>JBBBDQ010000555.1:8182500-8587500 GCA_037127315.1 Ascarosepion bandense
GGAATATTTTTAGTCTGTAAAAATTTATATTTGGAGATAATAATGGTTTTAGTAAGTGGTGATTTCATGCCTGTCCCATAAGTAACTGCACATAAGTAATTGCTCTAGCTATTGATTAGCATAATTTTAAAGGTATGGAAAGATGTGTTTCCACGTGATGTGGCCATAAACTTGGTTGATAAGCTGAGATTTCTATTGCTTGTTACGCCGGAATGCATTCACCGAAGTGCGTCATGTTACGTTTTTTATCCGCATGGAAAAGCACTTGATAAAGGCCGAAGTGTATAAATCTGGAAACGTTATGAAATTAAGAACAAAGATGAGGGAAATAGTCTGTGGTAAATAATGTAGATAGATTTCAAAGAAAATCTTTCGTAATGATTTTTTGATGTCCTCATTTCAATTTCATTAAAGTTAAGATTAATAAATTTTATTGTGACACCATCTCCCGCATGGATACTTTCCCTTCTCCCGCGGGGATACTTTCCTTTGGGTGGTTTAAAACAGCGGAGAGAGAAATTGATATTGGCAATATTATTAATGCTTCATTGCTGTAAGCAATGTGAGCGTAGAAAAAATAATTTTAATACCATCAATTACTTCTAAATGTTGGGGAACATAAAATCTAATTATCCTGGGAAAGAAGAGACAATCGGGTTTGAAATAAACATTTCAATAGGTAAGCTGAAAAGGCTTAGACAAAACAAGTGTCAGATTGATTGGATAAGGTCACACGAAGTCCAAGTTTCCCCGACAGAACCGCTGGTAAGCGAGAATCTGTCGGAACTCGAATGAAATCGAATGTGAATTGGCAAGATCTCATTCGTCGAGCTAAAACCTTCCGCAAATCGAGTGGGCGGAAAACTATTTCATTGGCTGAGAGCCGTGAGCCAGCCGAATCCCCAGAGAGGATCGAAATTGGTTATGAAAATAGATGCTCGACAAAAAAAGCTCAGTTTTTGGGCAGAGAGCCACTGTCGCCAACACCACCACATTCTCCGCTAGCGGCCGCCTCTGATTCGGCACATTCCGTCAGATTCCGTCAAGAACCCGAAAGGACTTTGCTATTGTAGAAGCTACATAGAAAATTGAAAATCCTGATTATAGAGAACAGCTGAAAAGACGTCAATGAAACACGTGAAAAAACTTTAGTGAAAGTTTGAAGAGATCTGTTTACTCCAACGCTAACGAAACTTAGACAAGTCATTTATTTACTAAGGATTGGAAGCTATTTAGCGAACTTTCTCCCTCCGCTGTAACCAACATTTTCGACGATTCATTATCATTTTCGACAACTGTATTTCTGGGAAAGAAAGACATTGTTGTTTTTTTTTTCTTTTTTATATAGACATTCTTCGTAACACTGCAGGCGTGTTCGACTTGGTTCATTTATTTATTATTTTTTATTTTTTTGGTGCCGTGTTTATTTTTTCAAACCACAAGTGTACACCAGTATCCGGACTGGCTCAAGAGGGCGACTACTAAAATTGCACGAGGTGACAGCTGGGATCTAATCAAAACGTGGGACAGTGGTTTGTTGTTGCAAAAGACGTCCTGTAAACCAGCTATTTTGGCGACATCATCGGGCAAGATCGTCACGACCAGCAACAGAAAACCAAACCAACCGTACAACCGGATGGCAGTGTAACAACTGGGATCGTCACGACTGTCAGCGAGAACGAGCGTCACATTAGTCAGACGGCCAGCCCGACCTGAGGCGTCACATTATAAGTTTTACTTAAATATGGTGGGGTTGAGTTTGTGGACTTTATAACACTAGAGTATTTTATTTTGTCACAAAAGTTTATTTTCTGTTGATACATTATATATATATATATATATATATATATATATATATATATATATAGATAGATAGATAGATAGATAGATAGATATTTAATGTTTTGAGGTACAAAATTGGTGTACCATTTTAAAAACAAGAAATTTATTATTAGTCTCAAAGGCTCTCACGCCCAATATCTCATCAGGAGAAAAATCGTTAGAAAATGAATCAAACGAAAAATAACGACGAAAATGAAGAGCAAAAAAGAGGGAAACGTTAAAATAAATATACATATAAATATACATACTTATAACTAGGAGAGGGAAATTCAAGAGTAAATAATAAGCGATGGACAATTAAAATATCTCCTAACAAATTCAGAGATTTTACAAACTCTTCTTATACACACACAGACACACACACACCTATATATATATATATATATATATATATATATATATATATTATAAATTATGTTTTAGAATATATGTCCTCGACAATCATATATTTGTTTCAACGTTGGGTACGTTTCTTCGGGAGGTAAAAGCAAAACTCAATTCGTCTGCTCCCTATATTTGGTTCATCTGGAGTGTAAGTCCTAAATTGTTGGTTAATGGTAATATCTGTTGGAGTGTACGTTTTTGTCTGTCGGGTATATCTTTTGGTCAGAATTTCGCAGAAATTGGTGTTTGTGCGTGTGGGGGTTATTGCTCGGTCAGTTTTGTGTGTTTGCATGGGGTTTTCTTGTGTGTGTGATTGAGGACTTGTCTTGTTTGTTGACCTTAAGAATTTTTAGGCGTCTTGCTTAGCTAGCGCTTGATTTATTTGTGTCTGTTGTTATCAGACACATTTTATTTATCCTCTTTCATTTAGTGGCGAGGCTGTTTTTCTTAGGGTTCCTTGTATAGACGTGATAGGTGTGGGGTGTTTTTTCTTTTTAATTTTGATTTTTTCAGTACGGCATATTTTGTAGTTTATTTTTGTTTTTTATATTTTTTATTTTTTTATTTTACCGGAATCGGAGTGTTTATTCATGTATTATTGTATTTAGGCAAATTTGTTTCTCAAAAGTCTAAACTTGCATTCTTTCGGAAGTAAATGCAAATTTCTATTTTGTCAGCTTTTATAATGTTTCTAAATTTGTATATTTAATCTTAATATTGAATTTAGAAGATCGATTTTTTTCCTTATTTTTTTTTTTATTCTTTTTTAATTTGGGAGCAATTTTTTAACTTGGGAGTTATTTTTTCTTTTGGGGAAGAATGAGATGGAAAGCGCACTTCTTCATTAAAGGCCATGGAGCTTCAAATAATAACACGTTCGGATTTAAAAACCTAAGAATTGCACAATTGCGCAACTTGAGCCACACAAAGCGAGCGGCAGTGACGGAATCCCAGTCATAGTACTGAAGAAATGTGCCCCAGAACTCTCCTCTGTCCTCTCTAAACTCTATAACCTCTGCCTATCTGCTTCCTGCTTTCCTGCCTGTTGGAAGTCCTCCTGCGTAGTTCCTATATTTAAGATTTCTGGCAAACCCTCAGACCCCGCCAATTACCGTCCTATTAGTCTCCTTCCAATCTTTGGCAAAGTTTTCGAAGACATTATCAACGCCGAGGTGACTCAGCATCTCATGGCCAACGGGCTTCACTCTGACAAACTGTACGGGTTTCGCTTCACCAGGTCTACTGCTGATATGCTAACGACCATTACCGAGTACATATACCGGGCACTCGACAAGAATGGTGAAGCCCGAACCGTTGCCTTGGATATCTCCAAAGCATTCGACAGGGTCTGGCATGCTGGCCTCTTGTGCAAACTGCAAAGCTATGGGATAACTAGACATCTGTTTGACCTCATCCAGTCCTTCCTCTCTAACCGCATATTGAAGGTGGTATTAAATGGGCATGCCTCCCAAAACTACCATACGAACGCGGGCGTCCCTCAAGGTTCTATCCTAGGTCCCACACTCTTTCTGATCTATATTAATGATCTCCCCGACACCATTAAATCCCAAGTTGGCATGTATGCCGATGACACAACAATCTACTCTCGCATCGATCAGAAACCAGGTGTGGACGACAAAGTGAACCTCGCTGCCGTACTTGAAAGGGACCTCCAATCCGTAGTGGCCTGGGGTAGGAAATGGCTGGTAAATTTCAATGCCTCTAAAACGAAGCTGTTTCAACTAACCACCATAGACAATCGCATCTACCACCCATTAGCATGGGACAGGCTAGCCTCCCAGAGAGTAAAATACTACGCCTCCTTGGCCTTACACTTTCGGCGGACCTCAAATGGAATGACTATATCGAATCCATTGCCAAATCTGCTCCTATGAAAGTCGGCTCCCTGTGCAGGGCCCGGAAGTTTTTCCCACCTGAATCTATTCTGCACATATACAAATCTACCATCCGCCCGTGTATTGAATATTGCTGCCATATCTGGTCGGGTGCCCCTGCTGCTTTCCTTGGGCTTCTTGACAAAATACAAAGGAGGATCTGTAACGTGGTTGATACTGACTTGGCAGACCGGCTGCAGCCGCTCTCTCGCCAGCGTGATGTGGCTTCCCTGTGCCTCTTCTACAAGTACTTTCATGGCTACTGCTCCGATGAGCTTAGTTCACTGGTGCCGCCTAAGCACGAATTTACACGAGATACTAGATTAGCAACTAGGTCCCACCCTTTTACAGTTAAACAAATAAGATACAACCGTAAATTCTACTTCAACAGCTTCTTTTCTCGCGCTTCCCGCCTGTGGAACCCCCTTCCACAACTCTGCTTTCCCGACAGTTACAATCTCCAGGTGTTTAAATGAAGGGTCAATAGACACCTCCTATCACACTAACTCCCAATTATTCTCAGAACACTCTCATCTACCGAACCCTCATTCTCGGTATCCTTACCTGCCTATCGCCCACCCTCTGACAGTTCCTATATTTAATCATCCTTTCTCCACTCTACGTAGCCCCCTGCGCAGTAGTGGCAGTGACATGCCTTGCTCGGGGTGAAACTCTTATAAAAAAAAAATAATTCTTTCATTATCTTATTTATGAGGTGAGGTATTGTAATTATTTTTGTTAGGACTGTTGTCCTCATGTTTCGGTTGTTGTATGCTCCGGCTTTCTTCAGGAGATATCTGCTGGAATTTCGAACCAAACCATTTATTTCACCCATCGGGGCAGATTGTTTTTGTTCCACATGCCATGCCTTGATATCTTTAGTAACTCAACTCTATAAGTATTCGTTCACTGTGGCCGGTATTGAACTCGTAATTTTTTGGATCAAATCACTGGATTACTTTAACTGATGCTTTTACCCTCTTGGCCATGTTAAACAACAAAAATGAAGACAACAGTCCGAACAATGTAAATAATGTAGAATTTATATGTGTATATCGGTTGGATTTTGTTGAATAGTTCTTAAATTATTGATAATATCTAACTTGTTTTAGATTCAGGTATCATAATATGTCGATATCTAGAGAAATATCAAACACATTGTTGGCTCTTCATTATTCAGCTTACATGAATGGGTTATGTGTGAGTGATCTGTATGGACACTCTTGCTACTAAAGAGAAAGAATACTTGTTATAACATTTCAAATATACCAAAGAAACCATACTTTAGCCCTATTCCACTTTTAAGCCCACTTGGCTTTTTTGCGAGAACTGTTACATTGGGGAACAAAATCCGCCTCGATACTTCAATTAAAATTACAATCTGAGCCTCTTCAAGTCAGTGGTTAGTTGTTACATACTTCTTTACCTTGGTGGAAGAATGCGCGTGTGTGGGATAGCTGTTTAGAAAAAGAATTCCGAGAGCAGAATTTGAATTCCAGTCGGGGTCGTTAAAATTACTTACGAGTAAATACCATTGAAGAAAAAATCAATCCATCTACCTCACTCAACTATGGCTTAAATAATACGATTTCTATCTGGAAGAATCATTGTCAGTCACAAAAATTCATGCAATATTTAATCGATGAAATTTATTCTTATCGTTCAAAATATATTTCGGCTTTAATTAACCAAATGTTGATAAACTATAAAAAATAATAAAATAAATCCTCCTTACTATAAAAATCTACACTTCCATATATCCCCCATATTTCTATTGTACACCTTATTCAGTAATCCTCTACTTGAGACTTCTGTTAGGTGAACTTTTTTATAAAATGAAAAAAAAAATCGCGACGAGTTCCATAGTCTGTTTGGGTCGAAGTGTAACTGCATATACTGCAGCCATAAAGACGGTATTGTGTCTAGAACTAGTTAGCTTGATGGAGAGTGATTGCTTTCTCAAGAAAGGAGAGCCCAGAGAAATTCATAATGTGTAACTGGTACAAAAGTGAAAGTAACGAACTAAGCTGGGGTTTGAATTTAGATCGTCCATTGGCTCTTACAAACATTAACCGTTACACCACATACTCATCTGTTGCGTATAATACATTTTGTTATACACAGTTTATGTTTATTTAACACGGTAATCTGGCAGATATGATTTTAATGCAAAAAGTTTCAGCATGTTTTTAACAAAATATTTTATTTATTTAAATTTATTCTGTCTTTCAATTAAATTCCGGGCTTTTCTAACATTAAATATATTCTAGACGAACATTTTATTCCATCAAAGAAAGGGAAGTTTCCATTTTCGATACACTGTAAATTTTTAGAATAGTTTTCTAGTTCATATGTTAGAATCACAGCCAATTAAGGGTTCTGTAAAGAACGGTGTTCACTTCAAGGACAATGTTTGTCTTTACGGCCCTCTTGAAGGCCGCTGCTCACTCAAAACGGGTTCCCTTGTTGTTTTCCTTGAGTTCGAGGAAAAGAAAAAGTCACACAGAGCAAGAGCCTGCGAATAGGATAGGATGGTTGTTCCTGTATGGCAATGGGTTTCTCGGCCAGGAACTGCCGAGTGCTCAGGGTTTTGTGAACAGGCGTATTGTTTGAACTACTAAAAATCTAACATGTGATAAAATGCAATGGTTTCAGAAATCTAATGTTACTGCTATGTACCCCCAATATATCATGTTAGATGATGATACATTCTGCTTATCCATCTTTTGCCTAAAGCTTACACAACACAACCAGCCATTTATTTTGACAAATCTCGTATTTAAATCTCTGAATGCGAAATAGATAACAACTGTTTCAATTGAATTTTTCATGCAACTGTCCTCTCAGAATATTCGCAAAGCATTTGAATGTCGTATACAGAAAATTAGGAGATTCTATATACAAGTAATCAAGAACTAAATGACTGTTAGAAAGACATTTCCCTGTACACGAGATGTAGGAAATTTTTCTATTATTCTAATGCTTTTAGAAAGAACTGCAAATGTTACTTACATAAAAGTGACGTTGCTGGTTTTCAGGACTCAATATATTTCGAAAACATTTAGTTATACTACCCTTTTAAGTGAATTTGAAAATTAAGTAAAAAATATTACCTCATAAACGGAATTTTAAAATGAAATAAAAACATTACCCATGAAGTGAATTTTGAAATGAAAAAAATATTACCCTTTGAAGTGAATTTGGAAATAAAATAACAATATATTACCGAATAAGGTGAATTTGGAAATTAAGTAAAAAATATTGTCCTTTGAGGTGAAGTTGAAAATGAATTTAAAACATATTACCCCCTGAAGTGAGTTTTGAAATAGAGTAAAAAAATAATCATTACACAGATTTATAAAGATTTTGATAACGAAGTGAGCTTTATTTTCTGTTTCAGCTGCTTAAAAAAATGACCATGTGGTTAAATAGGATACCCAACACCGGATCAAATAATATGAATTATAAACTAGCATTTCTTTATTTTTAATTGTATTGCCATCTTCGTAACATCTAGATCCATGAGGCACAATCGTCAATAACGAACGTTTTTAAAATAAAATAAATAATCTCTAGCAAAAGTCGAACATTGCCTTTTCCTCAAGTGAGAAAAGATTTATACGATTATAATAATTAACAATATCTACGCAGACATTCCACTTCTATTACAAATTCTTTTATTTGTCTTTTTCCTTCTGACGCTAGGGATCATAAAGTTCCACAAATTCTTATCTTTTGTAGATTAGTAATAAGTTTCTTTTCATAATCCTTCATAGTCCTTGCTCTACCATCCATATAGACAACCTTCTTACGTTTTTTGGTTGGTTATATTGTTTAGCGGCATATTACCACCTCTTTAGGTGACTTAATGATAAAATCTAAATATTTCGAAGACAATGTTATGGCTTCAACATTCAACTAAATATATTTTGAACGTAATTGCATCCGTTCAGCTACAGATGAAATATATTATTGCTCATTTTGATATAAAATGTATCGTTGGTAATTTTACTATAAGTGTGTATAATTCTTAATTTTATTAGGTTGCCGCACATGAAATGTTGCATTTTTTGAGTGGTTGTTCATCGAGTCATCTAACAAAGTAAGCTCCTTATTATATGAAAATATATTATTATGAACTCTTTTTCTTTCCAGATAATGTTTCTTTTAATATATTGTTACTCATAAGCCCAATGAAAATGATTACAATAAAACAATGTTGAGTAATCTTGTTTTATGAGAAAATAAGAACCATTTTTGCTTTCGAATCATTACATTTATGTAGACATAGGAATAAAAGCAGTGAAGAAGTAGCTTCTTAGTTAGGTGACTCGATGTTTCTTTATTCTTATTTTTGCGGCTCCTATCCTGTGAGTGACATAGGCTTTCTGTCTTCATTATGTCTACTTATTTGACTCTCGTGCAAACCTGTCCAAAATGCAATCCAAACACGTTTGGCTTTCCATTAATCCGTTGTGACTTTGTCTCATAAGATTTGTATGTGACATTAATTAACCCATCAAGTGTTTCTATGTTATGAAATCAACCAAGCTAATTTAGCAATTAATGTCCTTTTATTATCTGTGAATTGTCATGACTTCCTTAGGAAGATGGTGGCGTGCTTCTCGCTGCCTTCTCTGCTGTTTCGAATCAAACGTAGAAAGCTCAGTTTAAACAAATGAGAGAAAGAATTCATACAAAATGCAATATTGCGAGATTAAAATCTGACTCGACCAGAATTTGAACTTGACTCTTCGATTCAATAAACCACACTTTACGCTACTCGCGTATCTAAAAATTAAACTCGGATCACACAAATAAAATCGACATCTTTTCTTATTCGTAATCACTTTCATCGTTGAAATATTTGCTTTCCGCTTTGAAGAGACGTTTCTTTTGAATTTAATTCTGTTAAAAGTCCTGTTAGACTAATTTACAGACCACCCGAGTTTTACTCGTTAGCAGTAGATGCACAATTATACGTCAACAGAGTATTAAATAGTTGTATACATATATATTAACACATGACCTGAGACGAGGGAAGAAGTGAAGCGTGTACGTTAATGGAATTGACTCAGTGAATCACTTATCGATCGGAACATCACACATACTAAGTAAATTTTCTCTAAATCAGTAAAAAATAAGCCCAATTTATCAGATTTACTTCAGGAATTTAAATCGAATTTAGCTCAAAATGTGCGCTATGCCTTCGCGGGGAGATATGAAAGTCCAGTGCTTCTCTTTTACTAATCTTGTCGTTAAATGATGTCAGTTAGGCGATAATAATGTAAAACTAGGTTAAATATTCTTGTACGCAGAATCAGTATTACCGATCATGGATTGAGATCCTATGATCAAACGATAGCTTAATAACTACCGTTGCAGTGTTAATAAAAATTACTGTTATAATTTGGGTACATATTCTCTGCATGGGAATAAATCGATCTAGTGTATATTTTATATATCATGTGAATAGATAAAACCGAATTTTTGACGCTAATGGAACGAAAATAAGTTAAAAGCTTATACTGCAGTAGAGATATATTACATTACCACTAAAGTGTAAAAACTAGGATCTAGAAATCTGTAATAATAACCAAACAAAAAGTAAAGGAAAAATTTGTTTAATTCTTTCATTTAAACGATGTAAAATTTGCAAAAATATATTTTAGATTTCAATTTCAATGTGTACGAAAGTTAACCCTAGTTTTTATTGTCATTTGAAAATATTTGCGGTCGAATAATTTTTTTTTAATGAGAACTAAAATTATTGGGTTGCATTCAGCATCTCAAACCAAACAAAATTTATTCAGAAAAAGGTCCTTCTAGTGTTTGAAAATGACAAATGTTTTTAATGCTTGAATTTAAAAGCTGTTACATTTGCAAATATATATTTCAGATTTCAGTTTCAATGTTCAGTACAATTAAAAGTAGTTTTTATTGTTATTCAACAATTTTGGGAGCGTATAAATCTTATATTGAAGCCAAATAGTATTATCTATCTCAAGTGGCCCTTAGGTCTAGTACAGGATACTGTAAAAATAATAATAATAATGTGTGTCATTGTAAAAATAAAAAAAAAACCTATATTTGGTGGCTCTCGATTTTTATAGGATGTGAGCTAAATATCTTTAAGGAATCTGAAAATTTATTCGAACAAGTGCTGTTCTCAAACCTACTAAAACATCAGTCGAACAGTCAGCTAATTGCGATAGATAACAAACGCTTGGTCGATCATGTCTCGTAAGAGACATGACTGACTAGTCAGAAGATTTTTACAGGGTAGGTTGCCATTACTTTCTGCAGTAGACTGGTTGTCAATCAAGGCTATATAACCCAATCTGTACTGCTATTTAACCCATAGCTGTAGGGGAAGGTGGTGGATTAATACCTTTTACAAGACTAATTGCACCTAAGTGAATGTAAAGAATTCAATTCGAATTCCGACTAGGTTCTCCGATTTCCTGTTCTCTACCAGTATCCACTACACCACAACGGATATCAGTCGAACAAATGTGATTGAAATCAGTTAAAAGAAAGAACGTATTACTTTTTTCGACATAAGACTAGTGTGCCTGTTTCTTAGGTGACCAAGAAAAAGATTGTTATAGTTGGACTGCGATATTTTCTTAGAGCCACCGTATTTCTCGGGTATTATATATATTATCACTAATTTCTATATTTATCAATTTCTCTTACTGGCAAAATCTGAATTCCTTAGCCATGCGCAAAAATTACTTAGAACACTTCTTTGCCGTGAAGGAACAAGAAATCTAAGAGGATGAAATAATGAATTTCCCTGAAAGATGGCAGAAAATAGTGGAAGAAAACGATGAATATGTTCTATCAACTTACCGTAGGAAATAACAATTTGTCTTTTATCTTTTACTTAATAAAACGAATGGACACGTAAGTGTGTAGATCTATTTTCGTAAAATTTCAAAGAAAAACAAAGCCATTGTGAATATCTACAATGGTTACAGCTAATATATATCAAGCTCGAAGATATGAAGTCCTGGTAAATAAAGGAAGAAAAATCTAAAACGGTGAGAAAAGACATGAACTTTCCTTCATTTCATGCAGAGGTGATTTTGTAAAAATGGACTAGAACAAGATTTCTTCACGAAATGCTACCATTCGTTCTTTTAATAGAAATTGATTAATAGATACTTTTAGCAAAAGAAATGCGTTCTGTAGAAATACTCTCTATAGAATCAGAGGCGAAACTTTCATTCTAATACGCCAATTGAAAACATCCTATCTTTGCTTTTTATTCCAACAGCAGCCCGTAGCAAGGTCAATTACGTGATTAAATATGTTCTAAGTTTAGAAAACATATTCGTGTGAATTTATTGCTTTCTCTTTCATGCCTCCTTCGTAACAGACCCATCGTATTCAATTTCTATCCTCTACCAATACACGATGGCATAAATCAGTAATTGTTTTATTAAAATTCTAATGTTTGTTTGATAAACTATGTCATATAGTTATTATTGTAAGGTAGGCAATGTTTTAATCCTTTTAAAATAAGAAAATTTTGCAATTGATTTTTGGGGAAATTTAATAATTTGTGAAGCGTTTAAGTGTTTTTAACAGAGTATAGATAAAATGGGAGACAGAAATCAGAATGCACATCCGAATACCTAAAGATGCATGAGAAATACTAATTAAAGGAAAAAAATCTGAAAAATCTTTTAGAAACAACGAAAACAATAATGATCTGATCTGTTCGTCTATTTAGTAACGAATACATGACGATCTCTTCAGATATGAAGAGAAATACGCCCCCAAAATGTGATTCTCCAGAATAATACTCTAATTCCATGGCTGGAACCGTAAGCAACAAAATGTTTGAAATTAAATGGAAACAAAGATGATACTTATACACAGAATCTTTAAGACATATTTGAAATTTCTAGACTGAGTATTGAATTCGATTCTCACTGACTGCTTCATATTTCGGACCTGTGCATTCTAGCTACGCTTAGAAAATCGTTGGACACCTCGACGTGGTGTAATAGTTAAAAAAAACTTGTCTTGCTAGAACAATTACGGCTGAGTACCGAGCTTCATTCTCACTAAGTGCCCAATACTTTTAACGGTGTGTCAAATCTAATTTACACTTAGTAAAACATTTGGCACCGATGCGGTGTGATAATTAGCAAGCTTGTCTCGCTAAAACAATTACGGCTGAGTAGTGAGTTCTATTTTCATTTGGTACCCTATAGTTTCGACGGTGTGTCACATGTAAGCTACCCTTACAAAATCATTTTGATAACTAACAGTTAGCTTATCTCGCTATATCAGTTACTATTTAATAGGGAGTTCAATCATCATACTCTTGTCCTTCTACTGCATCTATACTTTGCTAAGAAAATCACCAACACTTACCTGACTTTTACCGGAAAAGTTTCACTTAACGAAGAAGGACAGAGTACATTAGTGTAGTATTATCGTTAGCAAGCGTGTTTCGCTAGAACAATTGTGGCTGTGTATTGAGTTCGATCCTCAATGGGTGCATTATAGTTTCGGCATTGTGCCACACCTAAGCTACGCATCACCAAAACAAGTAAGAAGATTTGGTAAAATTTAGCTATCACAGGGCATATCGCAGGCGAAGGCAGCAGAGTGAAGACAAGGACCAATAACTGACGAGCGTTTCTGAATTGATAGAGGAACTGGGATTAAAAGTGATAGTAAAATACAAACTTCACTAAGATTTACAAAGGATAAGATTCAATCCCCCACATACTGAAGGGATAATGCTCAGTAGAATTATACACATTAAATAATTATTAAATCTTCTTGGTTATTGGTTTTACGACATACAGGGCGGTATGACCGGAAGTACATTATCTCTGTGATTTTGTGTAACAAAGCGTTTTGATAGATGCCTTTCTTTAAAAAGAAAATATGCTCATAATTGTTAAAGACATTTTTTCTGCTGCTTTGCTGGACTTGTCAAATGTCGACGTCATGAAAGTTTAATCTTTATCACTGTAGTAGATGATTTCACTATTTTCGATTTCATCATTGTCAAAAGTCATCATCGAAGCGGTTTCGACTTGAAGGAAGACTGCAAAACAGTGTGATTTCTCATCTTCCCATATGCTCGTGCTCGTGCTCGTTTGTGTTTCGTCTCTACCCACAGAGCTAGCTTGCGACTGTGCAGAGCGTGAATTAGTTACCGTTCAAATACCACTAGAGACTCATACGGTTTTCAGTTCAGATCTGACCATATCTTATAATTGTTACCAATCTCAGCTATATATTTCAGTCTGCTCTACTATTTAACTTATAGATGAGAATAGATGAACTCGTACCTTGAACTTATAGATGAGAATAGATGGACTCGTACCTTGAATTTATGGATGAGAATAGATGGACTCGTATCTTGATTATTTGTGCAAAAGTATAGAAATACATCTGTAAGATGACCGCGGCCACATTATCAGTAATGTTGCTCTGGGACCCTTAGGAGTTTCGGGTTTATCCAACATCAGACTCCTTCACGCAACTTACTTTACTGGTAGTGATCAAATACAAACATGTGACTGCGCAACGAGCCGTGTGAAAATATAAATATGAGAATGCAAATGGCTTCAAAAAATAAATCCAAAGATCTCAAACGTGATTTGAACTCGGCTTAAGAATTTCTTACCTTTAACCACTTGCATATTCTAACAGAGTATGTTCCTCATAAAATAAATTTATGTTCCTTTAAAAGAGAGTAATGCTTAAGACATCTTCTTTTTGTGCACCGCTTCAGGTTCCTTGAGTCATCTCTCCCTGGACCTGAAGAGAAATGACCATTTAGTTATTGAATAAGATTGTTTATAGTTTTGTTTTTCTCGTGCGATCTAATTTCTTCCCCAACCTGTCGCCTTTTTGGACAACATATCCGCGTGATTAATCTAAATACAATGTAAATTAGGTGTTTCAAGACATAATGAAAATTATATTAATTCTTATGTTCTACAGAGAAATCTGATTTTAACAAATATTAAACGTAAGTTTATTTAATTTCTGTAAGTTCTATGTTAATAGTTTCTTCTCTTGCACTTCTCTCGCTTGCTTAATGCTCTTCCGAATTCTTGCTATTAAATAACCTTTATCTTTAAGTATTTAAATGCCATGTTTATCGTCATCTTCTGTTTTCTTGAAAGTAAGTCTCTAATCATGAATTTTGTTAACCTTTCTAATGTTTCAAATTTAACATTACTTGTTGTATTGCTTCCCAAATATCGTCTCTTCCTAAATATTATTTATATTCTCATCTCTTTAATGATGGCCGGAAGGCATTCTGTTGGATTAATATCTGGAATGGCTGGTGGCCATTCAGTTAATTTGGTGTCTTTAGAAACTTCTTTGGCAACTCTACAGAATTCGAAGTTGTAATATCCTGCTTGTCTCTACTCTTAAACTGATTGTTTCTTGGTTATGACATTGAGTCACTCAACAAACATCCTGTCAAAGATCTTAGAATAAATCTCCGCATTTATCTCAAGGCTATCGGAAATTTTGAAAAGCCCTATAATTTTCCGGTCAACAATACCAGCACAAAATATTACCATTGATGTTTCTTCTTGAACGAAAGTTAGTATCAAAGCTTTCGTGCCAACATTAAAATATCAAGGTGAATTGCAATTTTCTCTTTGGTCTATTCTTGCTTGTCCAGCCGCTATATAACACTAGAATCACTTCTTCCAAATATACAACGCGAAGGTCTCGATCATACCAGAAGCCTTCTGCGTCCACTTGCAATGAGTGTAAATGTATCTACAAAATCCTTGTTGAGAGAATGTGACGCAGTATAACCTCTACAAATTTGGTTCTAGAGATTATTGGCAACTTTGCAAGAGTGTGTTGAACAAGAGTAAATTTTTAATCTATCCTCTCTTCAACCGGTTTGAAGTATTGCCATTTTCTCCTGATAAATCAAAGTATTTTGCTAGAAAATTCTCTTCCAGCTCTACTCTCGATACTTTGTGAGTATCTTTACTTGACTTTCAGCGAGAACAAAAATATACTGTGATAAAAATATACACCTTCATGGCTATCTGCTATCATCTCTAAACTAGATTTCCAAAGGGGTTGCAGTATTGTTGGTATCTATGTAACTATACCAAGATAGTGCTCCTGAACTGGCTCATGTTCTCAACAAACTCTACAATAAATGCCTTACTGCTTATTTCTTTTCACCATGATGGAAATCCTCTTCTCTCACTCATCTCTTTAATATAATTGCATATTTCAGGAACTTAATCTTATTCTTGAAGGATCAATTGTAGAAATGTTAAAAGTTGTCAAAAGTCATCGATTGACGAGATTATTTATTGGCTGTGACGTAACGATCTTTTCGAAAGCTGATTCCACCTCTGACTTGGACCTAAAAGTTTTACCATCTAAAAATGTGCTTAAGTGCTTAAAAATGATAATCATTGGCTGAAAGATTAGGGGAATATGGAGAACGTAATAAACTTTCGTATCCAAAGCCTGTAAGCTTTTGTAATGTCATTCTTGCAACATGTGGCCGCGCATTATTGTGGAGCACATTTGGACCAGGTCGATTCAACAATGCAAGTTTCATTTTTTGCAGGGGTCCATGCATTTTTACAAGTTGGTTGCAGTAAAGCTCTGCATTAATGCTCTGATTGGCTTCTAGAAAGATGTAGAGGATAACACCCGACAGTAGCCATAATCTTTGCTGATGCAACTTAGGCTCTGGGAAATATTTGGGGGACTCATCACGATCATTCATTTACTCGATCGTCAACGGTTATCCTAACAGATCCACCTTTCAGCACAAATAACTATTCGGTCAAGAAAAGGGATCGTTTGTGTTACGCAGAAGGAGTATCTAGCAGACTTTATAACGTCTAAGATTTTGGTTTTCATTGAGATAATTAGGAATATATTTATCGAGCTGTTTCACCTTTCCAATACTCTACAATTGGTGTGAGACTGTTTCAGTGCGGACACTAAGAGTTTGAAACATTTGTCGGATACTTTGACTTGGATTTTGCTCAATAACTGCTTGCAATTGGTTGTCATGGCTGCATGATTATCCTCTACCATCTTCATCTTTAAGTCTCACCTCTAGTACGAAATTTCTGGAACCACCTTCGTACTGTCCGATTATATGAAGATCCACCTCTCCATGCTCTGTTGATATTGATAGCATTTTGGGAGGTACTTAATCCAATTTTGAACTCATGCAAGAAACGTAGGCGGAGATCATGTTTTGACATGTTCTTAAGGGCTTCTATGCTTAAAGATTATTTCTGTCTGAAATTAATTTCAAAATTATTAAAGAGTACAAAATAATTGTTATGTATACCAGAATTCACCTAATATATATCGTAAATACTATGTAAAAATGGCTTTTTAGTGTACAACACTTCGAGCGGTCATTATTTTTGTAACAACCTAATAACTCTGTTGAGTTTTGTCATCTTCGAATTATCGTCTTATTTATATTATATACATCTTTTTGGCTAAATACTAGATGCTCCGGTCAATTCTTAATTGTTTAAGGATCTAAATTAACACAGCCTTCTTTCAGATAAACAATATACCTCTCATTTCTGTAAGTCAACAGCCGATGTGTTAACGGTTATAGCTAACTTTTTCTGTCAGGCTTTATATAAAAATGGCAAGGCTCTGGTTGTGGCTTTCGAAGGTATTTTACAGGAATAAACATGCTGGATTTCCCACAAGCTCAAGTGATATTGCTTATCTGGCTGGATATTTGACAATCCGGCCATTCCTAAAAAATTGGATAATGCATATCGATTTGAATAGTCACGCTTCTAGATTATTTCACATAATTGCGGTTTTCCTTAGATATCTCTTATTGGACGTAATTAGTTTCTTATATTTAACAATGCAATTTCCGATGGCATTAGTTCCCAACTACATATTTATGCTGATGACAGTATTTATCCCTGTCTTAATAGTAACTCTGATAGTCCCGAAAAAATAAAACTAATAACTACCCTCGAAAAGAGCTCCAATCATTTGTTACACGGTGCAAGAAATGGCTTGTACATTTTAATGCTCTCAAAACAAAACTGCTAGCCTCTGATACTCATAGAAAACAATTTTCGTTTTTGATCATTTCAGCTAATGGTAACTAGAGGGGAGCAACTCATTGCACCATGAAGCGTTTCGATTATATTGAATCAACTTATTTATTGATGTTCATTTTTTCTATAATACTAATCACTTTAATTATTTCAGCCAGTCAGTTAAGTGCCATACGTAATACAGGCTTGGGCGATCATGTCTCGAAAAAGACATGACTGACTGGGCAGAAGATTATCTCGCAGTAGGTTGCCATTGTTTCTGCGGTAGACTGGTTGCCAGCCAACGCTATAGAACCCAATCTGTCCTATTATTTAACCCATAACTGGAGGTAAGATACGGATTAATACTTTTCCCAAGGATATTCGTGCGTAAATTAATGCAAAGCATTCAGCTGGAATTCGAACTCGGCACCCCGATTTGTCGCTCCGAGTCGATATCCACTGCACCACATCCTTTAATTGCTCAGAACACGATTTATTCTAGTAATTTACTGGTCGACTTGTTCAATTAAATGTAAATGATATTTCTTATACATTACCATATTTATGAATTTAAGCGTAACACTAGATTGTCAATGCATCATCATTTTACAGTTGTAATAGCTAGATGTATGTTCTATGCTAACAGTTTATTCTATTGCATTTCTGGCTTCTCTCTCTTACCGATTGTTGTTTCTCGGTCAGCTTTGATGTTAAAAAAATTTGAATCTAATATCAATCGTTACCTTCTCTCTTCTCAACCCCTGCTCTTTTGTCATACTTAATCACTAATAGGTTTTTTTGCACCCAGTTAACCCCTGCGTCTGTGCCTAATCTACTCTGAAATTATCATAATTTATCAAATATGGCCTGAATCGAATGCTACGGATATCGAAGATTTGTGGTTCCAACAGGAGGGTACCACATGTCACACAACCAATGCAACAATGGCTTTATTGTTTGAGATGTTCCCATTTCGCATCATCTCTCGAAAAAGTGATGTCAATTTGTCACCACGATCGTGCAACTTGATGGCTTTAGATTACTTCCTTTGACTTAATCTCAAAAGTAATGTCTATTACAACACGCCAACAACAATTCAACAGTTGAAGAATTAGATAATAAGATATAATGTTGAGATCGAGGAGTAAATATACAGAGACGTCAGCAACAATTTTGACCACCGAAGCGTTGTCGGACATATTGGTGATATTATTTTTTACACATTGTGACACTATCTCCCGCGGGGATACTTAATACAGCGGAGAGAAAGATATTGATATTAGTAATATTATTAGTTATGCTTTATTTGTAGTACGAGATGTGAGCTTATGTAAAAAAAAATAATTCTGATACTATCAATAATTGTAAAATATGGGAAATAGAAAAATTAACTTTTTTTTTTTTAGTACTATCATGAACTTCTAAAATCCGGGGAATATAAAATCTAACTATTTCTGGGAAACAAAAGGGAAAAAATATAATTGTTTTCTTTCGTGTTCAAAGCGGATATTTTGGTAAAGCTTGGTAAAGCTAAAACTTTTTAGTAGCCAAAACAAGTGTCAGAATTATTTGATGGGGTCAGGCGGGGTCTCTCAAAAGATCTTTCTGGGAAACAGGAAATCTGTGGGAAATTGGAAAAATCGGAATACAGTGTGAGCTGGCGATGTCTCATTCATGGAGATAACCCCTTCCGCAGGTCGAGTGGGCGGAAAACGATTTCATTGGCCGAAGGCTTCGAGCCAGCTGGAACCCCAGAGAGGATTGAAAATGGTTATATATAATCCGGACGCGGCGAGAAAAATCAGTTTTTTGTTTGGAGTTGTTTTTAAAGCTTTGAGTTATCCGTTTAGCTGTGAGAAGCGGTTTTTTTTTTGATTGGCTGAGTAGCTATCAGTCGAAATGTAATGACTGTTGAAAAAAATTCTCAACCGGGGAGCCATGACCCACGGCTGCTCGCCTACCATAGAACGTATGGCTAAAAAGTAAATTTTGAATGAAGCCTTCCGCAACTTAACTTAAGGAGTTAATTTGGAATAATACGCCTTCGATATGAATCCAAAAGAACATTGTTCTTTTTTATCTCGGGAAAATCGAAAATTCTGATTCTTTGTTAGCTCTACTTCGGTAAACTCTGTTTAACTCCGATAAGGACTCGAAAGGACTTTGCTATTTTAGAAGCTACATAGAAAATGGACAGCCCTGTTTATAGAGAATATGTGAAAAGACTTTAATGAAAATTTGAAGAGCTCTGTTTACTTTAACGAAACTTAGACAAAACATTTTTATTTAAGGATCAGAAGCTCTGATATTTTTTGGCGAACTTTCTCTCTCCGTTGTAGCCGGCATTCCGACAACTATATTATCATTTGTGACAACTGTATTATCTGCTTCTGTGAAAAGAAAAACATTGTTTTTTATATATATAAAGACATTCTTCGTAGCTCTCCAGGCATGTTCGATTTGTTCATTTATTTTCTTAATTTTTTTTGGTGCCGTATTATTTTTTTTTTTAACCACAAGCGTGAACCAGTGTTCGGACTGACTCTAAAAGGCAACTACTAAAATTGCACGAGGCGACCTCTGTGATCAATTCACAAGGTGGAACAGTGGCGAGTTGTTGCAAGAGACGTCTTGTAAACCAGATTTTGTGTCGACATCATCTGACTGGATCGTCACAACCAGTAACAGCGACCGAACCAACCGGCCAACCGGGTGGCAGTGTCACAACTGGAATCATCACGACCGTCAACGAGAACGTGCGTGACATTAGATGGTCTGACGTGTTACACATAGTTGCCATAATTTAAATAACATGATACAACAGTGAAATCAATAAAACTTAACCAATAACACTGTTTTAGTTACTGCTAAATTCGATCTGTCTTAATTGAAAACCCTATATATATATATATATATATATATATATATATATATATATATATATATATATATATAAGCAATATTTACTTAGGCACCTAATCAGAACTCTAAGGAAGACAAAGTTAAATACGACATACACCATACGATTTTATGATAATAAGCACAGTACATTAAGGAAAGGTTATTTAAATTTACTCATATATTGACAGTAAAATGTAGTTGTCTGTAGAAAAATTAATTATCGATAGAACTCGGCTCGACTGTTTTTATTCATTTTCTAGCCATTATCTAGAGCAGGCCTGTTCAACTAAAGCCTCTGATGGGTGAAATTTGCCGTTGGCCGCAAGTGAAATAGAGACATATATCTAGAAAAGGATTGGAGAGAAAATTATTTCTTTTTGTAAGGAGAGATAAAAGGATTAATTAGATTCAATGACTGAGAAACATTTGTTGAATAAAGTCATGCTTGCACAGAACTGAATTCATCAGACGCAATCATACGCCAAAATTATTCTAATGAACACAAAACATTCACTGTTTGAAAACCCGTCGCTTGCCACCTGTGACCTGCGGGCCGAATTTTGTGCAGGCCCGATGTAAAAAATAACTTTTAAAGATTTCAGGAAAGATTATCTCTGTTATTTGTTCCCATTGACTTGTAACAACTTTGACATTTGAATTTTAAAAGCGTTTGCTTAAAATAGGACAGAAATGTCTTGCAAAAATGCTAATGTTTTAAAAGTTTGGGATTACAAATTCCCATGTCTAGACGGCGACAATGCGCAAAATTAGGATTAAAAATAAATAAAATTTCGCTCACACACACACACACACACACACACACACACACACACATATATATATATATATATATTGTTGTAACCCTAAAAGGTTACTGCCTGAGTAAAACGGAAGTTGGGAATACTAGTATATCAACAAGTACAAGAATTGCACGCTGCTTGAAGTAGATACACTAGTAGTGAACTGCTATTCAATATAATCGTTTTCCTTTACACTACTCCAATACTGTTCACATATTTAAGAGGATAGGAACATTCCATTTCTAGAGTATCATATGTATTATATACTGGAGATAATGACCGATGTTTCACCAAAAATAATTTAAAAAGCTCATTTTCAAAACAAATAATCATTTTTAGTTTAATTCTTTTATTAAAGGCAAAATTAAGTTATATTCTGTAACAATTCTATCCAATTTTGCTCATATCTATCTATCTATCTATCTATCTATCTATCTATCTATCAAATAGATTCATTTATAGCATAAACACGTGTAGCAAGTGATTTTATGGTCTGTAGAGAGTCCGTCAATCAGTTAAGTGCCATACGTGATATACGCTTTGGGCGATCATGTCTCGAAAGAGACATGACTGACTGAGCAGAAGATTATTCCGCAGTAGGTTGCCATGTCTTTCTACGGTAGCCAGGTTGTCAGCCCAAACTATCGAACCCAATTTTTCCTCTTATTTAACCTATAACTTGAGGGAAGAGGGGGATTATTACCTTTCCCAAGGGTATTTGTGCGTAAATGAATGCAAGGAATTCCACTGGAATTTGAACCCGGCTCCCCAATTTGTCGTTTCGAGTCGATATTCATTGCACCACAGATTACAATTCTCAAAATTACCACACCTATTTTCCATACCTGAATATATTTAATAAATAAGCAGTCTAGCTATGAATTGAGGGTTAACATGTTAATTTCCTATTCCTTTACTTAGTAGGGGTTTCGATTTTCAGTTAACGCTCCACACGAGCGGTCGTTTGCTCAACTCACCTAAACTTAATATCATTATGTACACATAGAAAATTGATGCAGATTCCATAAACACTCAACTGATAATCGTTCCAATAACGAGGATCTGTTAAGGAGATGAAACATTCAAAAGCTGTACGGAACGGAAGATTATTAGCCATTTATAAGGAACCGGAAATAATTTCTTTGTGCGCTAAACCAATTTTTGCAGCTTGTTTCAGTGCATTACGAATTTATGGCTATTTCAGTAAATTGTTAACAAAATGTGTTCGCTTAGTTTTTGGAGACACTTTTTTTTCGGTGACTGATAACCAAGTGTATTGTTTTCATTGGGAACCTGATATGACAATGGAAAAAGAATAAAGTAATAATTTATTGCCCGTTTCAGATCTGAAGATATTTATATAACTTTGTTGGATATTGTTTCTCACCCAAGTCACATAATCAAAGTCAAAGTATAAACTTAATCGTATAAAAGGAAAAAGAAAAAAACTTTTTCTAGTCAGAGTTGTTCACTTTAGCATACCTTTGAATAAACAGACAATTAATCACTTGCACTCTCGTCTCTGTACAATATGTAAATAAATAAATAAGTAAAAAAAAATATGACAAAGTATTAAGATACTAGTTGCTTCCAATTTAGATTTGATCTCTAACCAACTTTCTTCAGTTGGAAACTAAAGAAATACAATACGCGTTTTAAAAGTACGGCGAACGTTGACTCTTCAATTAGAATCATATTTTTAAAGTCAAGTACACCAAAAGACCAATGAATAAATAAGCTAATGCAGGATTGTCTAAAAGCTGAATGGCTGAAAATAGTATTCATTCCTCTTTTGAGATTCTATGAATCCGAGTGGAAAAAAAAGCTGACGTGTTTCTTCGATCAGAAACTGTTGAAATTATTAAAATTGAAAACCATGATGATTTTTTCCGGTTTGAGTTTGACCATCCCAGAAAGAGACTTGAAACTAAGTTTACATATTGTTTAACATTTGCTGAACTTATAACTGAAGAGTGCTCAACATCAGAAATAGGGCGTTTGTAAATTATAAATAGTGTTTACCTAGAAATCATTAGTGACGGGAAGTTTCACGAATTAAGTGATCATCGGAAATTGGTATGATGATCATTTGAGGGGTGAAACTGAATGTTATCATATGATATCCATTTAATATTGCGCATCCAAATGCAATAAAAAGAAAATTGAAAGTACTTGGGAACATCAAGAAATGAAAAATAAAATCCTCTGTCAAAGTTACAGCTCATTCTTACATCTTTCAATGCGAAAAGATTATCCTTGGGTATGAACGGATTTTATTAAAAATAAGCACACACAATGTTTGCATTTTATTTAATCTGACATGTCTAATCTCTCTCTCTCTCTGTATATATATATATATATATATATATATATATATATAGCTGGCCATTCGTATCCTAGAATGTCCCTATAATTAACCATTCGTTATATAAGTCCTAAATTTTAAACTTGAAAATTTAACTATATTTTCCTCCTCTTTTCTTCGTAAAATGGCAAAATGAAATCTCAGTTGACGAAACACGTTGGTAGAAAAAAGTTTTCTTTTTACCAATATATACATATATATATATATATTTATATGTGTGTGTGTGTGTGTGTGTGTGTGTGTGTGTGTGTGTGTGTGTGTGTGTGTGTGTAGGAGGGTGAATCTGTATATTACTCCCTCATGCACACACCAGGGGATGCGACAATTGAGTCCCGCCTCGAATATTACGAGCATGTTAACATCTTCGTCTATAAATTATTTTTCGTCTAGTCTCTAAGGAGAAAATCATTAAACTAAGCCTTCGTAAACAATATATTGGACTGGAGCCTTTTTCTTTGGTAGGGAAAACTAGGCTTGATCGAGGA
This sequence comes from Ascarosepion bandense, assembly GCA_037127315.1. NCBI lineage: Eukaryota > Metazoa > Mollusca > Cephalopoda > Sepiida > Sepiidae > Ascarosepion > Ascarosepion bandense. The sequence goes on from JBBBDQ010000555.1 coordinate 8,206,243, forward strand.
GATTAATGAATTTGAAACTAGCTAGAAGAGTGATTGTGTCATTAAGGCTACCTTATCTGGGAGATACCCAATGCTGCTATGGCTATAGGGTATGTGGTACCTCTAAGAGCAATACGTTCCGGACTAGTGGTTGCGTCAAAAATTCCTGGAATAGGACCACTGATATTAGTGTCGGTCGTTAAGTTTTGTGTAAATAATATCCAGAAAACTAACTCAGAATATATATTGAAGAAAATAACTTTGAAATATTTTGATTTTTAGCACAATTGCCTGTCAAAATTATCCCAGAAATCATTTTAATAGGGTTGAAAATTATATCTGATCGAATAAGGCCCAACCAATAAAGAGTCGGATGAGCTCTACAATAATCGAATTCTAGCCTCTTTCGGAAGTCGAAAGGAATTTAATTCAATTCTCAGCAGATAAGTGCATTAAAACTCTCTTATTTCACAACAAATATATGCATAAAAACTGTTTTAACTTTTTTTGCCAGGTGTTACAACTCAGTCATTCATTGCTACATGTTATTTATTATTTAGCAAAATGAATCAGTTAAAATGTGTTAGAACTATTTGAACATGATCATTCATTATTGAGCCTAAGTGACTAAAATCTAAAAATGCCAGTTGAGAAAAAAGAAAAACAAACAAACAAAACAACAAACAAAAAAACAAAACAAAACAAACAATAGATAAAAAAACACGAATGTTTATGGTTGTATGAAAATAAACAAAATGATTTCAAAATTTAAAACCCCATTCTTTTCTCTTAATATATATATATATATATATTGTATTAATTTTTTTTAGTGGAAAGAAATATTTCATTTTGGAAAATATTTTCATCTGACGAATTTCATCCTTTATGACGAAAACTCACGAAAATTTTTACAACTTTCTTCTACTTCTGTCAGCAAAATTGTTCTCGATATTTATAAAAATACACATAGTTTTGCCATATATATATATATGTACGCATCGCTCATTCAATGAAATGAATTAGAGCGCTCTAGCTATTGGGCGCGTATAATGATATGCGCTAAAAAGTCTACCTACTTCCACCGAATGCCCATAGCCCAGGGGTAGAGTCGCCGACTGACGCGTTATATATATATATATATATATATATATATATATATTCATGCCTGGGTGTGTGTCTGCGTGCGCGTATGTGTATGGCTGTGGGTATTTTGGTATCACTTATCCCAATACATATTCGCAGGTATATATATATATATATATATATATATATATATACTTGTGAATATAAATTGTGAGGGGAACTGATATATATATATATATATATATATATATATATATATATATATATAAACTTGTTTCGTTAGAAAAGACCCATAAGGAAGATATTAATTTTAAAAAATTCCTGTATTTTTACATGTTTTCTTTTTGTTGGAGTTAAGAAGTGTACAAATTTTCCATAATTTTCGACTTGAATATGGTAATATTTTTATTTTAATCTATGATAATAAACATGGTTTACTGCAACACAAGAGCCGTTGTGTTTCAGTACTATCTTAGCACCTCGTCAGGTAGTGAAATATTTTTCTGCTAGCAATCATCATATATAGAAACCTAAAAACAATACAACTTTTACCATATCCAGTCAATTAAATAAGGAATTTCAGAGTGTTTGTCTCAGTGAAGCAAGAGAAAGCCAGGTCATGATGGATAGAAAGAATTTGGTTGTGAGGGTAAGGGGGAGTAGAGACTTGAAATGACTTGAAATCAGACATTTCCAATGTCAGTGATAAAATAATTAAATGTATACATATGTAGCATTTGGCATGTCTGAAAAGTTATCGGGTGTCATCGTAAAACGGTTAAAGAATTTTATTTTAATTATTTTTGCATTTAAACTAGTGAAAAAATGGCAAATACGAAATAAAATAAAATACAATGCACGTCAGATATATGTAGTTGACTTAGTGATCTATCCGTTAACCGAAACAAATTAATTATCTGAAGATGAGAGAATCAATAAATATATATGGCCCTACTAAGTATCGGGGACTCTTGATAAAATAAATCACTACAAGCAGTGGACTGCTATATTTATGTGGGGGGTGGGGAATAGATTTGTGTATCAGTTTCTCTCTAATACATATTTCATCATAGATAGTCCTGCTAAGTTTGGCTTGTATTTTTCTTGAATGCAATCAAAAGATTTCCTATAAGAACTTCGAAATCATAGAAATTGTTCGAAATGATTGATCATTACAAGCGCTTTCGGCTTTTATATGCCATTTTCAAGGATTTTGGTTGTGCTATTATAAGTAGTGTGTAAATGCTACAGTAAAAGGAATATAATTAAAACAAACAAAATATCAAATTAATTGACTATTAGAATAAAAAAAAAACGAATGCTATCATCAGCAGTAACAATTCTCCTAATAATCAACATTATATATGACCAGAATTATTTATAAACTCCGATGCCCAGGGTTAACTTGCGTTTCCGACAAAAATAAATAATGACAGAGACTGCTGATCCTAAAATTATAATACAAGAGGTCATTAAGACCGCTGACCCTGGACCTCTCAGACCTTCATAAGGTTCCATTTGAAAGAGTGTGAAAACGCTAACATGCAACTTGCCGAGAAAACATTCGATAGACAACCTAAGATCAAAAAGGTCTTAAAATCAATGCCCTTCTCATCAAAAGCTAAAAAAAGGGATAAAGAAATAAAAAATAGAACTTTTAACAACATCAACTATGAATTGGCCGTATTCAGGGATTAAAAAATGTCTACATTCCGGAATATTATACCTTATTTACATTCCTTGTCGAATCCAATGTCAAATTAATATTTTTAATTGATTTCCTTCCATTCAAGGCAGTGAAGCCACTAAGACAAAAGGGGTTACTAGGTGTTGAAGAATTAGAAGCAAAATTTACTAATGGACGAGAACAAGAAGAAATCAGCAGGACAACAGATAGCGATTTACATTGTATTTACATTTTTGAAGATTAATGTTGGCTGGAAAGTATGGAATCGGAAGGGAGTTTCACAAATGAAAAGTGCGACAAAAAAAATTATTAGCGTAGAATTTACGGCTACATCTACTCAGGTCAACTGTGAATTGATGAGATCTCAAAGCCACTCTAATACTATGTACTATAACGAAGAGCACATCTGATTAATTATCATCGAAGTATTTATAAAAAAGACACTGGGAGACAACCTTACGGGGGTGGAAAAATGACTGAAGCCAAGATGCCAGGACCGGTCGAAACGACTCAAAGAGAATAACCATTTACACCCTCAAAAGAGTTTCTTGTTTGCATACACGAAGAATGCAATAAAAAGTAACAGAACATCCGCATCAGTCATTTTAATGAAACTTATATATTGTTCTTTGGAATATCAATGACAATGTGGAAAAAAAATCGTGCGGTGTGTTCCCATTAGAACTTCATCAAACTAAAGTGATCTCTACGTAGCTGCTTCTCCACATCCGCACGAAGGAGAGGAAGGACGCTGGAATTTAAAACGTTTAAATTTTCTTTTAAATATGTGTTTGGGTATATCAGTCAGTTAAGCATCATACATGATATACGCTTGGGCGATCATGTCTCTGACTGGGCAGAAGATTTTCCCGCAGTAGGTTACCATTACTTTCTGAGGTAGTCTGTTTGCCAACCAAAGCTATATAACCCAATCTGTCGTTCTATTTAACCCATAGCTAGAGAGAGAAGGCACAGATTAATACATTTCCTATGGTTATTTGCGCGTAGGTTAATGTAACAAATTCAACTGGAATTCGGCTCTCCAATTTCTCTTTTAGAGCCAACATCCACTGCACCACAACGCAAATTCGTGGTACAGAATGTATAAAATTAGTGCCACAGAAGGCACATAATTTGTTTGAATTGCTTTCTTAAAAACTAGAACAGCAAAATGTAAAAGACACGAGAAAAGAAATACGAAAGACAATTGAAATAAAATTTATTGAGCACTAAACATTGCAAATTAATATTTACTTTTGTGAGATATTACATTTTCATATATTGCGATAAATTTCATATATTGCGATAAATTCTTGTGCTTTATTAAATTACAGTTATATTACCCATGTCACATTATATCCGAACCCGTCCTCATATGCGAAATACTGAAGTTCGAATATGAGGATTTCTACTGTAACAAACAGAAACTTAAAATTATATAGATCAATAGTGCTAACAATATTATCTATTTTCAATCCCAAAATGAAATAAAAAGAATGCTAACCCTTAATACAATAAATAATTAGTTGTTGATACCAAAATATCTATTAAATTTGGCATTATTTGGCGCTGATTTTGATGCCAGAGTTGAGCGTTTACTTTTAGTTCACAGTAATTGCAAGCATACGAATAGAATATCTTGGTTTCACTTGATTTTACTTTCCCTTCTGTTGTGTAGTTTTAATCTCCTATAATGGCAACAATTTCTGATTACATTTACTTTTGTATTTACTAAACGGTTGTGGAAATTGCCTTCGGTGACAGAGTAATTATTGTAGTTCACTTTGCATCGTTCGACAAAATGAGTAACGCGGACCACGTCTGGCAATAGTAAAGAGTCTTTGTTTCGTTTCTTCATGTTCTCTAGTTTCAAAGAATCTGAAAACGAATTAGGTAAACAGTTATCTAAACAACAGAGCGTACATAAGCTTAACAATTGTAAACTTTGAAAGCCAGTCGAGGAACTTTCAATCATAGGATAGATATAATCACCTAATATTGATCACAGTAATAATACTTATGGATTCTTTTATCAAGGAAAATGGGATAATAACCGACTTGATTTTATACCCTTGGATAAGGTGTAGATTCATCTTCCTCCGCGTTACTAGACTATTTCTATATATTTTAACAATCTGCCTTAAACATTCTCAGTAAATATATATGCAAATGAAAATATGATTTATTGATTTATTTATTCTTTTTTTAATAACATCTTTTTCTTTTTCTTCTTCTTAAATAGAAGAACAGATTGGATTTTATGATTTTGTTTGCCAACCAGTCTACCACAGAAAATAATGGCAACCTACTGCAGGAAAATCTTCTGCCCAGTCAACCATGACTTAATAGAGACATGATAACGAAAGCGTATATCACTTTTACTCCAATATTTTCTTCTCCGACTTCCTACCAGTGGAAGTCTCTTCTGTCTACTTGCTTCCCTAATAGCTACAATCTCCAAAAATGCAATTTCAATTACCATATTCTATCTTTTCGGATCCCGTTCGTCTGTTATTCTTTCTTCAATTCCCCTTCTACCAAGTTTTTTCTATCACTGCAACTCTCTGCGCACTAGTGGCAGTCCCGCCTTGTTTGGGGTGAGAGTAATATGTCTTCGAGTGTCCATAAAACAACTGCTCAAAACGACTGAACATAGACACGATCCTAGAATCTAGATTTTAGAATTCCTTAATTTTCATAGTCCTTAGCGCTTTCAGCCACTTTTATGGCGGGAATATAGTGTGAGATCAGACTGAACGCTACTTTTGCAAATACGGAACAGTCAAAATATGATAGGAAAAAATAACAAAAGCAGAGATATAAACAGCCTTAAAAATGAAAATAGAAATGGTCGAAAGAGCTTGGGACTCTAACAATTATGCACAACTATTACATTCCTTTACTCTAAAATAAAGGAAAAAATATTAGGATACTGGAAAACTTATATATATATATCGATCTAAATCTGGATCTGGATGTAGATCTGTGGTTTTTCACTCTCGTTGGATAAACCCCATACCTGGATGACTTCCACTCTTTTCGTGTCCGTCATTTCAGGGTATGTTCCGTACTTGCCACGCTTGGCAATGTGAATTGGTGAAGATTATTTAAACCAAAGCTGGTTGCTTGTGTAGTTGACCGTTGGCTCATAAGAGTCATATTTTTTGGTTATGCAAGGTGCCTACAGCACCCTTCTCACAGACCATCGACGATTCCTCAAAGGAATCCGTCTACCCAATTACTATTACACGGCTTGGGTCAACCTGTTGTTAACACCATCCCATTTATATATATATATATATATATATATATAGTTAAAAGGTTATAAATCAAGATTTATTTCGACAATGAATATTGCATTTCCATATTTAGACCGTTGCGAAATAAATAAAATGACTCAAAATATTTTAAAAAACGTTTTAACGGAAGTAGTGAGGCTTTTATCATATAAACCGGAAATAAATTCAGAATACATACATCAGATCACACATATAACATAATACAGACACAGGTATATATACATTAAATCACACATACATAAAACAAATCTAATTTAAAAATATATACATACCATATATAAAGAATAGACGGGCGCAACAAAGTGACAGTGACGGATTGAATACACTAAATCACATAATTCTATAAAACTGTGTAGAATATAAAACTGAATAGAATATATACTCACACAAAATAAAGGGGAGAGATAGGTATAAGTATTTAAGTCTACAGACATAAATGACTAAAAAGACAAAAAGTGAGGAGAGAAGGTAAAAATCAAGAAGTAAAAGGAAACAAACTACGCTAAAGTCACAAATAATAATTTACACAAACAAAAAAATTATAAAGATAAAAACTATCTTTTCAGAGGCTTTTCAAAAGATTCTCTTTAAACATTTCGCTTTCTTTAAAAATCTCTTCAAAAAAGTTTTAAATTCTTTCTAAAATATTCCTTTTTTTTAAAAAACCGTTAAATAAGTTATATATATATATATATATATATATATATATATATATTAAATAATGTGCACATATAATGTCTGTTTATTTGTATAATAATTTTTTCAATACAGGAAAATACTTATTTATAACACTAATATAATATACGATGGAAATATTAAGCAATAACTTAAATTCTCGAAACTTTCTCTAACAAAAGCAAGCAGCCAAAATTGATCAAATGTATTACGTGTGTAGCATTCAAGCGTTAAAATGTTATTTTGTATTTGTAACTTTTCTGGTTATACCCCCTTACATAGGACGCTTGTTTTGAAACCAAAACGCCATAGCTGCAATTGATAAATAAAAAATTAAAAATAATTATTATTATAACAGAGTCTGTTCACGCGTGTTTCAAAAATTTACAATCACAACGATACTGTCACAATAAGTTTGTCTTTGCAATATTCTAATAGGATGAACTCGAAAAAGATGGAAATACTTGAATAAGAAGTACTGCGGTGCCTTCTTTAATGAATTTCAAATTAACATCCAGAAGCTGATTAAAGAAGTAGAAGGATTGTTATAAAAATAGACATAATATATATATATATATATATTATTTAATGAAACATGTTTGTATATATATATGTACATATAATTTTTGAAGTAGTACAAGCTAATGGGTTGTGGTTGGTAGTCTCTTGTTTTTAATGATTTATATTATTAAGCGTGCTCGATACTTAGTAGAACATTATATATGGTAATATTTATCATTATTATTTTACAATAAAAATATACTTTCCTGCAACACAAGAGCCGTTGTGTTTTGGTACTAACATCAGTATCTCGTCAGGTAGTAAAATATTTTTTCTTTTCGGAATCATTATATATAGAAGCTTAAAAACAGCACCATTTTAACCATATTCAAACAATTAAGGCCGTAATTTTTGGAGGGTCTGTCTCAATGAACCAGTAGAAAATCAGATCATGATGAATAAGAGGAACTTGATTTTAAAGGTGAAGTGGGGGGGTGGGTAGAGACTTGAAATAACTTGAGACCCAGACATTTTCTATGCCAGTGATGAAATATATTGAATGATACATATGTAGTATTTAGCAAGTCTGAAAAGTTATCGCGTCACACCGTGAAACTGTTACAGGGTTTTCTTGAAGTTATTTTTTCATTTAAAGTAGTGAACAAGAGACAAATACGGGCAAATTTTATTTTTTCAATACACTGCCCATTAAAAATATGTAGTTGACATGGTGGGTGATCTATCCGTTAAGCTGAAACAAATTAATTCTCCGAAGATGGAAGAATTTATGCTAGGGGATAGATTATAGATGTCCAATTATATTATAGTATAAAAGATTAACGATTAACGGATATGTTTTAGACAATTATGGCAAATGAAAGTTACTTTGCTACGTTTAATGAGCAAGTTTAATTTTGGGAATTTGATAATTTGTAATTGTCCCTGTAAACGCAGAAAAGATGGCTCATGTAAAGATTTACAACTTTTTTAAAAAGTATTTTTCATTTTACAGTAGGGTTTTTATTGACTTCGTTTAATTGCCAATAAGTAGGAAGTGATGTGCTATTATGGTAAGTTTTATTATTAAAAGATAATGTGTGAAAATAATAGCGGGTTTGAAAAGAATTCTTGGTAAAACTGATTTAAAATTATATTACTGTGGAATTTTATATGGTAGAAATGGAGCATAGGTAGACTATAAAGCCAGTTAGATATTTCTTTCTAATGGGTACTCTGTAGATTTTCGGAAATTGCAATTATTGTTATTGTTATCATATTTTTTAGGATGTTGTTAACTGTTTAGTTAGTTATATCTGCTTAAAATTCTCTTATTCTTTTAATGATTTTCTCAAAGTTATCCATAAAGCTATAGCTATAGTTTGTCTAGACCAAGTCAAAAACGCTTAACAATGTTATATCCTATAAAAAATGGCTCTAGTCGAGATACCAGTTTCACGGTCACGTAATCATTAGACTACTTGAACATTATATATAGCATTAATTTATAATATAAAATTATTGTTTTTTTTTAGTAATTACTAATAGAGAGACATCTTTGGCGAGCAGGGTTTTTGTCATAAAGTGCTCGATTTCAGCAGAGAGTGTTAATATAAGTAATGTAGAAAATTTTTCACTTAACTGAGCAGAGTTATTTTAGTCATACCGACTTTAAGTAAAGAAATTATATATATATATATATATATATATATATATATATATATATATATATATATATATATGATATGTAGCCAGTTAAATATTTTGGTGTTTTTATGTTTATACTCTAAAGTAAGTTTATACTTTTGTAGGATGCTTTAATTATTCTAATTACTGGCTTTTCATTGCATTTTAAAAATTCTTTTTCCATCCACTTTTTGATCAGTTTGTTTTACATTTTGCGATGTAAGAAAACAGCTTAATTATTCTGTATACTCGATTCATTATGCTAGTTTGCCGCTCGCTGAACAGAAAATTTAAACTATTCCATTGTTATTTACGCCCGGTTCTTACAGTCACTTGGTATTTCATCCGTGAGTAAGTTCTTTTGTTTATGATCATTTCTGTCTTTTTATGTACAATTTATGTTAGACAACATGAACTGGTCATACCAGTTCACATAATTTTGTTCAAAGGAATCATTCAATTTTACACGTGATTGAATGAAACCAAAGAATATTATCTGTCCACAGGCTCTATGTATATGTATGAGGATATTACTTCAACCATATATATCCATAAATAGCGATCATTTGGTAACTGCAGGAGACGCAAGAACAACAGAAGGAACTAGCGAAAGAAGGATTTTGCGCGCCATAATCTAAGCTTCCGATCGATCGAAACTGATCATTCGGAATAGGTTCTAATATTCAAGAAATCATGTCCCAAGTTGGACTTCTCATTCTTTCTCTAATCCCAAGATGCTGAACAAAGAATTATTTACGAAAACGGTAGAACTGGTATTTCATATCCTAGACTAAAACGGATAAAAGATTAAGTATTATTTAAACAACAGTAGACTGATTATATTGATGTGTATACCGAAACAATTATTTTATAATAATCTTATTTAAATATCATAAGTTATCTTAATGCTTAATCAGACTTTTGAACATCGTAAAATGTCTACCTCCTACAAAGAAACACTAAAAATTCTAGAAAATTCACTTTATTTAGTAAAAATATCCTTATTGATTAGAGTTTTTATCGTATGTTTGCCATAAAAGTAAATTGTTACGTATATACATATAAAATATTTAAGGAATATAAAGCAACCGGGATTTGGTTTTCGTTCGCTTTCTCAAAGTTCCATTTGTTCTATTGTGAGTTTTTAACCAGTTTAAGGAACATCTTCTAGGAATATAAAACAAATAGTGTGTTGCAATGAGAACGCATTTAAAATGCAACCCAGTAGAAAAAAATAATCAGTTACGCGGTACAGGTACAACAATAATGTTAGCAGATATGGAAATGTATAAAAGGAAAATATTCATTCCTCAAATAGTGTAACTAAACTTTGCTTTGCTGTAATGGCTTTTAGTAGCTAAATGGTAAAGCATAGTTGGCAATATACCATACTGAAAAGAATTGTCTCTATAATAAAACTTTTTATCTCTAAGAAGATATACATTAATTTTCTTTGTTCGTAATGATTGGGATGGCTACTCAAATACCTTTAAACTCTATACTGCAATTATTCTTTTAAAAATGTATTGTAAAAAAGACAACTTTGACTATATACTCAAACATGTATATACAAATTGAATTTAAAAGTTAATTATTTCACGATCCTTCTCCGTCATGCTCATGTGTAGTTTCATCAAAATAAAGATTAATTTAGTTCCATCAAGACCTAATGGGTGAGATTTCTTACACGGATTTTTTTCCACTTGTACATTAATTTTTGCAATATTCAATGATATTGAGGGACTAATGATATTTAGTGATCATTATTATATTTAAGGATCATTAAATATAACACAATAACAACGCTGAAAAAATGAAGATCTGTTTATGGTCACACAGCATTCGTTGTGAGGACTTATACGAACTCACACCTTTAGACAAGACTATATGATTTTGCTGTAATTAATACACATACAAAAACCACAAATGCAAAAGAACCTTCGTATTAGAGAAAAATCATTAGATATAGTAGATACAAATTATATATATATATATATATATATATATATATATATATGATGTATACTTGGCCAGTAACCTTTCTTTAAAACATCTTTCATTCAATAGGAACGACAAGGAAGTACACACTTCCTTTCAACCAAATGATAAACAGCAAGCTAGGACAAAAGTTCCTGAACTTAATTAAAAAACATTTCCTCACAAATAACCCTCTCAGTAAAATCTTCAACAAAAATACACTTAAATTAAGCTACAGTTGCACAAACAACCTAGAAAAAATCATAACAAACCATAACAAATATATCCTAAATCAACACGTAGATCAAAATAAAACCGACAACCAAAATACAATCAAACACAACAACGAAAACATGTACAATTGTAGAAACCCTAGTAACTGCCCACTACAAAATAAATGTAAAACAAACTCAATAATCTATCAATGCAACATAACATCCATCGAAAATCCAGCTATAAATAAAGTGAATATCGGATCAACTAAGAACACTTTTAAGCAGCGCTGGTACATGCACCTATCCTCATTTAAAAACTGCTTATACCGAAACCAAGCATCCCTTTATACATACTTTTGGAAGCTAAAGGATTCAAAAGAGACACCCAAAATAAAATGGAAAATCCATACCATACCAGAAAAAACTGCAGCTACAGTAATATAGTAGGAAAATAAATTAAAATATGAACACTGTAAAAAATAAAAAATAAAAAAACGAAAAACACACCCCCCAATACAAAATAACCAAAATTAAAGTAAGAAACAACCAGCCCCAAAACAAAACAACACCTACCAACCCCTAAATCAAATAACAACACGCACGGCGCCAGCAGCCTACACATACACAAGATAAATAGGAAAACCTATCCTGAACTTAGCCACCAACAAACACTTAACCCTAAGACGTTAAAAAGGTCAACAGAATTCAAATTACAGACCAACCCCACTAACACTTAAAAAACAAATCCAACACAAATAATCGGTCTTTACAACTAGATATTTCTCATATCAACTAAATCACCTGACGAAGAAGCAGCCCAGTTACATGGCTAGCTTTGAAATGCGTAAATGTTTGTGTAGAGATACTATGAATGTATAAACCTCTGTAACAACTATTACAGTATGTATGTATGTATGTATATATATATATATATATATATATATATATATATATATATATATATATATGATGAATATACATTTAAGGTATGGTATATTTGATGAATATAGAGTTAAGGTATGGTATATTTATTTATGCACACATTATCAGTGACAAAGCGTATATGAATATAAAATCGGACATTGAATTTAACAGCCAAATACGACAGTTAAATTCAATGGCCTGACAAATACGTTTAGCAATTGCCAGGCCACGTGCGCAGTGTTTTTGTTCAAAAAGTTGAGTAAACGTACATTTGGTGTTGACTTTAATATTAAGATTTAATAAAAATGAAGCCTGTTAAACTGATATAATCCTTTCTATGTGCCTGTACTTTATCATCCTGTTGGATCCCCATCCATATTTTTTATGTACACTTTATGTTTAACATATATATATATATATATATATATATATATATATATATATATATATCAGAACGATTAACAAAATCATACTGTTATAATAAATACATCATATCCAAATGAAAATAGCGTTCATAATTGATTAGTACTTGATGTGAAAAACCTTTATTTTCAATAAAAGCTTGACATCTTTTGCTATATGAATGAATTAATAACTTGCATTCATTAATGGATATTTTCTCCCATTCTCCTTTCAAATTAGCCCATAGTTCTTCGACGTTTGTTGGATTCTTTTTGTTAGACTTTCATTTATTAACTTCTAAACATTCTAAATAGGATTCATGTCTGGACATTGAGCAGTCCTCTCCATAACAGTAATATTTTCCTCAGTAAAGAATTGTTTTAATAGACTCTCGCTGTGTAACATGGCGCGTTATCATGCATAAATACAGTTGGTTGATTAATTACAGTTCTCAATTTAGGTACAACGTGTTTCTTCAACATCTCTTTGTATACAGTTGCGATATTTTTACCACGTAGCCTAACAGGAGATCCCGTAACATCGACTGAAATCATGCCAAACACTATCACACTTCTCCCTCCAAATTTAACGCTACTTTTAGTGCACTGAGGCAAATACCATTCCTTAGAACTGCGTCGAATGAACCTTCTCCCGTCACAACCGAACAGGCTAAACTTTAACTCTTGGCTGAAATTAACACAATCTCACTGTTCTTCTGTCCCTATGAAGTGTTAAGTAACAAATTTCAATCGGCTTATTTGATTTTTTTCAAAATGTAACGCTTCGTAGAAGCTTCTCGACTGTTCAGATTTATTTCATTAAGTCTTCGGGAATTAGTGTGCTTTGATATTTTAATGCCTTGGTTAGCATGAGCTCTTTTTTATGCTTTATCACTCCATCTGTCTTCCCTTGCCGTAGTTTAGGCCTGTCAGATGGTTTCTTGGCTTCTCATGACCCAGTTTCCTCAAGTTTTCTTAAAATACTATGAATAACATCTTTAGATTGCCCGACACTCTTTGGAATATCCTCAATCGAGAGTTTATCTTCATTACGTAACTTGACTATCAGTTTTCTAAGTATAAATGACGTCACAGAATTTTTATACATGTTTGCAATGTAAGAGCCAGTAAAGAGACGGTGTAATTTAGTAAAATGCCCGATTTTATATTCTGACCCTAAAAAAATTTCAATAATGTAATATAATTATTAAATTTTATGGATTCATTTAATCGTTCTGAAGTTTTTGATCATCTATTTTTTTTTAATGTTATATATTTATTCTTATAACTTTATCAAAATAAGTTTATTGAACTTTATATTTTGGAATTATATAATTTACTTTCATATTCTTTTTTTTCTTGATAAAATTTTATATATATATATATATATATATATATATATATATAGTGTTGTTTAAAGTCCTCCCAGGTGAATACTTATATATTCTATATATATGTGTATATACCTGCGTGTTTATTCATCTATATATTAATGTATCCATTCATCTATCTATCTATCTATCTATCTATCTATCTATCTATCTATCTATCTATCTATCTATCTATCTATCCCGTTTTTATAATTAATCTACTTCCCTGCTGCAATAAAGTAAACACCATCAAATATTTAAGTGATCGTTAATAATAACTTTGCTATGAATTATGAGCAACAACACATAAATTAGAGACAAAAAAGTGATTAACGACTACAATGGTGATTGTTTGACGCGAAGACTCAAAGCTGATGTTCTTTTATAATTGTATTATTTCCACTTGTTAAACAATAAAATTGGAAAGTGATGAAAAGCGCTCTCTAGTCACATAATATGCCCGAAACCTATATCTGATCTCAGATAAGCTAAAAATCCAATCGGCAAATGGGGACAGTTTTCCCTGCAGAACTGTCTGTGCTAGCTGATCTTTTAAATGTATTCTTTTTTTACATCTAACATTTGGAAATATCCGAATATTCATAATGGCTTCTATTTTATAGCAGTCTTCATATTGCGCTTGTTAGGTTTAGAATTAAAATATAAATCATGCTTTATATGAATCTCTTGAAACCAGGCAAGTGAATATGGTCGGGCTTTTGTTTTTATGTTCTTATTTCGAGGAGTCATACGTATAGATACGTAGATGATCTGCCACGTTCATGTTGAAAATATTTGTAATAACTGTTCACAGCTCTTATTAGAACATATATGAAAGAGTTCATTCCCGCATTCAATCATGTATCCGCTATATTATGCTTAACAAAAACTGCCAAGATATCTACCGAAAAGGTAAGCGTAAGAGAAAGTAGATTCATGCATTTACTAAACATTGGGAATAGCTGAAAATAGACTTTCGTGCGCTATCTTAAATTTTGAAGTCAAATATTTTCATAATTACAGATATACGCTATCAAATAATCTCGTTAGGATGGTTTAATATTTAGAATATTCGTTTTCTTAGAATGGTTATAAGCAATCAGTCTGGTTGCTATTTAACCCATAGTTGAAGAAATAAGAAAATGATGGAAACTGGCGTATTTCCGAAGAGCATTTATTTGAATGTAAACGAAAATGCTTTGCCCAGAACTGGGTAACTGGGCCCGCCGGTTCTGTTTTCTTTCCAGTATCAGTTGTGCTGCTCATATATTCCTTGTCTGATAACACTAATGACATTAACATCAATACATTTAAAAGAAATAAGAATACCTATACAATCGCAACTGTCAAACAAAAGCAGAAGTGGGCAGCACCAGTCAGGACTGCCTTATTTGGAGGCGGATCTTGAAAAATCAAACATCTAGCAGACATGTTAGCCAGATCTCGTTTGTTTCAATTCCATTTGAAAAACGAGAAAGGCACTTCTTTGGAGTACAGCTTTTTTTTATATATGGTTCACACTGTACAAGACACGGGTTTTTCGCAGTAGAAGATTAAATTCAGGGGTAGTTTATATGGATGAGCCTTCCTATAGGCTTGAACAAGGTAAGAATCGGGAAATAGCCTCTTAGGTGTCTGTTCCTTAGGCCAGTGTTTCCTGAAAAGAAGCTGTTTGATTGGAAAAACGGATGAAATATGGGTGGTTTGCTGCTATGCAAGCGGTATGAGTGGTTCTTGCTGTGAAGGGCAAACCTGGTGAAATCAAGATGTGCAGTTCGTCGAAGCACTTTCCATGGAAGTAGCGATTGGGCTACATCCGTCTGTGTGTGTGTGTGTGTGTGTGTGTGTGTGTGAGAGAGAGAGAGAGAACGAGAGAGAGAGAGAGAGTGAGTGAGAGAGAGGTTTGGTGTGTGTGAAAAAGAATTCTTCTCTAACAAGGACTGGGAGACGCTTTTAGTGAGGTCACGTCAGCTCCTGCCCGAAAACGGCAACAGTACTGTATTTTCGGTCTGATTTGGCGCTTATAAATAGAGAACAACATGGGGCGTCAGGTACTTACTGGATCCGTACAGGGAGACGATCATTTTGAAGTCGCGCCCTATATCGTTGCATCATCGGCATAGATGTTTTTAAATGATCGGAGTTATCCTCCAAATCCAAATTCATGACCTCATCAAACATACATCACAGACATCTCCGCCACCAGGGTAGAGAAAGAAAGTAGGGAGCCCGATGCACCAATGCAAGTCTGTACCAAAACAAACAAATAAATAAACAAACAAAATGTCACTGAAGAAACACGTACAGTTGTTTCTTTGAAAAATGAACAGTGCTTTCTTATTGCCATTCTTATTGCCATGCGCGTTAGTACAAACTTAAAAGAATTCCCGATTGCACGCGGACATGTTTGTCAAACCTAGAGCCATCCGGGTTTTCTTTTTAACGGCTTGACATGTTCAGATACAAGTCTCTGCAATCTGTTTAGATTCGAGTTCCTCTTAACTGTCTCTTGTCAATAGAAGCGACAGAAAACCCAGCACTCATGAGATAACGAGACTCGGTGTCTTGTAAAATCGGCCTGTGGGTATTTTATTACTGACGTAGTTTTTGAGGCAGTTTTATTTTGTTACTTCCTGTCTCTTTTCTTTCTCTGACTATTACCCCCGTATTTATTAGTGAAGCAGGCAGCTAGGAATTTTCTCCGTATTTCAACATACCATTGCCGTAAGATGTGTTTAATTAATAAGCATCATGTCAATGTGAGAGAGATGCTATTCATCATTTTAAAGTCCTGGGTATGAGGATAAACTATATCGGGCAGCAGGACCTCTGATTTCGATATTTTCTGGAGTGTGAAACCACTTAGTTGTTGTTGTCCGGAGTGGTATCACCTGTTAGGGTCCCAGTTATGCTCAAAGAGTGAACACCCCAACAAATAATAAAACAATATAAAAATGTAAAAATAATTGTTTTATCGTAAATTTACCAGCAATACATATTTATATAAACAATCACTAACAATAGCTATTTATGGCAAAATGACTAGCAGTAAAATTTTGTAATAAAATTACCAACAATAAAATTTTATATTAAAGTTACCAGCCATACATTTTATCTGTATTTGAAGGCATACAGTTACATCCAAAATATATTTAGTTGAAGCCATAAAATTGTGTTAAAATATTTAAATCCCGGCATTTAAAACTCAGAAATGTTAATATGCTGCCAAAGAAAATCAACCAATGAAACACTCAACATAAAAAAGAACTCTTTCATGACATTATTCCATAAAATATCCTATAATTTCTTAAAGAAATCAAACTATATGTAAAACCATAACCTCAACAAAATCTACAATATAAAACTCAAATATCATCTCCTCTACTAATTATGTCTACACAAACATGTTTATACACAAAATCTGAGAATCAACTACCATGTATTCAATTGTGAAAGCAGAACAACACATATCATATTTCATTACTTCAAAGCTTCCAAGTAAATTAATTAATTTCGGCATTAAAGTACACTGAAAGGAGTTGATATATCATATAATAAAAAAAATCAAATCTAATATTTATTTCTATCACATGATACATAAATAGAGTGTACATTAAATGTAAACAAAACACCTTAGAGTTATTGTGTAGATTATCTAAATAGTGTGCACATAGCGTAATGGTTAGCTGCACGGAAAGTGGGATAGAGTTTAAATACTTACTGACCTGGTTATGCTCATTTTTCGAATAATGACTTCGGTAAAGGGACGAATTTATGTCTTCCTTCCCCACATATTTAGCTTGAACAGCTCGGCAGATTGAAATCTATAGCCTTGGTTAAAGCATTGCATAGTGAGATTTATTGTTCTATTGCTGAGAATGCTAGACAATCTCCTCGCACATGAAAAACAGATTTGAAGCAACAGAAATGTGATTCTACAAAAGGATGCTGGGACTAACATGGACCGAACATGTGAGCAACAAGAAGTTTTAGTGAAAATTGTAACAAAAAAAAAACTTAATATCTGAAAGAGAGTTGAACTTTTTAGAGAGATTAATATGGAAAGAGGGCTTAGAAATTGTGATACTCACAAAGGAAATTGATGGTAAAAGAACATGGAAAACACTGCATAACCTATCTAGGGAGTTGAATAAATGGCTGGCAGAATAAGGTTTAGGAGAGAAACAATACACAATTGTGTTAAGAGCTGGAATTGTGAAGAGCCATGATTATCAACGTCCAGAAAAAGCACTGCATATAAAAGGGATTGTTATAGTCTTCTTCATATCGGTCTTTTTTTAGAATTAAAATATGTTATGTTTTATAAAAATCTGCTGAAAGCAAGTATGGGAATATGGCTGAAATGATTTCTTTATGATCTCATTTAGTAGACTTTGAATGAGCTCGTATAGATAAGTGTGTGATTGGCCATGTTATTGTAAAAAATACCTTTACCCATTTTATGAGGATAGATAAGCATAGATAGCATTGTTATTTGGAAAATATTTCTTTAGATATCTAGCAAATGCAGTGCAAGGAAAGGTTCATGCCTTAACCAAGTTTTGGGAATAATTAGAAATTGACTTTCGCTGTCTTTAGATTATGACGGTAATTATTTTCGTGATAAGGTATATATTAATTATATTTCCTATTATTTATTTATATTTTTGCCTTTTATTATATGGCCTTGTTTGATTCTGACATGGATGGCGTGCGTGGCAGCCAACCGATTCAGAAATGTATAAATAAGTAATTGTATATTACGGTCTTCTCAGATCAATGATTAAGATGCATATAGGTGAATGAACTCCGTAGGTTTTCATCAGGTCTGTAGCTACAGAATCACAAATAAGTAGTCTGTTTCTTTAATAATTTAATCTCAAGAAAGACAATAGGGCCACTAGGATGCAAAGTATTACGGAGTGTTAGAGAGAATGTGAAATAAAATAAAGAAAAATATTAACGAGAGATAATACTAAAAGAGCAACAATTAGGAAGACAGAAAATAACGATTGATATTACATTCATATTTTTGAAGATCAAAGTTGAACGCGAAGGTAGAACGTAGATCACCAAGCGAGAAGTGCAAGAAAAGAAACTGTTGCCATAAAAATTGCAGTTACATCCAACAATGTCAACAGACCTTGTTGACTTTGTCGCCATTTTTTATTCTCATTTATTGTTAAATTTTTTATCTTATTCTCCACTAATCGACTTAAGGATACGAAATGGATAATTATGCAAAAATTGATAGAGTCATAAGGCAATGATGCATCATCTTGCCGGATTTGTTTAACCTTTACATTGAGAAAATCAGAAAGAGAACTAGAACTTCTACCAGTATTTCTTTATAGTAGACAAGATCTTAAAAACATAAGATAAGTAGATGACAGCAGGTAGAATGGCTGGGACGAAAAACGAAAAAAAAAACAAAAAACAAAAAGAAAAAAGAAACTCCTACACAAGTTAAAGAAAGAGAGAATAGAAGTTTTTTTTTCGATTATCAACCCTTTGCAGAATATTTACTGCCATAAAGTATTTTTTTATAGTGTAAGAATTTTCCTTGAAAATAATAATTGTTTTAGTTATATGATTCTTATCAACCCATAGCTGGAGAAAAGGTTGATTCGTACATTTCCAAACGATATTTGCACGAAATCAACTGGAATCGCCCGCACATACAAGTTTAGAGCATCTGTTATTTAATAACGGAAACTTAGTGACTAGGCTTGGTTCGGTTATTATCCCGGAACCAATTTTTTCAGCGTGATATGATTGTAAGCACAAGAATAAAAAATTAACTATCCATTGTAAGAAGTGAGACGTTTAAATATCTGGAAATATTTTAAAGATTTCAACCTAGCTTGGTGAAGATGTGGTCAGTTGGGGTCTAGGATCTTAATCGTTTAGATCAGAATATAGATGAACGTTATTTTAATGACAACCTTTTCCATCCGCAGTAAAATGCTGGAAACATTGCATACATGTAACCCTAGGTTTTTTCTTTTAAAGCGTTACATGGACGATACGGTGAAACATTCTCATCTGGTCAGTTATTCATTAGATAGATACTTACTAGGTGCACTATGTTGCAAGACCGAGGTAAGCTAATATATAACTGGAATAGCAGAAATTTATTTAACCGTTACTGTTGTTATCCTTTGTAACATTATAATATATTCGAGAAATGGGAGAGCCAAGTTCAAAGTCCAGTTGAATTCATTGCATTCACTTACGCAATATGAAAGATATTAATCCATCTCTTCCCCCGCCAGCAATGGGTTAACTACAAGAACAGATTGGGTTATATAACGTTGTTTGGCAACCGCAGAAAAAAGTGGCAACATACGGCGGAAAAAATCTTCTGCCTACTCAGTCATAGATGGAAAGAGACATGATTGCCTAAGCTTGTATCACGTATTGTCCATAACTGATTGACTGAATATATAATCGCTTAACTATTGCCAGAACCGGTCTTCAATTAAAAAACCTATCACGTACACTTTATAGAAGTTATGTTATAAATAAGTGAAATAACTAAAATGTGTTTATTATTAATTATTATTAAAGTACCGTTAGTGGTATATTACAATATTCAAGAGTGTAGTTTTATTTTTACTTTTTGCCTGCTTAATACGTGTGCTTGCTTATGTGGTTTGTAGGTTTGTGCTATTTTAATCACGCTATACTTTTAAATACTTTGATTACGCTATCCGTAACAATTTTTGTTCAATCCGCGTTCTTAGATATATGGAATTCGCACCAGAACCAATGTTATGCATTAAGCAATGTTGTTTGACTAAATGTTCAAAAACAAGACTTATCTCCGCTAGAAAATATTTGTTATCAATTCATACTTAATTGTACGGAAAAAAATTGTTTTTACTCTGTACGGAGAAAAAAAGATATATAAACATATATATATATATATATATATATATATATATATGTTTATATATCTTTTTATATATATACCAAAAAATTGTTCTAATAAGTTATTTCTCATTTATTATTTGTATTCCAATTCATAGTCTAAATATATTTTTTGAAGGCATATAACATTCGTTAGCCACGAGTACATATCTACGCTACTTGTTCTTTGTTAGCTAATAGAGACGATGAATCTGTATTCGCAAGCTGTTTATGCATGTGCCTTGCTGCTTGCTAAAAAGGCAGAAGGAAATTATTCAATATTTTCTTCGTTTAAACACGAGAAAGACAGTGCATATGAAAATATTATAGTATTCACCCTCACACAGATAAATACATTTTACACACGCGCATACCTCTTCATGCGTTCAAGTACGCACTTACGCATGCACAGTAACCGATGCTTCTAGCAAAATCCACCCGCACACGCACCTTAACAAAACACAACTACACACACGCTCACCCAAGTATACTGAGCTATACAGACGCACATACACGAATCAGTTCCCAATCTCAAACATTCTTATTATCGGATAGAAAGATGTTTATATCCTCTCAAACACATTGATATATATTTTAATACATATGTAAATACTCATAACCACGAGCAAACTAACATATATCGCTTCAGTCGCACGCACTTACTAATACAACAATAATTGAACCCTATTTGACACCCGCTTCTACGCATATAAAGTATGAAATAATAACCCACGTAAGTATATAAAGACTTTGATGTACGTACATTTACATGCGCGCTGTTTTCTGTAATATCTTCACAACTTAACAGACGTCTAAATTGACATGTGCTAATTTATATACATAATCTTATACAGACTAATAACTAGAACTATTTAGCACAATGATGCACTCACTATATTTTGAACAACTACATACGCACGCAATTACTCACACAAGCCCTCAGACATGTACATGTGGACAGGCATCAAGTCAGAAAAGAATACACGCAGAAAATATTACTTTCGTAAAATAGTCACGTGCAATTAAGATCCTTCATATCAACTTATGTAAAAAGAGGGATCGAATTTGAAGTGATCAATATTTTACGAAGGAATTGAATGCTTTCATTTATTTTAAACTAAGGCATTTCGTTGAAGTGAATATTCAGGAGCGGAATTGAAAATCGATAAAGAGAAAAATGCAGCGCAGAAAACAAATAAAAATCGAGTCAGGTGAATTGGGAGAAAATCTAAAACGGGGAAATGACAATAATAATAATAATATCTAAAATTTTAAAGATGTAAATTGGAACAAAAAGCTGGCAACATAGCTTTACAAAGCGTACAGCACTCAGAGCTGACAATATATTAATTTGCACAATGTTTCATTAGTTTCATGTTTTTTTTTATCACTTTATCGAAACTTGGGAAGTAGTCAGCTTTATTAATGTTGAAAGAAATCCGTTTCTTTTTTACAGGATTTCTCTTGTAAATTCATAAATAGCTCAATGATTAGAAAAATTTGGAATATATTCAGCTGTCCTAAGGTAGAAAGTAACGTGTTTCATTGTTAATCAGGGTTTCTTTAGTAATTCGCTCAATTTTGGGGACCTCGACGTTGTATAATTTTTAGCAAACCGCTCTTCCCAGATCAATTTCGACTGGGTAGGGAGTTTGACCCTCACTGGCTGTCTCATAGTTTCAACTTTGCGCCAGGCCTAAACTACGTTTAAAAAAGCGCCATAAATAATTCAATGTTTTACTGAAATTGATCGTCTGTACTTATGTAGAAAGAAAACTCTTTATTGTTCTATACAAATTTTTTCTTGTGAATTCATATACCTTAATTTTGGGCACTTCAACTTGGTGTAATGATAAGCAAGCTTGTGTCGCTAGAACAATTAAGATTAAGTAGTGAGTTTGATCTTCACTGTGTGCCTCATATGATTGGCTACATCTAAGCTACGCTTAGAAAATCATAAATATTTCAGTACTTAACCGAAGTTAAAATATGTTCAACTGTGGTAATGTAGTAAGAAACCTTTTTTCTTAAAAGAAAGAAATCATCAAATGTTAAAAGAATAATCTATGGCAAAATTTGCAAAAGTCACCTTAAATCTGCAAGGAAGCCATATTCAGTATGGAAGGATTTAAGGAATCTTTTGGAGGTCCACCAATAGTTGAAATAAATGGGTTTATTTAAAAAAACCAGAAAGTTTTATTACGCTCTCATAATAAAAAAGCAGCATTTACCATATTAAAACAGTGATTGTATAATACAGTGGGGTTCACCTCGTACAAGGAACGCGGTCCACTCGAAGTATTGTGTACATTAGAAGAAAGTTTGTACCGATAGGAGGGGAGAATATTGGTTAACAGTAGACAGGTTAAGATTTCAGGGATCAGGAAAGCATCCTCTTGGGATTCCGTTCCACAGAAGTGAACGAGACTAGTTTTTTACAATGTAAGTGGCATGGTGGGTCCTTGCCGTAAAGGGAAGAAATAATCGAATCAAGGAATTTAATTCGTTTAAACACTTTCCGTGAAAGTAGCGGTAAAAACAGTGAGTTATTTACTGCGACCTTTCTGTTAATTGTTCTATGTCATTCAATGAAATAGGCTTGACTATATATATAACCTCTTGATAGAGGTTATATATATTTTCTAAACACATACTTTTAAATATAAGAGACAATGAATGTCTATTATGTTTAATCATGAGCCGTTCTAAACATCCAACATTTAGATAATTTTTTATTAAGTTTGTTCTAACTTATAATGATAAATCTTATGTCGAAGAATTTTTGTCTTTAATTTCAACTGAAATTAAAGCCAAAATACGATGTTTAGAACGGCTCATGATTAAACATAATAGACATTCATTGTCTCTTATATTTAATAGTATATGTTTAGAAAATTATCTGCTGCCTCGATACACTATATATATATATATATATATATATATATATTCAAACATATTTCATTGAATAATATCGACATAAATTAATATAAATTATAAAAAAAATTCTAGTTTTCTAATCAGATAATAAAGCGTCTTCCTTAATGAATTTCATATTAACATCAACTTAACCCCCTTTATAAAATTTGCTTATATTATTTAATGAAACATGTTTAGATGAAAATACACAGACACATACACACAGACACGCATACATACAAAGAATCAGAAATTTGACACTACAGAATTTATAAACAGATATGAAAATGCAGGAAAGCATTCTTCTCAAAGGATTTTTTTCAACCAACCCTTCGGCAGAAGACAAAGCATACGTTAGTAAATATTAAATTGACAGAATAAAATTATATATTGCAAGAATATGAGATTATAAGAGGTGTAAAATAGAAATCACGACTAAAATACAAAAAATGTCAACAAAAACTAAAGGGAAGAAAACATAGTGCTAAAAGTTCCCATGTAAAGGGTTTTCAGCGAGTAGAAAATATAAAAAAGTAAATAATATACTTTCTAAAAGACTGTGAGCGAAAAAAATGCACTTTCTTCCTGTGCTCTCCGGATTGTCATTCAATATATATATATATATATATATCCTAAGGAAATTTAAGAACAGATGAATTAAAACCCACTATTCATGCATTTATTTTTATAAAGAGTGCTCAAACTAAATTAGAGTTTAATATTGTAATTTGGTTATTAAAATGGTTTATAAAAGCATTATATCACTATACAAAAAAATTATGTTTCAAAACAATACTGCTATTTTTCAGGTGATATTTTAAAATAAATTGTGAAAATGATTTATCGCACGTACCTCCTATTAGCATGGACCAGGCTTGCCTCCCAGAGAGTAAAACACTGCACCTCCTTGGTCTCACACTCTCAGCGGACCTCAAGTGGAATGACTATATCAAATTCATTGCTAAATCCGCTGCTGTGAAAGTCGGTTCTCTGTGCAGGGCCCGGAGGTTTTTTCCGTCTGAATCTATCCTGCACATTTATAAATCTACCATCCGCCCGTGCATTGAATACTGTTGCCATATCTGGTCGGGTGCCCCTGCTATTCTCCTTGGGCTTCTAGACAAGGTACAGCGGAGGACCTGTAATGTGATCGATACCGACTTAGCAGACCGCCTGCAACTCTCTCTCACCGGCGCGACGTGGCTTCCCTGTGTCTCTTCTATAAATAATTTCACGGCTTCTGCTCCGATGAACTTAGATCACTGGTGCCCCCTAGGTTCGAATTTGCGCGAGATACTAGATTAGCAACTAGATCCCACCCTTTTACAGTGAAACCGATAAAATGCAACCGCAACTTCTACTCCAACACTTTCTTTTCTCGCACTTCCCGACTGTGGAATTCTCTTCCACATGACTGCTTCCCCGACGGCTACAATATCCAGGAGTTTAAATGTAAGGTCAATAGACACCTCCTAACACACTAATTTCCATTCTTTCTAACACTCTTCCCACCCACCCCACTATCTATGACCCACCTTCTGACATTTCCTATATCTAACCATTCTTCCTATTTACCTCCCCCTATGTAGCCCCAAGCGCAATAGTGGCAGTGGAATGCCTTGCTTGGGGTGAAATGATTAAAAAAAAATTTAGAAAATATAAGATGAATTCAGGGTTATTTAGAGAATTAGGGAGTGGTAGTTGAAGGGAGTTTAATCATATGATTGTGTCTCAATATTCCCCATCAAAAGTAAGAATTAGTTTGAACTATGGAGTTGAGAATTTGGGTTGTGAAAGGGTACAAAGTAGAATAATGTCAAAACATGACAATTTTTTCTGGGTAAGATACATATTGGGACAATAGATTATTTAAATGGGTAGAAAATAAATTTTAACAGCAGGTTGGATATTTTTTTAAAAACTTGATTTTGGACTACCATATCAGTTAAAGGAACTGCATTGTTTAGGATAGTATTAGAATTAAGTAATTATGGTATACTAAGGTATGTTGGAGTTAAGAAAACCAAATAAGTATGGCGCGGGTCATGTATCTTAAAGAAATAATTCCTAAGTAATATGAGAGCATAAGTTATAAATGATCAATTGTGATTAATAAAAATTTAGCAAAAGATATTTTCAATTTTTATATAAAACTTTATAATTTGCAGCTTTTCATTCAGGCACAGAATGCAGATGGCATAGAACTTTACAGATTCTCATTTTTACAGAATGTTTAGTTTTACATTTTATATATATCTTTTATCTGTCAAAAATATGCAGAAAAAGATGTTTGGTTTCGGTGCGTGTAATTTTTATAAGAAGTTCTCCCTCTTTCTCTCTCTCTATATATATATATATCTATCTATCTATCTATCTATCTATCTATCTATATATATATATATATATATATATAGTTTATATATATATAAACTCTTCCCACCCACCCAACTATCTATGACCCACCTTCTGACATTTCCTATATCTAACCACTCTTCCTATTTACCTCCCCCTATGTAGCCCCAAGCGCAATAGTGGCAGTGGAATGCCTTACTTGGGGCTTATATATATATATATATAGGCTGTATTTCGATCTTTGCCATTTTCAAGGGTATTTGTGCGTAAGTGAATTTTAAGTGGCTAACTAGAATTGTAACTCGGCTTTCAGTTTAAATCGGAACCATTATCCATTACACAACCCGCACATTCTTGCTTAGATGATATTGTATTTCCAAGCCGTCACTCAACTACGTACTAACCAGTATCGACGTTGCTTAGCTTCAGTCATCTTACGGGAATCACTATCTAATTGCTTCTAAGCTACAATAGATGCTAAAAGATTGAATATATTCTCAATTCTTCCAAAGAAGCAGTTTGATTTATAGCCGTTATTGAAACGTTTCTGAAGTTATTAAGAAATTAGGGAGGTTAAATACGTGAAATATTGGTCGTCAATAGTGCAGTCTGACTTTCTAAGAAAATCAGTTTTCTAATAATTGGTTGTTTGTTTCTTTTTGATCAGTGGTATATAAATTCGTATGTGTTATTTAGTGACGAAATTTAAATAGAAAAATCCAATCTTCAGTGAATAATTCAATAATGTTATATTATATCATGATTTCTAATTTATTTCAACAATTTATACTATGTCTTTAGTTTTATTATAAAAGTATTAATTACTATTCTGCAATAAAAATAAATTCTTGGTCATTTTACCATAAAAATGTATGGTGATTATTTTACTATAAAATACATGGTTGTTATTCGAATATAAAACTATAGAGCCTGTATGTTTACTATAAAATGTATTGCTGATAGTTTTATCATAAAAATTCATTTTATACTGTCCTACTGTATTGATTTTACTTTGGAAGTTTATTATTTTTCCATGGCTAGAATCCCAACTGGTGCAGCCACACCTAGAGAAGACGAACCTGGAAAGAAAAGCAATTTAAGACGTTGATCCACACTTCAAAATATTCAATTTCCTATCTAACATTTGGTCGTAAAATTAGGGATATGACGAAATCGACTGAGAACTTTTCAGAATTTCTACGTAAGCGGATCAGGTTGAGAATATTTTTAATGCCCCTTAGTATCTGACTAGATATCTTCTTACCAGTGTCTCTGCGGACAGTTTGCTAAAAGAACTTTTATTTAAACATGAAGCTTGTTGATTTCAAAAGACTTTTAACGGCACCGAAAAAAGGGATAAAAAATTAATTGCTCAGACTGTCAACTAAGAGACAAAAACTAAGCTTTGCGTCCAGCATCTGTTTTGTCAGCGTTGATTTGGTTCTAGTAAATCAACCAGAAAGACGAAGACAGCCTTTTAGTCTTTTCTATTGACTACGCTCTTGTGTCAAAGGCGTGATCGCGTGGTTGTTTTTAAACTGAAGAGGAAATTTCTTCCAATTAAAGTGGGAGTCGCATGAGTAAGTTTTTATTCTAGGAGACAATTAAAAAATGTTTAAAGCAAAAAAAACAAAAAACAAAAAAAAAAAACAAAAACAAAAAAAAAACTTGTGATTCGGAAGATCAAACAATTATTCTCTTTCATCATTGTTTGCATCCAGAAGTTCCCCACTGAATCCTTATCCCTAATTACGGATTCCATTTTTCCGGATGTTCTCGCCATCGAAGGAATTATAAACGCAATATTAATTACGCGGAGAATACAGATTGCGATGAAAGTCAATTCAAAATTGCAAGGATTTGCCGAGCCTTGATATTCAATATTCTGATTTATCTCTTCCATCTAGTATTAAACAGCAACTGAGACCAACATAAGAAAATATAAAAAGAATTCAGTCGCATCACACACACACACACACACACACACACACACACACTAGTCGGAAAAAGTTTCTGTCTTTAAATTGCCGGAAATATTTGTTTTGCTTCCAGTTTTTTAATGTTCTGATGCATCAGTTGTAATTTGGTATCTGATTAGATGTGTACGAAAGACTAAAACACCGTCGGAATAAATAATAGTTTATGAACCCTTTAGTTTTCCTTTATATATATATATATATATGTGTGTGTGTTTGTGTGTGTGTGTGTGTGTGTAGTGTGTGTATACCCCACTCAACTAATAAACGAGGGTTTCCAACTAGCAGAAAAAATACCATTCGAATTCCTACTGAATCTACAAAAAGCAAGAAAAACATGATAAAGAAGAAGATATTATAGCATACATTTCTACACACAACAAAAACAATCCAGAACTATTCACAAAGATCAAAACACATATGGAATTACTCAATAATAAATGAAAATTTTAAAGACAACTAAAATAATTAATAGGAAACACCAGCCCCAAAATTTAAAAGAAAACCTAATCTCATCAAAATTCGAACAGCACACAACACAGGGGGTCACTAAATGCAACAAAAAAGATGTGGAATATGCAACATAATAATAGAAGGAAAACACTTCAAGTTCGAGAACAGATCTACATTCGAAACAAAATCGGATCTGAGCTGCAACTCGAAAAATGTAGTTTACGCTCTAAAATGCAACAAATGCGCAACGATATACGTGGGAGCAACACAATGCTTGAACAATAGAATTTCCCTTCATAAATGCCATATCAAAATATCAACTAACCGGAAATTATATGATTCCCAATAATTGAATGAATGCAGTGGAGTTAAATTCGAAGTAATACTTATCTATCAAAATGCAGATTATGACACACTAATAATGCAGGAAAAAAGATTCATAAAAAATCCAAGCCTTCGCTCAACAAAACATGAAAAAGTTAAAACACACACCGGAAAAAATACACACACACACAAATACATACACTTACATACATACTCACAAACACACCAAATTTAAATGGTAACCCCAGACAATAAAAAGAACCAGATGATAAATAAAATCAATTTTTAAACAAAGATGAAATCAAAAAGCGCTCACAAAAACACACACACACCAAATTCAAAAAGTATCGTCAAAGCAATAAAAACAACCAGATGATTGATAGAAGACAATCACAGAGAAATTCCTAGACAAGAAAGGCGCTTCTAAGATAAATTTAACGTGTTAATGTAGAAAACCCTAACCCAAGATCATTTCAAGTTGGTGGCCAGAACTTGATTAATTTATTTATCTATTTATTTATTTATCTGTTTATCCATTCATACATGTGCTGATGTGTAAACCGCCAACCCACAAACATTGCAACCGGGTGGCCAACATTTGATTTCTTTTATTTTATTGATATGATTTATTTTATTTTATTTGCTGATTTACTTATTTATAAACAACACACTGGCCCTCAGAAACAAAAGGAACTCGATACGTAAACCCACATGTTTATTCGCCTGAAGAGAGTCAATTTTAGACTCAAAACACGTGTATCGTCACAAATACCATTATGGGCACTTAATGTATCATAACATATACAATTACAACAATAAATATACACTTTAAACAAACTGTTCACGGCCTCTCACGCTTTTTATTCCACACACACACACACACACACACACACACACACACACACACACACACACAGAGGCCTATGAAATGCCAGCGATTCGCAAAACTGAGAAAAATTCAACAAGCCATAGTGAAAATACCAAGCAAACGAACAGGCACGCTTATCAACCTTCTGATCAACCGACCACTTAATTATATTTATATATTATTTACCTGAAGAGAGTCAACTTTGGACTCGAAACACGAGTAACGACACAAATATAATTATGAACACTTGATGTATTATACAAAAGATAAATATTATTATTATTATTATTATTATTAATAATAATAATAATAATAATAATAATAATAATAATAATAATAATAATAAATCTACACTTTTTACAAAACCACGACTTCTCTCACTTAACTCACCTACACCAATTTCCCTCGTTAGAACAACCGTTCTTTCTGTTTTCAAGAGGGGCAGCTAACCCCACCCAAACCCAATGAAATCTTTAATTTTTGTACATGGCCAGACCTTGTATTCAAACTCTGACCATAACTCAATGCACAAATTGCAGTGATATAGACCTTTATTTTTCTGGAAAAAAGACAGAGTGAAAATATTGTTGCTTTTATTTATTTGTTTATGTTATTTTTACTCCAATTTCCAGAGATTATCTGCGAGGTTAGTGCATGAGAAATCGTTTTTTTTTGTTTTTTGTTTTTCTTTTCCTCTCACTTCTTCTTCCGTTCTGTCTGTAATAATTTTCTTGGCTTGTTTTTGTAGTTTTTTTTCTCTTACTAACATTTTCGACTTTATGCTCCGTTTGGTTAAAAAATTGTTCCATTGTCTTGAGGTTCTACTATTTATTTTCCTAGCGATGCCAAAGTTAGGGGCAGCTAACCCCACCCAAACCCAGTGAAATCTTTAATTTTCGTATATGGCCAGACCTTGTATTCAAACTCTGACCATATCTCTCTGCACAAATCGCAGTTATATAGACCTTTATTTTTCTGGAAAAAAGACAGAGTGAAAATATTGTTGCTTTTATTTATTTGTTTATGTTATTTTTACTCAAATTTCCAGAGATTATCTGCGAGGTAAGTGCATGAGAAATCGTTTTTTTTTGTTTTTTTGTTTTGTTTTCCTCTCACTTCTTCCTCCGTTCTGTCTGTAATAATTTTTTTGGCTTGTTTTTTAGTTTTTTTTTATCTTACTAACATTTTCGACTTTATGCTCCGTTTGGACTTTAACTAAGGTAAAACTTAGTTAACTCGTCGCCACTAATTTATTTTTTAAATTGGAGTAGATAGCCCACACTATCGCCCGGTTCACATCCTCCCAGGTCTACTGAACAGGAGTAGAGGCTTTCCTTTTGTTTCCTGTTTAGGATGTGGTCTCCGGCTTTCTCTTCTCTCACTTCTGACCTTAGTATTGGTACTTCCGTGATTTTCCTGCGATCTGTCTGGTTGGTGGCAACGGCTCATCATCGTGAGGGTACCGTGTTGGCAGTTTCCTGGTTGCTGCTTCCGACTGGTAGTTAGGAGCCCTAACTCTTGCGTAGCGTCAAGAGCGGCTGCTCTGATCAACAGTTGTATAATATCGGGGTCCTTGTAGTGCCATGTCGCGCATGGATAGGTGTCCCTGCAAGCGCTTTCGGTGTGCAACCCTGAGGCCACACCTTGTTGCAGCTCTAGCCAGTTTCTCTCCCAGCACAGATCGTGGATAATGACCGATAGTATCCTCTACTCTAGGTTCCTCTCTATAAACAAAACATATGACGAACAAAAGCAGAAACAACCCTAAACCAGCTAAAATCACACCACCTAAAGCCCTTAACCTTTCCTTCACTAATGTCCGGGGCATTCGTACTAACTTTCCTAGCGTAGAAGTTTTCCTTCATGAAAAGTCCCCGGCCATCCTAGCGCTTTGCGAAACTAACCTCAACTCTTCTATTCCCTCCTCTGACCTCTCCATCCCTGGCTATCTCCCCCTCTTAAGGAAGGATTCCACTGTCCACATGCACGGGCTGGGGAGCTACGTCACCGAACACCTCCTCATAGCTAGGGTGACTTCACTCGAATCTGCTATCCACCAGTATGTATGTCTCCGCCTGTCTCTCCTCAGTTCGGTTAGTTACTTATTCCTTCTGTACCGTTCTCCCTCCTCTCCTGACTGCTCCCTTCTAGATATCATTGCTGAAAACATTGATAAGGCTGTTTCCTGCCACCCATTCGTTCACATATTTGTATTCGGAGATCTCAACGCCCATCACTCTGAGTGGCTTAAAGACTGTTACTGATCTAGCGGGCGTCCACGCCATGAACTTCACTATTTCTGAATACCTTACGCAAGTGGTGGACTTCTCCACTCGCTTCCCAAGCACTCCCTCCGGACACTCCTCACTACTAGATATATGTTTTACCTCTGCCCCTAACGCCTGTCAATTTTCGCAGCTTTGTCCGCTCGGCAACTCGGACGATGCTGTTGTCTCGCTCAGTATTTCTTTCCACTCTCACTCCCCTCAGGAGCCTCCTACCTATAGGACCTCCTACCGCTACCAAAAAGTTGACTGGGATGCATTTCGCGATTTCCTCTGCGACGTCCCTTGGGGAAAAGTGTTCGATCTCCCAGTTGATGACTGTGCCTCTGAGGTCTCGTAATAGGTGAAAGCTGACATTGCTGCCTTCATACCCACCATGAAGTATTGCCTAAAACCTCATTCCTCTCCATAGTTCTCTCCTGCCAGATTGGCCGCCATTGCCCACAGGAACCATTACTTCCGACTATTCAGGAGCCAGTCATCTGATCACAATAGGCGCCTATTCACGTCTGCTCGCAATAAGTGCAAGAGAATCCTGAATGACGCCAAACGGTTGTTCGCTGAGAGAATGCGACAGCGCATAGCTGACCGCAAGTTCGGCTCCAAGGACTACTGGTGGATATGCAAACGGGTGCTTAACAACTGAAAATCCTCTATACCTCCTTTAATCCATGGATTTGAGGTTCTCACATGATCTGCGGACAAAGCTGAGTGCTTTGCCCGCAGATTCTCATCCATCTCCACGTTTGACTCATCTGGAGTATGCTCACCCGACTTCCCCGTTAGAACTGCGGCCAAACTGCACGACGTACATATTACCCCGAAGGTAGTATCCCGAGTAATTTAAAAAATTGACCCCCATAAGGCGACAGAATCCTGGTGATATTCCTTAAGAGGTGTGCCCCTGAACTCTCCCCTGTCCTATCTAAACAGTTTAACTACTGTTTTTCGGCTTCCTGTTTTCCGCATGCTGGAAGTTCTCTTCAGTCGTTCCTGTTTTTAAGAATTGTGGTGAACCCTCGAACCCTCCAACTATCGCACTATCATTTTTCTACCGATATTCGGGAAAGTGTTCGAGGCCATAATCAATGCTGAAATAGTTCAACATCTGATTGCCCACAAACTCTTCTCTGACAAGCAATATGGCTTCCGCTTTGCCAGGTCCACTGCCGATATGCTAACAACCTTTACGGAGTACATGCTCCAGACACTCGATGAGTCAGGCGATGCTCGTGCAGTTGATCTGGACATCTCCATGGCTTTTGACAGGGTCTGGCACTCCTTTGCAAGCAACGGGGTTACGGCATTACCGGACGCCTGCTTGACCTAATCCAGTCTTTTTTAAACAACCGCAAAATGAAGGTCGTTTTGAATGGGCATGCCTCTTGATCCTACAGCACGAATGCCGGTGTCCCCCGACGCTCTTCCTTATTTTCTTCAACGACCTCCCAGATGAGATCAAGTCCTAAGTAGGCATATACGCAGATGACACCACACTATACTCCCGAACCAGCAAGAAACCTGGCATGGCGGACAGACATAATCATTCTGCTGACCTTGAACGGGATCTACACACTGTGGTGAATTGGGACAAGAAGTGGCTTGTCAACTTCATTGCGTCCAAGACCAAGCTGTTGTCTGTCAACTATCACAGGCAACCTCTCCTGCCTCCCATAAGCATGGACCAAGCGATTCTCCCTGAGTGCAATACACTGCGCCTCCTCGGCCTTACCCTCTATTCTGATCTCAAATGGAAGCGCTACATCGAATCCATAGCTAAATCTACTGCTAAGAAGGTTGGGTCACTGTGTCGACCCAGGACGTTCTTTCCGCCTGAATCCATCCTGCATATATACAAGTCTACCATTCGACCCTGCATGGAGTACTACTGCCATTTATGGTCAGGCGCCTCTGCCGCTCACCTCAGTGTTCTCGACAGGCTCCAAAGGAGAGTTAGTAACGTGATAGGTGCTGACTTGGCGGCTCGTCTACAGCCACTTCCCCACCGACGAACTGTGGCCTCCCTTTGACTGTTCTATAAGTATTTTCATGGCTTCTGCTCAGACGAACGTAAGTCACTGGTGCCTCCTCAACAGGTGTTTACTCGTGCAACCAGAATGGCAACTGGGTCCCACCAAGTTAGGTTAGCCAAATGCAGACGACAATTCTACTCCTGCAGCTTCTTCTCTCTAACTTCCCGCCTGTGGAACTCCCTCCCATATTTTTGCTTTCCTGACGACTACAACATCCAGAAATTTCAATGCAATGTCAATACTCATCTACTAACTACTTGACTCTAGCCCTTCCCCCACCCCATATATCCTTCCCTTTTGCTCCCCCTTGCAACTGTCATCACGCCTGCATTTTCCTCTTCCTATTGCTTCTTTCTAATTAGTTTGTAATCCTCTTCTCCCTCCTCTAATTAATTTTCTTTCAGTTATGTATCCCCCCCCGCACATCAGTGGCATTTACGCCTTGCCCGGGGTGAAATGATTGGGCGATGATGTCTCTTTCTTCTCATTGCTGTGTAGGCAGAAGATTTTCCCGCAGTAGGTTGCCTTTTTTTTGCGTCAGACTGTTTGGCAAACAGATCCAAAGAATCCGGTCTATCTTGCTATTCAACCTATAGCTGGAGAGAGAAGCAATGGATTCATACCTTTCCGAAGGGTATTTGCCCGTAAGTGAATGCAACGAATTCAACTGCATTTTAAACTCGGCTCTACTGATTTATCATTCCGATCTAGTATCAATTAGAATATCACCTAATTTTTCCCGTTATAGTGGATTTCATAGTTTAACTCCCAAGAGAATTATAAATTTAAAAATTAACCTATTTACTTTATGTTTGAAATAGAAAAATAGACAGAGAGATATGAACAGACAAATATATAGATACAGTGAAAGATAGATAAGAACAAACTCAAACAGAGAAAAGGTATGTTGATTTTTAACTTTTCATCAAATATGAAAAGAATACGTTTTTATCAATCCTGTCCTTTCTGAATTGCTAATATGTATTGATTTTTACTGTATAACTAGTAGAGACCTGTTTTCAAGATTACAAGAGATATTGCACACAGAAGGTGTTGTCTTTCTTATCGAATGTAGATATTTAGGGTATTATGCATCTGACGTACCAAATATGTTATTTTTATGTTTCTTATAGTTAAAAGTAACGACACGCAGAACCAATTTCCGATTTGCAGATTTTATGTCAGTTGTATATTCTCTCATATTGAAACCTTTGTTTTTTCCTCAACCTAAACGAATGTAAATTTTACTATTTTTTAGTTACTACTTAAGGGATTTGGATACAGGCTTGACTGTGTATCTTATTGCAAATAGAAATCTTTTATTCAAATCTAATAGATAATGTAATAAAATTGAACCCGAAATTAGAAGCTATATTGGTAGAGACAGAACAAGAACACAGAGTTCCGAGTTCGAATTCCACTCGAACATGTTGCATTCACTTACGCGTAATTAACCTTGGGAAAGGTATTAATCCGCTCTTTTTCCAGCTATTTATAGCATGACATTTTGGGTTTTTGGGTTTTATAGCCATGGTTGGAAACCAGTTTACCGTACAAATTGATGGCAACTTGTCAGATCTGTCATGTCTCTTTGAAGACATGATCGCCTGAGCGTGTATCACCTGTGGCTCTTAACTGACTGACTGGTAGCAAACCCGTTGTATACGGGTAGAATTCAGTAAATATGAAAAACTAGAAAGAAATGTTTCATCACACTTGAAATATGTAACATATACACTGAGGTGGTTCTGAGATCATTAGAAGTTCTACAAGGATCCGTTATTGACAGACACACTCTTTTCAGATATGCTGATGGTACATTTAAGTGCCATACGTGATACACGCTTGGATGATCATGTCTCGAAAGGCGGTATCGAAGTTTCATTCAAAACTACTTACACGCTTGGGTGTTCATGTCTCGAAAGAGACATGACTGAAAATTTTCTCGATATAGGTTGTCATTATTTTCTGCAGAAGAATTCCTACAGAAGGTAATGAAGGAAACCGTGACGGAAAGGCTAAACATCATTTTATATATAATCTTTAGTTCTTTCATGTTAAAAATGTAAAAGCCCAACATGCAAATTACGAAATGGAGACACGAAAATCAAACAAGTACAACAATTTAAATATCCAGGAATTATTTTAACAGAGAATGGGAAGTTTCGCACTGATATCCTAAGGCGCATTGTGATAGCGAAGTGCTATCGAAAATCTAAGCAAAGAGTACTGAACTGTTACCAGTCCTCCTATTTAGCAGGGGATATTGAATAATATCCTCACAAGGAAAAAAAGAAATTCAAAGAAACAGAATGTCTTTCAACAAAAAGGGTACTGGGAATACCATGGACCGAACATTTGATCATCGTGCAGGTTTTAGAGAAAATGGAAGCAATAACAGCACTTTTACTTAAAATCAGGAAGATACTGTTGAAAGTTTTAAAACGCACAAAGACGAAAAAGGCCTTGTCAAATTTGATATTCACAGAACATATATCTAAAGTTATTTATAAATGTAAGTTTGTCTGTGTGTGTGCATGTGTGTGTGTGTGTCTTTGTGTGTGTGTGTGTGTGTGTGTGTGTGCCCCTTACCTTTAGACTCCGAAACGACTGAACCGATTTTCTTGAAAATTTACACAGTTGTACTGTAAGCGTCTGCGAGTGTTATTAGCTAGGCTTTGTGTCGAGGTACTCCCGATAAATATCGAAAATCGATAAACGAAAAAATCGGGTTATAGAAGGAGTGATCCGATTTTAATCAGATTTGATACACTCAAAGACAAAGACATAAGAAACGATATTCAGAAGTTTCAAGGTTGCAGTTCTTATAATAGGGCAAAAAATCGATAATATATATATATATATATATATATAAAGCAAGATGTTTGTGTGTGTGTGTATCTGTTTATCTGCCTGTACGCCTGTTTTCTTTTTCAGCCCTTTTATTTTAGTTTTTGCTTCTGATTTGGCTCTAAGCAAGTATAATTGTAGTTCTTAGTCTCAGACATGATACCATTTATTCAGAGGATTTATTTAGCCTTCAAAATTCAGTTTAAGACGAAAAAAGCTTATTTGATATCGATACCAGGAAATCAAAATTAGACTTACATCCATTCATCTTTCGTTCAGTCTACGGTTTCGCTTTAAATGGAACCAACTATTGCTTTTTAGTCTTTCGTGCCAACGTCCAAAGAGTCTGAGCTCCAGGACTATGGATTTGTTTTAAAGCTTTCATTACACCCGTGCAACGCCGGGCTATACTGCTAGTTAGATATAAAGGACAGAGGAAAACAACTCATATCCTACACAGCGAGCTTGAATAAATGAATGACAAAACACCTTTTCGGAGATATAACAAAATTACTAAATTTTTCAAGGACTAGAAATCACAGAAAATTTGTAGAGAGCCGTGATATTCAGGAACAAGACATATGATATCAATAGATTGGAACCTACAACGCAGAATTTCACAAACTGCAATTAATATTAGAGTTAATAATATTGAGTCACACGTAGTTTCTATTTTAGGGAAAGACTTCTAATTCTTTTTCGTCTATACAGGATGTCTAAAAATGTCTATAGCTCAAATCAACTTTCTTTCATTTCAGATGTACACGTTACTATTACTAATATCATTCAGTATTATGTTTAAACAAATAAATTTAACTCTGAAATGTTAATAGGTGAAAGAAAATGCAATTGAAATTCGGAGGCGGTATTAAAAAGTCTCATTCAAATATTCCTCCACTTATAATTTTATGAATTAAAGATAAGTTTGAAGACGATGGTAGTGTAGTCGGCAACCTCCGGCACGCCAAGCAATTTCCAATGGCGCACAGTCTCAAATGACTTCATGAAGTCTGAACTAATAACTACTTTAATGCAAAACATATCTTTAGCTGTTTCAAAACTGCTAACTCGTTGAAGTCCATGCTTATTTAACCTCCTCAAAGCACCGTTAATTAGAACATTAACTAATAGGCAAAGAAAACTTTCTACGAACGTAACGCCTAACAGTTCTCCCAAGACTTTTCATCTGTTTGCAGAAAATTGCTATATATAAAAACCACACCGGAAGGTAAAAAATATCAAGAAACCCTGTAAAGCAAGAAAAGATGATAGAAAGTTTTCCTTAGAAGTCGAAGAAACTTATCAAAATATTTTATTGCTGTTTGTGATTCCACTGCGTCGCATTGTCAGTAATACCTGAATCATAACGGACATCAATTTGGAAGTATGTGACAGAGCAGGCATTTATCATAAATACTGTCTTCATGTATATTATTTAAATTAGAAATAAATTGTTCTAGTTTCCTGATTATTTCTTAAGAAAGCTTCAAACATTTATCTACATGTTTCGAGACACCATGTTAGTAATACATGAATCATAACGAACATCAATTTGGAAGTATGTGACAGAGCAGGCATTTATCATAAATACTGTCTTCATGTATATTATTTAAATTAGAAATAAATTGTTCTAGTTTCCTGATTATTTCTTAAGAAAGCTTCAAACATTTATCTACATGTTTCGAGACACCATGTTAATATCAGCAACTAGTGATGCTAGATTTTCCGGAGACATCTTATTAGTTCATTAACATATATTTATATCCAGATATTTCCTGAACCTAGCTATATCCGAACTATATTTTAGAAGCAACGAGTGAACTTACTGTATTGGGCTAGTTGGGTAAACATTGCTCTAAGTCTAGTGTATATTTTGATTTTATATATACTTTACCGTGTATTTATATCCAGATATTTCATGAACCTAGCTATATCCGAACTATATTTTAGAAGCAACGAGTAAACTTACTATATTGGGCTAACTAGGTAAAGATTGCTCTAATGTAGTGTATATTTCGATTTTATATATACTTTACCGTGTATAGCTCAAGTCAGCTTGCTTTCTTTTCAGATTAGCATGTTAGTATAACTAATGTCATCCAGACTTAGCTTTGAACAAATAAAGTTAATCTCGAAATGCTAGTGGAAGTACGAAAATGCAGATGAAATTCAAAGGTAGTATCGAAGAGAGTTTAACCCAAATCTATCCACGTTGCTAAGAATCTCACGAATTAGAGATAAGTTTGAATCTGATGATACTATACACGGTGAACACAAGAAGAGTTTCGGAAGATCACGAATATTAAACACGCCCTGCAATGCAAGAAACGATGAGGCAAAGTTTTACAGAATTCCAAGAAAACTATCAAAATATTGATTGCTGCTTGTGATGTGATGCCAGGATGTGTATTGTGATGCAGTGGATATCAACTCCGAACGATAACTCGAGGAGCCCAGTTCCAATTCCAGTTAAATTCCTTGCATTCACTTACGCGCATAAACCCTTGGGGAAGGTATTAATCCGTCTCTTTCTTCCAGTTATTTTTTAAATAACAGGACAGGCTGGGTTCTATAGCCTTGGCTGGCAACCACTCTACCGCAGAAATTAAAGGCAACCTACCGCGGGATAATCACCTGCCCATCAGTCATGCTTCTTTGGAGACAGGATTGCCCCAGCGTGTATCAAGTATGGCAGTTAACTGACTGACTGCTGGTGAATTTACTGAGTCGCGTTGTCAGCATGTCTCGATCATAACGGACATCAATTTGAAAATATGTGATGACAAAGTCTTAAGGGTAAGCAGTTGTAATAAATACTGTCTTCATGAACATTATTTAAATTAGATGCAGTCAATTCTAATTGCTTGAATTATTTCCTGAGATAACTTCAAGATGAGTGTACATTTTTTTCGAGATACTCTGTATATCATAACATGTGATGAAAATGGATTATATACTACAATGTTCAAAGTAAATTGCAGCGGATCGACACGCATATTTCTTTAAAACCGAACACAAAAGCTTGTCTTTATAGAACAAAGGTAATTTTATGCGTGCTGCGGAATGTCTAAGCAGTATTCATTTAGAATTGTTAAAACGCAATGAAACATTATATGCACATTTATACGACTGGCAACTGCAACGTGTCGATAAAACTTTGATCCAAATGCGTCATTTGTCGAATGGGAAAATGATTTCTCTTTCATGAGAACGCAAGGCTGCATACAGCAATAATATCACAGAAAAACATTTTTAGTTTAATACACGTAGTATTAGCCTGAAATTACACTGATTATTAACTTCTGCGATCGCTGCGAAACGCTTTGATGTGAGGAACGGTCTCTTAACGGAAACAAGATCCAGGAAATAGTAGAAAGCTTTTTCAGTTTCAGAATATGCGAAACTTTACTCAAACGGTATCGAAGAGTTGCCTGATAAGTGACAACAAGTCAAATCTTAGATAAGATATAATTAGCACTTTAATTTTAATGAGTAAACTTAATAATCAATAGCAAATTATTTAGGACTCAGTCAAATATAATTAAAAATGAAATTGTTCAAGAATTATTACCAGCTTGGCAGCCCAGACTTGTAGTATAAAATAGCCTTGTGTAAATTATACACCTGGGCCAGTTTATATCCACAATTCGTATCAACAATTTTTTTATTAACAAGAATGTCATATAAATTGTTATATATCAAGAACAATATTAAGGGAAAATATATGAGAAAGTGGAAAAAAAATTTTTGTGTGAAGTGTTTCGTTCCGGTGACCCCCTACAGAACCTAAAGCGTCACACGAAAACTTTTTCCACTTTGTCATATATTTTTTCTCAACAATAATTTTATTTGATGACCGACTTTTAAAAAGCAATAGCAATGGCTGATTACTTTTTATACAGTTTACAGTTTCTTTTTTATGTTTACCATGTAGAAGGCCCGGTATCTACTCGATGTATAGGGTTGCAGGGTAAGAGGCACATTTTATGGGTATAAGATAATGGTTGACTCTGAACTTGAACAGGTAATGATAGCGAAGCATCCCCTTGATATTCGGTTTCATAAAACAGCAGTGTATCCTGGAGTGGAACATACATCTCACCGATGGTATACGAAGAGAATGACGGTGGATCGCTAAAATATGCAGGGCATGGTAGTTCTTAGACGTAAAGGTTAACTGGTGGAACTGAAGAATATTTATGGTCTGAACATTTTTTGTACAAATAGAGATAGATAAGTGAGCGGCTTGCGCCGTTTCTTCTGTGGGAAAGCGGATGAAATAATATACGTTTTATTACATTGAAAAAGTATGGGTATAGTTGGGGCTTGCAAAAATACCATAGGAAAAATATTAACCCTCTTCTCTCTCTAGCTATGGGTTGAATAGCAGGACAGGTTGAGTTCTATAGCTGTGTTTGGCAACCAGGCTACCACAGAAAAATGGCAACCTACTACGGGAAAATCTTTTCTTTCGTCAGTCGATTCTCTTTTGAGACATGATTGCCTAAGTATGTATCGTGTGTGGCACTTAACTGACTGTTCCGAAAAAAAGAATTGACTCAGGACTGGTTGGGTTCTATAGCCCTGGTTAGCAACTGGTCTAACGCAAAAAGAAATGGCAACCTACTGCGAGAAAATCCTCTACATAGTCAATCATGAATCGAAAGAGACATGATCGTCTAAGTGTGTATCACGTATGGCACTTAACTGACTATTATATATACCAGAGACGTATCAAATTTATATCTCAGTTATAAAACAGTCAGAAATTCTCTCCGCTGTTTCATAAAGTGTAATTTTTATAATTATTACGGGGAATATTAATGGTAATAAAAATATTACCCGTTTCCTCATAAGTAAACATTTGGCATTCATTGACAAACCAGCATGTGCATCTCTGTTTCCGAACCAAGCATACATATTTTACACGTGAAGACTAGGTAATACTTAAAATAGTAAGTGTGATACTTGTTAACTGTAGTAAGAATGCTAATTGTGAATATGCTGTTTTGCTGTGAGAAAAAATATGTTTGGATTCGTGATTTTGTCTAGCTAAGTTAAATATAGGACAAGTTAAGACTAGCCATCTCCATTCACTTTAGGACTTTGGCAATATTTCATTAAATAACAAGAGTGAACATTGCAGCCAATACTACTTTTGGTTGAAATTTAGAAAATCTTTCTCTTACAACAATTTTTCAGAAAAATAGTTTTCACATGCTTACTAGCTGTTGTTGCTTTTTTCCAGTATTGATAGTGGTTACTTTTCTAAACAATTATTTGAATTGTTGTGGGAAGTCAATATTTTAATTTCATAGTTATTTTATCACCGTGCAACAGATGATATCTATTGTTAAAATGGTTAGCATATTTAAAACAGAAAGAAAATAATTACGTAATTTCTGTTGCTGCTGAAATTCATCTAGTGATGCGTGTTCTGTTATTTGATACAATTCTTTTTATTGTGATTCCGTAGCGCCATTTCGCAAGGTTCCATGTCACAAAGGATGGTATTTACCAAGACCCATTGGCTTCACAAGCTCAAAGTCATTTTTAACGATTGATCAAAGAAGGTGTTTGTACAAAGCTGATAGTTTAGATACTTCTGAACTTGTTTGGCGCCATGCATTGCATCCATATCTGACGTGACATTTTAAAAACACAACTTGAATTCTTAGGTTAATGTTTTTGGTTTTATAGACGTTTGCAGTGTACAGAGAAAGTAACTCTAGTGAAGTCTATTCTATGTTCAAGTTTAATTTTTCCATTACTAAATATGTTATCACTTATCCATACTCCGAGGCATTTGATAGATTCAGTGTATGTTCCATCAATACTTTCATTCCAAATCCTGATAATTTCCATTTTCTTTTCTCCTATACTAAATTTGTTGTAGCTGATCCATACACCGAGGTAAGAAATTTAATTAACCAATTAATCCAGGTGCACTTTCCTAACAATATATTGGTTTATGACTATTGATACTCATGCAATTACCGAAGTTAATCAGCATTGAGTTTGGTCAGTACCCAGATCGGTGACCACGTGGGAAAACTAGGTTATGTAAGCTTACGTGTGCGGTTGATATAATGAATAATGGGCCAGACTTAGAGATCGGAGACCCGAGTTCTAATTCCATCCGGGTTACTTATATTCATTTACGCGCAAATACTCTTGATAATAGCATGGGTCCACCTCTTTCCCCAATCTATGGGTTAATAAGTAGTAGTTTCATTAGTAAACCTTCATTATCTAAAAATTAATTACAATATGAAAATATTTCTAGTTTTAAATAACTTGGAAAAG
This sequence comes from Ascarosepion bandense, assembly GCA_037127315.1. Classification (NCBI taxonomy): domain Eukaryota; kingdom Metazoa; phylum Mollusca; class Cephalopoda; order Sepiida; family Sepiidae; genus Ascarosepion; species Ascarosepion bandense. Next base: position 8,249,312 of record JBBBDQ010000555.1, read on the forward strand.
GTTGATAAAGTATACAAAACTAATGTATTTGTAAAATTTTGTAGAAAGAAATCTGAAAATCGATGTTTTTAAAATTGAAATATACAGTCCATTGTGATTAAGTTGAGTCACATAAACGAGTATAAATAAATGTTAGAATATTTCAGGAAAGAAATTAAATCGCACTTTTAAATGTTTCCTAGCTGAAAATTTGAAACCTCCATGAGAAAATAAGGGACAAAGATTTTTAAGGTGTGTGGTTTCTTTTAGTTACATTGATACAAGAAAATCTTGTTATATCACTCAGAAACTGAACTAAAAGTAAATACAAAGATATTTAGCAGCACCTGTTTCATAAAAAACTCATTGCAGATAATTCACTCTCTAAAAAAGAAATAAGAATTTTGAGGTCTCATAAAAAAACTGTCTCTCCTTGAAGCGAGAAGATAGACGTTTTATTGCTTTAGAAAAATGAATTAAAATCTACATTTTAGTTTTTACTCTGTCAGCATTTCTGAAATAGGTTTAGTGGAAAAATGTTCAGGTCTTTTTAGAATTAAACAAGACAATTTCACTTATATTACGGTTTTGAAATAAATATTTCATTCATCTATGTACATTTAATTAACACTGAAAAGAACAGACAGCAGAGACAATAAAAAGCAAACCCAGGCGATCGATTATTTTACTATTCAATACTATTTCGTCGAGACATGTTTTTGATAATATGATGTTAGGTGTGAGAAATTGTCTGTAGTAAATGCTTTTTTCTCATTAAGAGCAATTAGCGTATCTTGTATGAAATGCCTTGCGACACCTCCACATTGTAGAAAATTTTCAAGTTCGTTTAGATATTTCATTGTTTCATAAATATGTATAAATCATTACTTTGCTATATCAAATATTTTAAATACATTTTCATTAGCTCAAGAAGATAATTGGTAACTGAAATGCATCGATCAAATCAAGAGATGATTCACGATTATTATAACAAAAGTACTTGCCTAAGAAAATATTTTACAAAAATATGTCTACTGTTTGGCATAATTGCCATATAATCTAATGTACTCCTGGAGATAATCCTTAAATCGACACATTCAAAATCCTCCAATATCCTTATCACTTCATTCACAACGCAAAGAGAAACCGCAACAGATAATAACAAGGTTATCCTCTATAACAAATTAAACAAAAAAAAAATATAACACTAATTACTACCCCCATAACAGCCACAATTCAGAAAAGCACTTATCCCATCTAAGCTATACCCAGAGATTCACAACAACTTGTACAACCCTTATAGATATAATCAGATCAACAACGTTTACAACAATAATAATTGTAAAGAAGCTCTATCTATCTATCTATCTATCTATCTATCTATCTATCTATCTATTACAGTCTATTCATATCTATCTATCTATCTATCTATCTATCTATCTATCTATCTATTACAGTCTATTCATATCTATCTATCTATCTATCTATTACAGTCTATTCATATCTATCTATCTATCTATCTATTACAGTCTATTCATATCTATCTATCTATCTATTACTGTCTATTCATATCTATCTATATAACTATCTCTCTATCTATCTATTACAGTCTATTCATATCTCTCTCTCTCTCTCTCTCTCTCTCTCTCTATCTATCATGTGTGCATATATATATATATATACATGTATATATACATATATATATATAATTCTTCCGAAATCCTTGGTCCGATTCCAATAAAAATAGAAATACCACGTCTATCTTATATATTAGAAATAACACTTTTGTCTCATATATATATATATATATATATATATATATATATATATAATAAAAATATTACATAAGTAATTTTGTTCTTCTTTGAACTGAGCATATTTAAAAAGTAAATGCTAAGAATTGTGGATCTTTACACATACACATACACACACACACACACACACACACACACACATATATATATATATATATATGTATGTATGTATATAAAAGAAGAGATAGAGAATAAATTAAATAATCTTTAAAGGCGAAAGTACCAAAAACCAACCCTCCCAATGCTAAACTTACCAAAGAAGAAAATATGTTAAAGAAAAAGAAATGGGGAAAAAACGAAAACTGACATATTTCTAAATAAAAATTCTGCTAAAAATCAAATTAAGTCTGAGCTATATCGAAAAGTTCAGCATATATATATATATATATATATATATATATATATATATATATATAGTCATAAGAAATACAATCAGACATCTTTATTTATTTTTTGCATTCAAATATATATTTGCATATTTCTGTAGACAATGACTTACGCTCACGAAGTATAACGTCCAAGTTAAAAAATCAGTTTTTTTGTTATTTATGCTAATAAGATTTAAAAATTCAATTCATTCGATTTCAGAAATCCTTACCAAAATAGAATTCCACAAGAACGTATTTCTAGAAAAATTCGGAATCCGATCTTATGAAGAATTCAAGAGCTGTCAGTATTTTAAAAGAACGTCCAACTTTCAAACAACATAAGACATTTATCTTCTTTAAATTAAAAATCTTCCATGAAAATTTCTATATTAGGCTACCAATACCAAATTAGGGTACGTTCACGTGATGTCATGTATAGCAAGCATGTCTCGCTAGAACCTATTATAACTGAGTAGTGAGTTAGATTCTCACTGAATACCTAAATGTTTTGGGCTTCGTCACATTTAAGCGGCGCTTAGAAAACAACTAACAATATCAATTTCAGTCGGTCAGTTAAGTGCCATACGTGTTACATTTTTTGGCAATCATGTCTCGAAAGAGACATGAGTGACTGGGCAGAAGATTATCCTGCAGTAGGTTGCCATTACTTTCTGCGGTAGACAGGTTGCCAGTCAAGGCTATAGAACCCAATCTGTCCTGTTATTTAACCCATAACTGGAGGGAAGAGACGGATTATTATCTTTCCCAAGTGTATTTACGCATAAGTAAATGCAACGAATTCGACTGGAATTCGAACTCGGCTTCCCGATTTCTCGTTCCGAGCCGATATCCACAAATTAAAGGACAATAAATGGTTCTGTTTCGATTTATTATCAAAATTGTTCAACAAATCCGATTATGTTTTAAACGAGCGAGAGAAGTTTGTGAACATTTGTTTGCCGCTTTTTAATTTCTCCAAATTCTTGCAATCACCAGGTTCATGGAATGCTGAGAATTTCTCAAGCACTCTTCTATAATGTTTTCAAGATCGATTATGGTTAAGTAAATTTTCTATCGACTTTCCGCATCATTTTCCGATGGATGTGTTTCCGACTTACAGTTATGGTGCAATGGATATCGGCTCGGAATGAGAAATCCGAGAGCTGAGATTGAATTCCAGTTGAATTTGTTGCATTAACTTACGCGTACACAACCTTAGAAAAAGGCTTGAATCCATTTTTCTGTCTGCAGCCATATGTTTGTAGGAGGATTGATTGGATTCTATAGATTTGGTTGGCAACAAGTCTACCGCAGACAGAAAAAGAAACGCACTGCAGGAAATCTTTTGTCAAGTCAATCATGTCTCCTTTGAGACATGATCTCCCCGCGTGTATTACGTATGGCACTTAACTAACTGACAGAAAGTGATATATACAGACCATTTACTCACCATTCTTTCCTCAAAATACAGTTAAGAGTTAAATATTTGGGTTGCAGTTAAAAGAGTTAAATATTTGGTTGTAGTTAGATGTATGTTGTAGAAATTAGGAAAATCCGAGATGAAAGTTTTTATGAATAGCGTCCGTAATGACGTAAGCACGCGTCTCAGCGCGAAAATTCATATGGAAAAAAGTATTTTTTTATAAGATGTATTTTATAATGCTGTTAAAATCAAGCATAAGCAGTCTTTTAATTACCATATCCTCCAAAGTTGGAATCGTTCACATCTTCCTATGCTTTTTTTAATCTAACTAATGTATTTTCATTTTCTGCCCATTCTAATCCTGTTCTGCTATTCATTTACACAGCCTCTCTATGTATGTTATATGGTGTTTCCCTCTGTCATTCTTGCCTTCAATATATACTGTGGGCGTCCAGTTTTCCAAGCCTTTTCTCAACCTTATTCATCCTGTTTCTTCCAGATTCTTATCAGATGCGTTATTTTTGTTCTTGTATTTTTTCTTTAAATCTTCTTCATTGTCACATGTTTCGTGCATGGTATGCTCAGCATTCTTCTCTAGCACCACACATTAAATATTTTCTTCATTACTGAGTAAATTGTCCAGAATTTACAATAGTATAAAATAACTGATCTCACATTTATTTTCAATGAAAATGTTCCGTTTAATAATAGACTTACTTTTTGGGCGGCATATTTCGCTATTCAAACTTGCCTCCGAATTTCAATATTACATTTTCCATCGTCTTTCATACCACTCCTGACAATCATCTAATTAAGTATAATTTCATAGCGATGGATAAATTAGCCACGCTTTTTGTGTATTTTTACTCACTCAAGATAACTCCGAGCCGATTGTGCTACCTTTATCCTGAGACTACAACGAAAATTTCTAAAACCTCTGACCCCAACCTGTCGCAGTACAACAGTTTAGAAGTGGTTATTAACATTACAATTCAGGTTGTCTTTGTTAAATTGTCGTCATCAGTATGAACCCAAACAGGATGCCGCAGGCAATGAGTCCAAGATCTTGAATCTTAGAAGCCTTTCATTGTTTGGATAATTTCTCAACCGCTACAATACAAAAGATAATCATTACTTCTGGGAAATAATAAATACTTTCCTCTATTTATGATGCCAGCGGTGGCATTCAAACGTTGTTTCTCTCAGTAGAAGCAACTTCCAAGATTCTTTGTGTTCTTTCTCTGTCATGTAGTGATGTGATTTCAACCCACAGAGGCTGCTTATTTCTTTTCAACGTCTATTATAATTAAGAATACATCAAAGCTTTTTGATAAAATAAAAGATTTATGGTGCGTTTCATATTTACAAAATGAAATTGGTTATTATTATATGATATAAAGGATATAAAAATGCTGTACTAAATAGTGGCTTGGAATGAGAACACGAAGAAAAAAGTTTTAGTCGGTTTCGTTACAGTCACTTCCAAAAACAAAATATCATTCGGAAAGGTATGAATGCACCAACTAGAATTTTTATGTGAAGAAATCTTTTTTTTTCAATTTTTTGAGCTCGAACTTATTGCATTAGCAATATTCACTAACATAAAATATAACACAAGGCGTTTCGGATTATTGGATTATTATTTAAATTTCTGTTGATGTTTTATCAAGGTTTGCATTGGAGTGCACTTTGGCGTTAACAGATATTTTTAATTGCTAAATGAAAAATCATCACGTGATTCATAAATCGATGTTTGCGTTTGGTTAGATTTTAAGCTCAAACTTATTGTCTTATAAAACCCTTGTCACACACACACACACACACACACACACACACACACACACACATATATATATATATATATATATAAATTAATGTTTACCCAATGCAAGGCCCAAGAACCATTCAAAGTAGAGGGTTACAGCATGGCGTTATATTAGCGTAAGAACGTACAAGCATTAGGAGTGCAGATCTGATGAAGAATTTACAAGGAATCGGAATCATAACTCTAATCAGGAAAGAAGTGCTGTAGCTCTACCCCTGCTCAAAAAACCAGAGATTATTAGTGTAAATATATATTTTTTTCATTTTGTCTTTCTCTACTGATGAGTACGTGAGAAGTTTTCTAACAGAGGACGGAAAGTGGAGCACTGAGATCCGAGGGCATATTGGCATGGCTAAAAGTGCTATGTAATTAAGTTTAATTAAAATCAAGTGTTAAAAAATTAATACTATTCAAAACACGATAAACATTTTGTTAGTTTTATTGTTATTAAATAATGCAATGCTACACAGTGCATATGTATGTCTGGTGCATAATCATTTCTGCCTTCCATCAACATGGCTGATATTAATCTCACTGATAGCAACTCACTGCGCCTTCTCGATTTGAAGTGAGTAGAGTGATGTGGAAGGCTAGGATCACCTACTTATAAAGTTGGTAAAGAATTTGAACACTTCCCCTACTAGCCGCACTGAAGCAATATTCAAGCTATAGAAAGAAATACAAAATATTAAAAATGTGCATTAACTTTGTGAATCGATATTATAGGATAAACTTTCATTAAAGATATTTTAATCTTTTAACATACAACATCTGATTTGTTCATAAGAAATGGCAGTTTTTTACTGACAAAGAGTGAAATTATTATATTGAAGAAATTGCCATGTCTACTACTAAGAATTTTTTAAAACTGTGTCATGTTAATCTCCAAGAAAACAACTCACTGCTTCTTCTTGGTTTGACATTTTTGAATGATATTGAGTGGCTGATTGCACGGCCATTTCTGGGCGGTCATTAGACATCATTCATGCTCATTCAGGACTATTTGCTAAAACAAATGATATTTACAGGGAGGGAGAGGATTTCAATAGGGTCAAATGTCATCTGTACAATTTTAAATAATCCGAATATATGATGACTACTATTAGAAAATTACAATAGTTTAAAATAAAACATTTGTACGGTATTATACCTAACTGGAATGAAAATGTCGGAGATTCTTAACGTCGGATCGAACTGTAGTCACTGAAACCGAAATAAAATTAACTTAAAGGAAAAACTTGTTGGTGTAATTAATGTAATCTGCAGATTTGCATGCACGATCCTTTATTAAATACAATGTGAAGTGAAATGAAACTAAAAGTGCTATGTAATTAAGTTTAATTAACATCAAGTGTTAAAAAATTAATACTATTCAAAACACGATAAACATTTCGTTAGTTTTATTGTTATTAAATAATGCAATGCTACACAGTGCATATGTATGTCTGGTGCATAATCATTTTTGCCTTCCATCAACATGGCTGATATTAATCTCACTGATAGCAACTCACTGCGCCTTCTCGATTTGAAGTTTTCTATTGACATAGAGTGAGATGATTATATTGAATAAATTGCCACGTCTGCTGATAGGAATGTTTGTTCACTGTGTCATGTTAAACTCTATGATAGCAACTCACTGCGCCTTTTCGTTTTTACTTTTTTCACTGGTATAGAGCGGGATAATTATACTGAATAAGTTACTATGTCTGCTACTAGAAAAGTTCGTTCACTGTATCATGCCAATAAATATTCTCGTCAGAATCCTTCTTGTATGTTTCAAAAGATGCCATTTATCCGTGAATTGAATATTGATGTCACATCAAGTCTGGTGCTCCTGCTATATATCTTTATATTCCTAACAAAATCCAAAGAATGTGTAATGTAATTGGTTATAATCTGGCATTTTCACCACTTTCCAGCGACCGTGACGAAGCTTCTCTCTATCTTTTCTATAAATACTGCTTCCTGTTTTCCTGCATGCTGGAAGTTCTCCTCGGTCGTTCCTGTATTTAAGAATTGTGGTGAACCCTCGGACCCATCCAACTATCGTTCTATCAGTCTTCTACCGATATTCGGGAAAGTATTCGGGGCCATAATCAATAATGAAATAGTCCAACATCTTACTACCCACAAACTCTTCTATGACAGGCAATATGGCTTCCGCTTTGCCAAGTCCACGGCCGACTTGCTAACAACCGTAACGGAGTACATGCTCCAGGCCCTTGATGAGTCTGACGCGCGGTTGCTCTGGACATCTCCAAGGCTTTTGACAGGGTTTGGCACTCTGGCCTCCTATGCAAGCTACGGGGTTACGGTATTACCGGTCGCCTGCTTGACCTAATCCAATCCTTTTTAATTAACCGCAAAATGAAGGTCGTTTTGAATGGGCATGCCTCTTCATCCTACAGCACGAATGCTGGTGTCCCACAGGGCTCTATCCTGGGCCCGACGCTCTTATTTTCATCAACGACCTCCCAGATGAAATCAGTTCCAAAGTAGGCATCTACGCAGACGACACCACAATATACTCCCGCACCAGTCAGAAACCTGTCGTGGCGGACAAACATAATCTCGCTGCTGACCTTGAACGGGATCTACACTCTGTGGTGAATTGGGGCAAGAAGTGGCTTGTCAACTTCAATGCGTCTAAGACCAAGCTGTTGTCTGTCAACCATCACAGGCAACCTTTCCTGCCTCCCATAAGCATGGATCAAGCGATTCTCCCTGAGAGCAACACACTACGCCTCCTCGACCTTACCCTCTCCTCAGACCTCAAATGGAACCACTATATTGATTCCATATCTAAATCTACTGCTAAGAAGGTTGGATTACTATGCCGATCCAGGATGTTTTTTCCGCCTGAATCCATCCTGCATATATACAAGTCAACCATCCGTCCGTGCATGGAGTACTGCTGCCATTTATGGTCAGGCGCCCCTGCCGTTCTCCTCAGTGTTCTTGACAAGCTCCAAAGTGATAGGTACTGATCTGGCGACTCGACTGCAGCCACTTCCCCATCGTCAAAATGTGGCCTCCCTCTGTCTCTTCTATAAATACTTTCATGGCTTCTGCTCAGATGAGCTTAAGTCACTGATGCCTCCTCAACAGGTGTTTACTCGTGCAAACAGACTGGCAACTGGGTCCCACCCATTCACAGTTAGGTTAGCCAAATGCAGACGGCAATTCTACTCCTGCAGCTTCCTCTCTCGCACTTCCCGCCTGTGGAACTCACTCCCGTATTCTTGCATTCCTGACGGCTACAACCTCCAGAAATTTAAATGCAATGTCAATACTCATCTATTAACCACTGGACTTTAGCTCTCTCCCCACCCCCGTATATCATTCCCTTTCTCTCCACCTATGTATCTGTCATCGCACCTGCATTCTCAGCTTTCTATTGCTCCTTTCTAACTAGTTTGTACTCCTCACTCTTTTCTAATTAATCTTTTTACAGTTATGTAGCCCCTGCTCATCAGTGGCATTTCTGCCTTGCTCGCGGTGAGATGATTAAGAAAAAAAATGTCATGGTATTTGTTCTAATGAGATTCTCTCCTTGGAACCTAGACCACATAAACTTTAGCGTTGTTCTAGGGCAGCGGGTAGGTCTCACCGTTTACTGTTCAAATGGCAAGATATAAACGCAAGTATTATTTAAATCCTTTTGTTAGGGTCCTTCCTCACATTTCTGACCTTTAGAACTTCTTCCATGTTCTTCCTTCTCTCACAATATTTAAATGCAATATCAATCGGCCTCTTCTGTCTTCCTGAAACTTGTGCTTTTTTTGTACTTTTCTTCCACTAAAGTTTTCGCATGTTTTTTCGAGCTTACCGCAACATAGATTTTTACCCAACATCTAATTGTCCTAACATCAACTGCTCTCCTTAAAACAGAAATCAATATTAATGGATACAATTTTTCTGCTCAGAAGAATTCAGTTATTCTGCTTTGTTCACGTTTTCATGCAAGGCACTATTTTATTTCACTGTTGCTCAGCTGCTATCATTAACAAGGTCTAAACTAATTGGCAGGAAGGTTCAAAATATACAGCCATGTTATCATTTAGCATTCAGACGTCAATGTAATAAAATCGGCAATATTAGAATCAAAAGAAACAGTGTTGGAGGCCTCCAGATTTGGTTAACTTTTTACCTTTTTCTAGGGATAAAAAATTAATCCAAAAATAATCCGAACCAGCCAGCATTTTAAAAATATCCCGCCTATTGATTATTACACTTTTCTTAAACGTGCCATTTTTGGGATAACGGTTTCATTCTGATAAGAACTTACATGCTCTTGCGCAGATGTGGCAACGTTGTGTGCCTTTTGCGATAATATGTTGGTGACATTCTAGCCTGTCAAATGACACGAGTTCTTTTTACACTCGCAACAAGTAGAATTATTCTGTAATGTGTATTAAAAAGCTTTTCTCTCTATCTCTCTGTCTTCTGTTATGATTTTTGAGGCCTGTTCTACCACATTCATTACATTCATTACACAATAGATTAAACTCTAACAACATTTTAAAAGAGCCTATCAAGACAATTCCAAATATCTCTCGAATTTTTCACGCTTAATACGATTCCGCTTACAGTCTTTGTTACAATTGTACGTTGGTTAACTGACGTATATAAAACTAAAACTCAACACCTCTTTGAGTACAACTATTTCCATGAATGTATTTTTGATTTTCCTGCCGTTGATATCATCTCAAGTGACTCATTTATCCAGCGAAAGACCTGCACTTTAAGCTACGGACTTTGTAAGCAAGATCACTATTTTCATTGTTAATAGGATACTGTGATTTCAACTAAAATCAAATTGCATATCATGATGATAGACTGTGTTGTTGTAGCGAGGTGTCTGACTAATAAAACTTACCTTTAAAAAGCCTACGCATTTACATTCGGTACAGGTTATCTTAGAGACTCACCTGGAATTAGAACAACGAGCAAGTGGTTTTACCTTCGCTATTCAATCCTTATTTTCTCAATGACTTTAATCCTAGTTGTACCTTCCAAGTAACAATATCTTTCCGAACCCCGGTATCTATGCTGAACTTCTAAAGTGTATCTGCAAGGGAGTCGTTTGTAGCATTTGCGTAACTTTCACAGCGGACATTTACCTCACACTAGTTCATCAATCAGTACTTGTTTTGAAATCGGCTGTCCACTAAGAGTCTAGGAAGTGGTTTGTAAATGTGGTTTGTAATTAACAAAATATAAATATATTTTTAAAGTAAAATTCTTCAAATTTTATCTATTTTTAATGGTTTTTATATCCTAGATATATTAATGTCTTCTATATATCTTTAACTGTTTAAAAATGTAAGTTTTATAATAAATATTACTTAAGCTGATTACTATAATTCTACGATTCTTCTTAATAAAAATGTGGATAGTTAGATGTCATTAGGCATTTATCGTGGGATATACTATGAATAATTTTAAATGAATTGTCTATTGTTTTCTGTAGTCGATACCGCAACACGCACAGACCGGTACAGGTTAATTTCTGTCGATCCTTTTGATTTTGAGGCTCACTTTTTAATCCGGTTTTTAATCAGGCATGCAAATAAACATTTTAGAAACATCTGAACCACGCATGCGCTTGATTTAAATTGCAAATAGCGGCTCCGACAAGGCAGTCAGAGAAGACAGTATAGCCTCTTAGCAGCTGCTAGTTTAGAATTCCTTTGTCTTATTTCACCGCATTTTCGTTAATATAGATTTTCTTAAATTGATTTTAATAACACTGGACAAAAATATAAGTGCAAGTAAACGCTAGTAAGATACATATTCATTTATATTTAAAATAAAGTAATGCAGTCATTTATCAGTTTTCTTAACCTTATTGAAACTCTGAAGCTGATCAAGAATACTACTAGCTACTACAGTTCAAGTATACTGAAGCCTCTAGAATCTACCCAGAAAAGGAAGAGTTACAAAAAACGAATCTTACCTGTGTAAAATAGTTCTTTCTTTATTGCGCAATCTTTCGACTGAAAAGAAAAATAAGAATGATTTTATTATACAGTAAAATAAGAAGCGAAAAAGCATTTCATAATAATAATGAATGTAGGAAATAAAAGAAATCCCAAAATAGGAATCATTATAATATATATATATATATATATTATATAAAGACAACACTATTTGTTGTTATTGGGGGTGTCGGAAAGATATAAACAAGAGCAAACAAATATGAGGATATTCTTGATAGCCCTAAAATATACAAGTTTCTATAAATCATAATAATGGACACTTATCCCATCATGCATCGATATCTTTCTATGTAGTCACCACAATTACTTATATTTTTCTCTCTGATTACATACTATAATTTTACTTTTATTTGCAATTTCTGATAAAAAAAAACCTTGTCTCTTAAAGTCCATTGAGAACAAAAAATTGTGGCAGATGTGGACATGAATAATTCTAGTTGCAGTTGAAGTCACGAATTTATTAGAAAAGGTTCCGATAGACTCATTGAAGGGATTCCTGTTAGGCCATACCTTAAAGAAATACAAAGATTCTGCTCAAAAATACAACCCACGCTATATAAAATATTAGGTTTTTGTTTTATTTTGTTTTTTATGAAAATGTTCAGTGAAAAACGCCATGAAGCCATTTTTGACTTTACGCTTCTGGTTGGGACCCGGAAGTAAATGTATTTACAAGAGAAACCAAAAGAAGTAATAATAATAATAATAATAATAATAATAATAATAATAATAATAAGACGCTATGAAAAAAGATCTTTCAGACTGATACAAAGAGATTTTACAGGGAAATAGGTAAAAAAAGAATTGAAGTGACAGTACCCCCCAGAATGGAAGAAGCCACACAGTTATGGGAAAAGATATGGGCTTGCCCTAAAGAACTTAGCAAGGAAGTACATTGGATTACGCAGGAGATAGAAAAAATAAACCCGAACAGACATGGTCTGGAATTACAGAAGACGATGTTAAATTTGCACTAAAAAAAGGACACAATTGGAAATTCCCAGGCATAGATAAAATTCCTAACTTTTGGCTATATTATTTAAATGCAGCACATAAAAAAATAGCCAAAGAACTTCAAGAAATGGTTGACGATCCCACTAAAATTCCTGCATGGATGACCAAAGGAATTACATTTCTTCTACCCAAGAATGATGAAACAAACAACCCGAAAAACTACAGACCAATTACATGTCTTCCGACAACATATAAACTACTAACATCTATTTTAACAAAACAGACATATTTATTCTTAGAAAGAAATGACATAACACCGCTTGAACAAAAAGGATGCAAACGTGGCTGTTATGGTTGTAAAGACCAATTGCTAATTAACAAAATGATCCTGGAAAACTGCTACAGTACAAAGAAATCTTAGTACTGCCTGGATAGACTACCGAAAGGCATCCGATAGTGTGCCACATGACTGGATTTTAAAGACTTTAAATATATACAAGATATCGCCCGTCATCATCAATTTCATCAAACAGTGCATGTCTATATGGAAAACAACCCTTTACCTCAATCATATAAATGGAACCTATAAGTCTGATGAAATAAACATCAAAAGAGGTATATTTCAAGGTGATTCTTTATCTCCCTTATTATTCTGCATATCATTAATAGCACTAACCAGTCAACTTAATAAGACAGAATGTGGTTATAAAATAGGCCAAAAGAAAATAAGCCATCTATTTTACATGGATGACTTAAAGTTATATGCTAAGAATGATAATGAGCTGGAAGGTCTTCTGGAAACTGTAAAATGCTTCAGCGAAGACATTGGAATGAAATTTAATTTGAATAAATGTGCTAAAGCTACAGTTTTACGTGGATCAATACAAGAAACATCCTCAATTAGCCTAGACCCTGCTGTAACAATAAAAGAATTGAAACCAGAAGAAGCTTATAAATACCTACGTGTAAATGAGAGCGAAAACATTCACCATAAAAAAATGAAAAAAATAGTGCGTGAAGAGTACTATAGAAGGCTACGAATGATATTAAAAACTGAATTAAATTCACAGAATAGAGTTATGGCCATTAATAGCCTTGCAATCCCAGTTGTCCAATATAGCTTCAACATCTTAAACTGGACTCTAAACGACATCAGGCGAATGGATGCTAAAACAAGAAAGCTTCTTTCTAAGCATAAGATGCATCATCCAAAGACTGATATAGACCGTCTATACATACCCCGTAAAGAAGGTGGAAGGGGTCTTATTCAGCTGGAATTGTCATACAAGACAACAACTATTGGCTTACTAACATACATAGAAACAACAAAGGATTGGATGATACAATTAGTAAGGCAACATGAAGAAAGAAAGAAAAAATATTCAATAATAAAAGAAGGCAGTAAATACAAACAAGATTTACAGTTAGTAGATTCTGTAGAAAAGCAAAACAGTAGCCAAGAACCAACTATTGCGGCAAAAAATATGAAAATGAAAGCCAAAGATAAAGCTCTTGAAAAGATGAAACAGCGCTGGCAAGACAAACCTCTGCATGGCCAATATACAGTACGTGCCAATAAATCCAATGTTGACAAAGTTAATACTCATCGATGGTTACGTGCATCTGGATTAAAGTCTGAAACTGAAGGATTTATACTTGCAGCACAAGACCAAAGTCTTTTCACGAGAAACTTTCAGGCAAATATTATGCATAATAATATGGATCCAAAATGCAGGTTTTGTGATAAACACCAAGAAACAATAGACCACCTAATCTCAGGCTGTTCTGTGCTTGCCCCAAACGAATATAAAAATCGCCACGATAGAGTTGGGCAATATTTACATTGGGCAATGTGCAAACATTATGGAAAAGCTGTAAACAAACACTGGTATGAACATCATCCAGCACCGGTTACAGAAATAGAAGATGTAACCATTCTATGGGATTACACCATCTACACAGACAGAAAAATTGAAGCAAACAGGCCAGACATTATTGTTAAAAACCAGAAGGAGAAAACTTGTCTATTAATTGATATGGCTTGTCCAGCGGATTGTAACATAGCAATCAAGGAATTTGAAAAACTGTCAAAATATAAAGACCTGGAAATTGAAATATAAAAAATGTGGAAATTGAAAACAAGAGTTGTGCCAGTGATAGTAGGTGCACTTGGAATGATAAAAAATGGAACAAAACAACACATTGAAAGAATCCCTGGAAACCCCAGCTTAAGAGATATACAAAAAATTGTCTTATTAAGTACAGCCCACACACTAAGGAAAACGTTATCTATGTAATGCTGGGGGTGATAGGGAAGATAGAAAAACATGAAATGGAGTCATAACAACACGCCACTACCTGCCTTAGGTCTCCCCGCAGACTTGGTTGGTAGTGAGACCAAAGCAGAAATCGAAATATGATGAAAAATGACATAATAATAATTATTATTATTATTATTATTATTATTAGAGTTTAACAGCTTTAAACAAATATAAAATAATAGCCATAAGTGTGAATGCAAGTTATTATTTACAAAATTAAGACTATGTCAATGAAAACATTCAAAATTGACAAGTTTTTAATTCCAATGAAGCATAAATTGTTGCTATGAGAGTGTTATCAATATTATTTTTCTTTCTGCCACTGAAACTAAGTAGGGTCGCTGATATATATTTCTACGCGTAATAGTCAATTATTTATCAGGTATTTACAGGGCGTAACATACGTCACATTTTTTTAATCAATTCACCCTAAGAAGGCGATAATATCACTAAGACGCAAAGGGGCTTCTGTGAGTGAATAACATTGACAAAAGCGGAAACACAATACTAATCAAAAAACAACGAACGAAAGTTCGAACTGGATTATAATATAAAAATAAATATCCTGATTTTTACATAGGACCTCTTCCCTTCGTGGTTTCTCTTCTTAATTGATTAGTGGTTTTAACATGTAAACATTTTTTGTTAAATCGATAAGAATTAAATCCTATATGTATTTTCCAACCAATAACATTCCATTAAAAGTTTTTTTTTAGATAAACATTATCAGAGAAGATAACATCAGGATACTTGGGGACATAGTATTAAAACTACCAGGTGTTATTTTTAAACTATTTAAAAAATAATTCATTTCATCCCTCACGCGAATTCGAGAAAGAAATTTCTTTTGTCAGAGTGAAATTATTTTCTAACCAATAAAACATTTATATTACAAAGTTCACACCTCTGTGTGATGAATCCATTTCCGGATATAAAAATAGAAACATACTACTTCTCGCGGTTCTAACCAATTTGGGAGGCTAGTTTGATCTATACATATGTATACACACACGCATACAATGGAAAATACAACAGCAAGCAGCCACCGACTAAGGCCTTGTCCACGCACAGTATGAGAGGGGTTAACCAACATCCGCCTGCTAAGCCTTTGTCTTCGAACTCACGAACACGTTAGGCTGTTCAAACATTTCAAATCATAGTAAGAACACATAATTACTTGATAAAACAAACATCCCAGCCAAAAAATATAACATTATCATTGTATATCCCTGAGAATATATAAATATTATTTTAATTGACGTTCTGTTTCTACGTTTCTTTCAGATATTAAACTATTATTTGTTTTATTTAAAATATATGTTGTTATTATTATTAAATATTTGGAATCCCGGCACTCATATCCCAGTCCGGATCCCAACCAATGTACTATGCTATATATTCCATTCTGTACCGCAAATATGCTTGCAATTAAACCATAGGCAGGTCTCCTAGAGGTGAATGTGTGTTTATTTCTTTGTGACTCAACAGGAATAATGAGGAGCATCAGAGCCAGGTAAAATACAGGTCAAAAAGCTTACTTGGGAATTGCGTCTTGATACTTAGAAACGAACTCAATCTATGACCATCTAAGCGGAGGGGCTTTAACTGACACACCAGCAAGGTTATAATTTTATCAACGTCTCTCAACATATCGAAGATATTATCTGTAAGGCATGTGCTTGACAAAACCTTATCAACTCTAGTGTTATACTAGATATTTTGGGATTTTTATCTCAGCTTCATTTCGTTTGTATGCTGCTTTATACTTTATATTATTATTATTATATATTCGGTCGTATTATCTCAGACATTCTCGAGTCTGTAACGCCAAATATCACTGCCCTGCATCAGTATAATGAAATCATTAGGGTGGCATTCTGTGTCATAACCTAGCTGGTCAATGTAGGGGTTGCTAGATGACCAATCTGTCTTGTTCCATGGCAATGTGCCCAGAGTAGTAGATCATTTGCTTTTTCTTGTTTTATGTCAATGGCTCTAACATTGATTTCATAGGCTACAACTAGCTCTATTCTTAAAAATAGTAATGCTGTTGAAAACAATGCTTATAAAGACTACATTATATTCTTAAAGTTTTAGAAACAGATTATGAAAATGGATGCTATCAAACAAGGATAAAAAAATGCAAAAATAAAAAGTATTTACTTGGCCAATCTGATCTCAGGCATAACGATGTCTATATATATATATATATATATTAAAAAACGATCATTTGCAGAAGAGCGTACGGCTAAACCTATAGACACACGCGTTTATAATGACTGCAGAAGATCAAAGCTTATTCACTAGGAATTCTAAGGCAACTAAAATCAAAATAAAACATGTAGATCCCATATGTAGATTAAATGCAGAACATGTTACGACTTGACTAGTTAAGTGCCTTGTTGTTCAATCCTCATAGCAAAGAAATATCTATGTCAACATGTTGGCTATTATAGTCATGGCAAGATACACTCCTGATCAAAAATTTAAGGCCACTTAAAAACCTTTAAAAATTTTTTTTTACAGATAGATTTTAAACTCCTACCACTTAAAGTTACCAATACTACAATTGGGTTCCGAGGTATAAAAATGTAAATTTCTAAAGAAAATGTTTGGAATGTAGCTTTTTGTTTCCATAACCTTTTAGATTATAGTATTGGTAAACTTAAGTGGGAGGAGTTTAAAATCTATCCGTAAAAAATATTTTTTTTAAAGATTTTTAAGTGGTCTTAAAATTTTGATCAGGAGTATATGTTTATATTACAATACACTAATAAATATATTATTAATCTTAAACTAGTCATAGTAAGTCATGGTATAATTTTGAGTTTTGTCCTATTGATAGAGATGCATATTAGGAAAAATCTGACATCCTAAAATTAGTGTTACATGTTTAATATTTGGAGTCCTGGTCATAAAAACAGCAATAATTAAGACATTAACAAAATACCTCGGAACCCACTTTGCATAGATTAAACAGAAATGCGCTGTATGGGACTGCTCATCTGAGTTGGAAAATATTGCGAAAGAAAAAAAAACATGTGTACATGATAACTAAGCTGAGGGTTTTTGCAAACTGAATATATATATATATATATATATATATATATATATATACTACATTATATATATATATATATATATATATATGTAGTATATATATATATATATATATATATATATATATATATATATACTACCTTGCCTCTTCCGGTATCTTGAGATGCCTACTAAATGACTGTACTGACTGCGAAAGCAAAAATTGTAATATTAATAATAATAGTACTGAAATCAAAGTGAATTTATCCATATCGAAGAAAGTGTAGAATTCGCATTTTTGTGAATGACAAACTCTGTCCAACTGACTAGAAAAGGAAGAAAATAGAGAAAACAAAACCAAAAGAAAAACAAAGAATTCATAAAAAAAAATGAAAATAGAGGAATTAAAATGGAAAATAAATCCGTAGAGAATTTAAATGATAGAGTCAGCGACGAAAGATATTTCGGCTTGTTTACGCAGAGAACATTTAATAAAGAAAAATAATCTCTGAATAGATCAAAACAAGTACATTAGAGTCATCGTAATATCATATTCCTTCAAAAAACATGAAGGTATGAACCTATACAGCTTTACTAATTTATAACGGAACAGAAAATGATTAACAAACTAACAAATCAATTCACAAAAAGAAAAGAAAAAAAAGAAGAGAGTTGAGTCGTTTCCGGCGAACCTTTCCGTGGTTTAGATTTCAGAATTATCTTTTCCCAAGAGTTGCCGCATAGTAATGATAAAATGTTCAATTTGCTATTATTTAAAGTAGAGTTCGGTGAGAATAAGATAAGGATTCATGCTTTTTTCCATTGATATATGTGCATAATTGAATACAGAAAACGAGTCCGAAATTTTAAGTATTATATTACACTTTTAGCACCTTTTAAGTGCTACGATAACCGTACATCCATTGTTTTTTATTTTAACCATTTCACCATAAGCCATGCGATAATTCTACTAAGAGGCAATGGGTTAGTGAATCCCAAAAAACGTACCAAACAGCAGAAATCACATTATTTAAGGACTTCTCACAGTAGCAATAACTAGAATGAATATCATATGTAACTCAAAAGAAACTAATGATATAATGAAGGTGTTGACATTTTGTACTAATTTAAACAAAAGGTTAGAATGGAAGCCCTCATCAATATCAGAAAGTGGGATTAAAGCTACTGAACTTGAGCAATCTACTTTCCAGGAAAAGTGTTTTAAGAGAAAGATTTTGTAAATCTTAACCCATAGTAGCTCTGACCATTGAATACCGAATGTTTCATTTTAAAGAACCGGTTAATATTATCATTACCACCCAAAATGTTTAAAAAATTGAAGGTTAGTAAAAAAAAGTATAGGATTTTTAATTTTAAACTTATATAATCATTTATTTGTGTATCTGATCAAAGTTGACTTCTCTGTTCCATGTTTCTCCCATTTAAGACTCTCCACAAACTTCACATCCTTTGTTTCCTTAGTATCGGTTCCGGTCTTTTTTGTTATATCTCATCACACAAACTCGTTAGATACCTTACTCGCCGTTTTATTCTGCCTCTCTTGACTTCAATATGTCCTGTGAATATAAAGCCTTAATTCCTTATTAATACGTCCTAGATATTTCATTTGATATCTTTTGAGTGGAAAAAATGAGAAAAAATTATTTAGGAGAAAGGACAATACAGTAACGATATTCAGGAAGACAGAAAATTGCAATTTACGTTTCAAGTAAAACTTTAACCAGTTTAGAAGGCAGGGAAATAAGAAATTAGAACTTGAAAGAGAAACTATAAGAACGGAACTTGTCGTTGCATGTAGAGATTTCAACAGTAAAACGATGAGAGCTAATATCTATTGCTACGTTTAAATATATGTTGTCATGGTAACAAGGAGGAGAGCTCATTAAAACAACTAGTATGAAATATTTATAGAAAGGACAGAGAAATGCCACGTTGTGGCGATGGAAATGTCTCTGAACTTGAGAGGTCAGTTCAGGACTGACAACATTAGAGGCTCTTTCGATTTTGTCGAGATTCTAGAAATATCTAGCCGGAGCACCAAACTAGACACTGCAGCAATGCACGGACGAACGGTAGATTTATGAATAGAAACTTTAGAGAAAAACTGTGTAACGTGACTCAGTGAAACAAAATTCTTATCAGCAGACCTAGTAAATAATTCAATACAGTCGTTTCATATCAGTTAAAAATGTGATATGAAGAAGTCGCAATGAGTTTACCTCCTTGAGGTTAGTATTAGCCGTTCTGAGGGAAGGCAAATATGGTTCTCTATACGGATTAAAGAATTTGGTTTTAGAGCTTTCAAATTTACAAGTCATTTTCTGCCCGAGTTAACAACTGCTTGGAGGTGATGTTCGGGAGCTGCTGCAACTTTTACTTTATCAGATGTTTCAGGCATACTATTAAGAGAGGAGTAAATAGTTGTTTCGTCAGCTTAAATACCTAGTAGAGGACCAACGGTATCGAGAATATATTGATGAAGATTAGAAGCAAAGTAAGTCAAAAGACAGAGCCCGAGAAAACCACCATCATTAGTAAAGGCAATTTATTTAAACAAATAGAGCAAACATTAGAATAATCTTAGAGAAAAACAACAAGATTTACGAGAAGCAACCGAAATGTAGTTCTGCAGAAGGATTCTGCGGATATCATGGACCGAGCATGTGGGCAAAGATAAGGTTTTGGAGTGAATGGAAACAAAAAATAAACTAATACTTAACATCAGGAAATGACAGCTAAAGTTTATGAGACATATAATAAGGAAAGATGGCTTAGAGAATATAATACTCACTGGTCAGATAGAGGGTAAAATTGACAGAGGAAAGCGACACGTAATTTACTTATCGTGCTTGAGCAAGTGGATGGCAGAGCGGCGTTTGAGAGGGGTAAGAGAAGAAGACTTGCTAGGAGCTACTAGGGATAGGGAGATGTTGAAGGCCATGATACATAGAAGAATTCGCACAAATTGAAGTGTTAGCTTTGCTTTTTAAGGGGTGGGGACTTCATGTAATTGTTGCCTGATCTCTTTCCAATAAAACAAAAACAAAGATTACTTCACTTTCAGCAAGAGTCAAAATAGTCGATCAATACGAACGGATAGAATTATTTGTCTTAAAAACATTCAATGAAAAACGTCTTCTTCCTATGTCTTTTGACGTCATCGTGTCTAACGTCTCCTAATATCTACCAGTAGAATTGCCAAAATTATTATGGTTTATTGTTAAAAAAAGGTGTCAATATCTTTGTGCTAAAACGCCAACAACCGCAAACATTAGGCCAGTATAATACGTTATTAACAGGACAGTGCAAGGTATTCTTTCCCGTGTTTATATCATTTTACTTATTTTTGGGAGATAGGAAATTTCTTCTCATTTAAGAATTTCTTCATAGAAGGGAGGAATGTCATTTTCTAAACGTGTTAAATTGCTAAACGTCTGAACTTTCTGACAATATCGTGCCAAAGATATGACAGCATCAGTCATTTAATTGACTGTTTCATTTATTTTTATTGAACATCTTTAGGATACTGGTGCGAATAAGCAGACATAGATAAAATTAACACGCAAATTCAAAATTACAGGTGAAATGAATAAATATAGATAAGTGTCCTCAACTAACAGTAAACTACCACATATCAACGACCACCCTCGCTTTCATAAAGATGGTATTCCACTCTGATGGATGTTGAATTGTCGAGGCCGAGTGAATTTATCGTAGATATAAGCCTACAAAATACAATGTCTCTTTTCTATAGAAAAATGTATATAAACCGGTTGAGGTTAATAGAAATGCTCCTTTACAGCTTGTACGTTCGAAGCCTATTCACGGAATTTCAGATAGCCGCAGATTTATCTGCTGTTCAACTCAAGTTAGAATTTGACATCACTCTAAGAGAGTGCATGCGTCTCTCGATAGATAGCATAATGAACATATTGACAAGCTGGGCAAGAACATACTTCAATTTACTTAGATGGTATATACAAACAGAACTAAAGCTTAGCGATGGGATCACCATTATCACTAATAATAGATAACATATACATGAAAAACTACAATGAAATCGCAACAAAAACGAAATCAGTAAAAACCGATGTTAGATATGTAGATAACACCTTCATACTTATCTCCAAGAAAAAATGTGCAAGCACTGATACAAAATATGGATTCAATGCAGTCCCCTATACATTTCACAGTGTAAATGTAAACGGAAGATCAACTAGGCCTTCTGGCTGTACTAATAACATGTACAGTGTATGATTTTAAAATATTCCTATAATGTAAGCTGAAAATACCAGAATTTGCACCATCCATAAGAAACGTCTCAAAAAGGAATCTTCCGTCATCTAAGACTTCGGTCTAAATTCATGGAACTTAACCAGATACCAATAGATGATGATCAGCCATAGAAATATTTCTCAACGGAACAACTACTATGAAAACACAAAGCCAGATTTCATGCCCCGAAACTGAAGATCGAGTACTGCAATCAAAAATGATTTAAAAGAAATTCAACCCTTCGTAGATTTTTCCCCATGACAAAACACTAGGTTAATTCTATCCCAAGAATACAAGAGTGTCAGTAGAGAAATGTGGAAATTCATTAGTCCGGTGAGAGACGTTGAGATCAGGCTGTCCGATCATATATAATTACCCTGAAATCAGGTATGGTTGATGCTATATGGAAGGAAAAGGGTAGTGTATGGAGTAGAGTCTATATAACAGAGATAAAATTGCACTAGGAATAAGAATTAGTGGACATTTTAGCCTCGATATGTGACTCAGAGTTGGTTTAACGGAGTATGACTATACACATACATACGGACGAAAGACAAAATTTACTCAGTACTCGTGAAAAGGCGTGTTAATCTCTAACTGCCTCTACCGTAGACGTAGCATAGATATCAACATTTAGGGGCCACTCATTGCGAAAAAATTGACACTCATAAATTTTACTACCCGAGTTCCGAAATTAAATACAAAATTTTCAGTTTACACTATTCATTTTTTCAATAGACACATAGTGGATTAAAGCGTTGATTAAAGCCTGTATGGTTTGCTGGTAGTACTGAGTTCAAGCCCTTGCTTGGGTAGCGCGAATAAGTTATATACTTTGATTTCCTGGCAGAAACGGACAAGTGACACAAAGGCGCGTATTTATTTTAATCGAGTTCACCTCAAGCTAACAAGTAAAACAACAGTGATGCAATGGGTGAGAATTAATGTGGAAGAGTTAAAAACAGCAGAAAGGAAGGACAACAAATAGCATTTAACAGTTCTCTTAAATTTTTGAAGATTAAAGTTGGCTGGAAAGCATAGACCCGGAAGGGAATTCTGCCAGCGAGTAGTGCGAGAAAAGAATCTGTTAGCATAGAATTTACGGTTACATGTATTAATTTACTAACTTAGTGACACCTCGTCGCAAGTTTTGTCAACCTTGTGGCAGTGGGAAACTGACAGAATCTGAGATACTTGATTGAGGTCACTCATATTGCTAACTCTTTAGAATTTATCAAGGGTCTCGAGATAGGTAGCAGAAGCACCACAGTTGACAGCAATATTCTAAGCATGGACGAATAGTAGACATAGGTATTTAAGAAAAAATATCTCGCATGACACAGTATAGCAGAAAGAATTGACTGGCTTGACATGAAAACAATCTAACGTCGTAGATTGAATAAAGTTTCCAATTCATATTTGTGGGGATGTTACTGAGTGCAGCAGAAAACTTAAGGGATAGTGACCCTTCTCTAATGTTTCGCCTGTAATAATCAGAATGAAGTTTCTAGTCAGAATGTAAAATAATTATTATTTCTTTTTTCAAAAACTCCGATAACCTAAAACTTTCACGAAATGCAAGAAGCAGATTTGTTTAGCATAATTAAAAGCAAGAATGAATAATTGTCCATATTAAAAGTAAGAGAAGCTGTGCTTGAAGACGCATGAAGATTGGAAAAGGAAGTGCCTAAATAACCGGATGTGATCATTGCGAAAATAAGGCCAATCAGTGTCGCAATTTAATTATAAAATAAAATGTATGTAATCAAAAAAAGAAAAAAGAATGAAAGTCACAGGGAAAATGTGATTTTAGATGATTTAAAAATCGATACGTTCAGAAGGATACGCACAGAGCATAGATGAATAAATGAATGGAAAGATGTCAACAAAATTTGACGGAATAAAATTAAGAGTAGAAATTATGAAAGAAGTAAAATATAAATAAAGATCGAAGATAAGGAAAACATCGAATAGGTATTGCATTTGAGATGGCGAAAATAGCGATAAATGGAGCGAATGAATCAGAAATAAAGACATTAAAGAAGGTAATATTCACAAAAATAATTTATCACGATCAAAATAAGAAACAACACCGGAATAAAGATAAAAGAAAAGAAAGACTACAATTTAATGAAATGGTTTATAAATTTTAAAAAAATAGAAAAAGTAAAAATATCCTATTTAACAGTGTACAGAAAGCATAGTGTGCCGCTTTTGGCAAGCAATCTTTTCAATATTGATTAAATGAATCATTGTCGTGCCTTCTCACGAGCAATCGAATAAACAGATGCATATAGAGAAGCCATCTTAATTGAATAATTTGTAACTTTGTGCTGCCTCGGACCAGCACCTGGTTAGATTTAGATTCAGCCTATGTGGCTTGATGCAGATAAAGTAGTGTCACTCAAAAGTGGTTAACGAACGATGAAAACTGATTTCACTAGGTTTCTTTTCGTTACTATTACTTAGTGTAACAAACATAACCACGATGAAAATATTATTTTAGAGTGAAAATGTTTAGATTTTAACCACTTTTCTTTTGTTTTCGTAAGTTTACAAATGCTACATTTTACTTACTATTAATATATCTTACTAGTATAAACGACATAAACTGGTTGGAAAAAATACTTCTCGAGTAAAAAAGATTATTTTAACAACTTTCGCTTGTTTTCATGAGTTTACAAACACCGAATTTTAGTTACTATAATGTGATGTAAGCAATGTAAATAGGCTGAAAACACTACTTTTCGAGAAAAAAGTTTAGATTATAATCACTTTTCCCTTGTTTTTGTCAGTTTGTACACACTATATTGTAGTTGCATTAACTTATCGTAAGCAACATAAACACGCTGTTAACAGTACTGATCAATTCGTATACTTCCTTCGACAGTGAGATAAACGGTTGCTACTAAATCTTACTAATTGTGAATGTGAAGAATATCAAATTGTTGCGTTTGCGATTAAGTACTGCCCAGCAGGCGAAAGAGTTCATCTTTTATGAAATTTGAATTATTTTGACTTGAAGTTAGTTTCATCAAAAAAAGTCGTTATTTACAGTTCTCAGTCCAAACTCATAAAACATATGTTTGAGATTAATCGAATATAAAACATAATCAAAAATCCCGACCTCCGTTGGCAGTCAGCTGTTATGCTTAATTCTGCTGTGATTCTTGTTTGATGAGAAACATTTTATATCGCTACGCAACACAATTTTGAGTTCTATTATAATAATATGCTTTCATATGTCATGTCACTTCATAACATAAACGAGCATGACGCTCCAGCGATTCTTTTATTTTTTTATTTATATATTGCCATGACTTATTAGGAAAGATAGCGGACTGATTTTTCGTTGCGTTCTCCACAGTTTTCAATTTAGATTATTTTCCTTAGAATGGATGATACTCAAGTCTGTAGAACATAGTCTCTTCTGCTAGCAACTCCGATCTGGTAAGTAGAGATGGATTTTTCATTGCCGAAGGTATTTGTACGAAATTTGATGAAACGGGCTGAGCGCGAAATTTGATCTCAGCACAGCAATACAATTTTTCTTTTAGCAGCGATGACCACTAAGCCAAGTATAATATATATATAACCTTCTTTTCTCAAGCTTGACCTTATAGTAGTCTTTGCTGGGCTGGAAAATATCGTACATATGTTTTTCATATCAATCCCAACTTTAATTTTTATAATAATAATAATAAAAATACGAGTGGCTTAAAAAGCAATAATTTCTTTGATTAAAATAAATCAATCTAGTTAGTGGAATGATTGAAAAATTACGAAAAGACGAGATTAAAGAAAACAAGTAACACTAATGAATAAATAAATCGATAACAGTAAATGACGTCAAAAATATCTAATCAATAATCGAACTTCTTTGTTTTGATCGGTATTTTTCCTTAATTATTCCTGATTGAAAAAACTGATAGAATCAAAGTAACACTTAAGAAAAAAAAAAGCAAAAAAACAAACAGTGGGTGAATTTTCATGAACCAAAGAAACTAGGTGAAGTCAAATTGAACGCAGACATAAACTCAAAACCCGAAAGTAATATAAATAAAAAATGTCACTTACATGTCCCTCTGGGCTAATATTGGTTCTGATAGTCCGTCTATTTAGGGGCATTACTGGGCGGATGTTGTTCCCCAGTAAAATACTTCCAGGGGTTTCCTCTTGGTTCAACATCCGTAAATGTCTCATCTGTTAAAAAGATCACAACAAAAAAAGAGAAATTAAAACAAGTGCTTAAAGTAAAATATTTGTTTACCACAGTGTAAAAAAAACAGTAGATATTCCATACCTCGGCGTTAACAGTCATGATTTTGATTATACTTACCATGATTCAGCAATCGTAAAATAAGACACAGTATATTTAGTGTACAATCATCAATCAGAAAGTGCGAAACCAACATCCAAACGCAACAAAAAAAAAAATTACAACCAAAAGCTAAGCAAAGTATTACTAAATAGAAAACTTATTAGAAGCAAAGAAAAGAGTAGTGAACTGTTATTTAATGTCAGTCCTTCTGCATGGCACTGAATGGCAGACAATATATACACAGATAAAGAAGAGATTGAAAATAACAAAAATGGTTCTACAGAATGATGCTGAGAATAACTTAAACTAAATATTTTGGCAACATCTGAGTTTTACAAAAAATGGAAACAAAAGGAACATTCATAATTACAAAAAAATAAGACAGTTGACATTTTTCATGAATATAATGAGGAAAGAGATCTTGGAAAATTTCACACTCCTGTGTCCTGAAAATGTCAACTGTAACTTTCTGATTCTAAGTATAAGAATCCTTTTGTTTCCCCCTTTTGTTTGAAAACTACTTTATTACTCACGTGTTCCGTCCATGGTATTCTCAGCATCCGTAGAAACCCATTTCAATCTTTTTTTATTACTCAGGATAATTACGCGACATAGAGGCGGACGGATATTACAATTCAACATTATTTGCTTTGTTTCTAAAATAATTACTTACTTCCTTGTGACTATGTCAAATAAGATAATAATACTAGTTTTAATAAAAATCATATAATAATTATAATAATAATTCTTCGTCTAGAAGTAGAAGACATCGTGTGAATGTATAAAAAATGACTGGCCATTCATATCCAAGAATGCCAGTCTACTTGAACAGATAGTCAGTTAAATGCCATACGTGATACACACTTTGGGCGATCAAGTCTCGAAAGAGACATAACTGACTGGACAGAAGATTATCCCGCAGTAGGTTGCCATTGCTTTCTGCGGTAGACTAGTTGCCAGCGAAGGCTATAGAACCAAATCTGTCCTTTTATTTAACCCATAACTGGAAGGAAGAAACGCATTAGTACCTTTCCCAAGAGTATTTGTGTGTACGTGAATGCAAGAAATTCAACTGGAATTGATAGTCAATTCCTATTGCAGAGATCTGTTCTGGTAATTTGTGTTCAACACTTACGGAACCCACCGGTAGTTCATATTGAAACAATGCTGAGCGGAGCTAAGTTACAGTTCATGGGAGAGAGCTCATTATCTAGCACGATGAACTGTCCAAAGAAGTCCAGCACGCGCAAACCCTCGGTCACGATTTGTTATTTTATGCTATTACAATCACTGATAAATCCCCAAAGATTTCCGTCCACCCTATTTCTCCCAAGACTTTGGTAAATCCGTGGTATGATTTTCAGGCACTTTACAAACTCATTTATTCTCCGGTATCGCAATAGAATTGATTACAACACAATAAACTGCTACCTTCTTTCCACGAATCTACTTTGCCTCTGGAAAATTATTACCAACGACAAGATTTCTAGTTTTGGAATTCGGCAATTTTTTTTTTTTTTTGCCAAATTATAATTAATTTATCACACGTACCGGTTTTACGTGCGAATAAAAAGGCTTCGTGCGTGTGGAAATGCAATCTTTTCTTTGAATTCTAACTTAAAATTTATCTTTTCAAATTAATCTTTTTTTTACTAACTAATCATTTGCCTTTCTCTGTCCTATTTTTATGTTCCATTCTTTGTGTATTTTGTAAAGAACCATAAGCCTTTTCTTTGCACTCAGTCACTGTTTTGTTTTCTGTTTGTTGTTGATTTTCATTAAGACAAATCAACACCTCTATGGATTATTTAATACTGAAACCTAAATTTTTTGAACACAATTTTATGGCTACAACTAAAGACATTTTAAAGGCAGTTGTAGGCCTTCAATTACAGATAAAATGTACTGTTGGTCATTTTAATTTAAATTTTTATGGTTGATAATTTTTACTAAAAATAGGTATTATTGTTTGGTTGATTTTGTTTAGCGACATATTAACCTCTATTGGCATTTAAGCCTGAAATCTACATATGAATGCAATATATGGCTGCAACTGAATTTAATTTGTAAATATTTTTTTTTACTTTTCTTTTATGATCTGTTTAGCTATATAATTTGTAGATCATAAAATGTATAGTTGGTAATTTTTCTATAAAATGTATTTTTATATTTTGTTAGTGTTGCATTGATTGTCATTGTGCTATAACAATCTATTATTAGTCATTCTTTTATTAGCTGTACTGATTTATGTTTGATAGTTTCGCTATTTTCCGATAGCTGGGACTCTAAAAAGTGATACCATCCTCAAGTGATTTAGTTTCTGTTATTTGTGAAATTTCTTTGTTTGTAAAGCCAAACAAATATTCCTACACCATTACGCGGACGCCAACGCTATCAGCGCCAGTGCTAAACAATTAAACAAGAGAAGAGAGATCCACACTTTCATGTTGCTGACGCCAAATTGTGACTCTAATACTAAAATGCTACAGCAAAAATCGCATAAGCGTAGTAGCACGATGTGTTGTTGTGCAAGCAAATCCTAGTGATCATCACTAAATTGAAATTCGCAGAACTGGATGTCTGCTAGTAGTTGCCATGTCGCATTAAAAATCCACTTAAAACAAGTATCTTAACCGTACTAATGAATAAAATGAAATTCATCAGGTAATATGTTTAATTGAGTGTAACCATTCACTTATTTCCACGCCACTGAGACATTAGAAATATGCATAAAATGTTATTTCTTCCCATGCATATAAATAAGTTGCCAGGGATATATATATATATATTGACCTAATTAAGTGTAAATAAAATATAATCATAATTTATTTTCCTTTTTTTTAAAGTCATCTTTTTAAACAGAGGAGTGACATCTTTGGTGACATACCGTGGAGTGAAGAGGTTCTTTTGGTCACAAGTTATCATTGAGGAGACCCGATAAGGAATCCCGTTCTCCTGGACTGCTCGAATCAAACTCTTTAAAAATCAAATTAAAATTACTATTAAAATTTTTCTAACCGTTAACTTCACGTAATTTCCATTTTACTGACAGTCGTCTTCTGTTGAAAACCTGAATTTAGGGTAGCTGTAAGTTGACCTTGCCAGTCATAATAAAAATTCTTAATCCGAACATGTTTTCCTCTTTCGCACGTGCTTGACGTTTTCAACAAAACACATTTTCTCAAATTTCAAAATATCTGCGTTACCCAGCACAAATACACTTCACGTTCAAAATTCTACACCGACCAAGCAATGAATCTCTAATTGAAGGCCGGAGTCGTAGTCCGTCTGTGACCTCGAATGAAACTTTTTTTAAATTGCACATCTACTCTATTCTCCTTTAGCGACTCTTCTTATTTTCAATTCTATGTAACTAATGGCATTAATCAGGCTTTTGTTTTTCTTGTCAGGAGATATGTTACCTCCACAACTTTTGAAGGTAGTCTGTGTATGTATAGTGTTGTGATTCGTCAATATACGCCTTGCAACGGGTTCCTAGACCGAAAGTGTCAGCAATCGATTGGTAAAAGCGAATGCTGGAAGGAAGACGCCCTTAGAAACTTCCCATCCATGGAAAGTGTTTACTCTTATGAGGAGGATGTCAGCTGCTTACCACGAGGTGTGTGAGCCTTCTAACGTAAATGTCTGATTATTCTCAAGCAACTGTTATGGATGCTGACTGATGGGCTCTCCGATATCCAGGCGTTGTCCTGTATGGCATTACATCACGTGTTAGTGAGGGGTTCCATTCAAGATGATTTGACAGGCTAGCTCTGTCTTACAAACCAAGAGGCTCACTCCTTGGCATCTGGGTTGAAATACCTCACTAATAATAACGTATGCGTCACCTGGCTGGTTATTCGAAGGGCCGTTTGAGTCAGCAAAATATTTTTCAGCAAACTTGGAAAATTCTCCAAGCTGCGTTCGCTGTGATGTGGCAGACCCTGGATCACACTTTCTTTCAGAGCCGTATTATCGTTCCTTTTGGCAAGTTTATTGAAGATATCATTGTTTGCACGCTGCGCAAAGTTTATGTCAAGTAAAAGCGGCCGATTTAGAGTGACATTTTGATACCGGTTAGACATTAAGATATTGCTATAATTAGATTGAATATAGCCAACCTAGTCCAAAATTAGGCCAGTTTAGGGTTCTTTATTATCCTTAGTTTTCCTTTCAACGTTAACTTACTAATGCAAGCTCATTAATCTCTTATTTCTGCCCGAACTTTGTTTTAGTTTAATTCTCCCCACCCACGTTAGGTGTCCAAGGATTGTCAGTTCTCTAGTGGATGCGGGATGCCTTTCGTTATTGTTGATGTGCTTGGCTGACTGTGCTTTTTTAATGAGTAGTCGGACGAATGAATGTTTTATACTATTAAAGCCCCGCATTGATTTCGTTTACTGAACTAATGTTTCTCCTAGAATTAAGGATTGTGAAGGATTTTATTACCTATACTAGTTAGTTTCTTGTAAATTATTTATCATATTTTATATGTACATTGGGGTTTATATTTTAAATTGTTTTATTTACCTTTCTCCACTGACAAGGTTTTCACATATAAGGGCTAGTTAGGACTTCATGAAAATTCTGAGGTATTATGGTGGATGTTGTAAGAATGTATTGTTTTGGTCTAAGGGATAATGCGGTATGTTTGATTCAGTAATTGTGGTTAGCTAAGTTTAATTATGAGACAAGAAACCATTCATTTTCCATCCTGAACTTTCGGCTTTGTACCACATTTTTGTATTTTTACAAAATAAATATCACTTGAGTCAGTCTTCTGAATATTTCTTACATGACTGAAACAAATACTTCAGCAGGTAAGTATTTACGTTTGAGGAATTAGAAAAAACGATCAGCTTCAAAATTACCAGTGAAAAAGACTATCCCCAGGTTTTTAATTCTGCTACTTTTACTGTAGATTGATTGCCAACCAAGGCTATAGAGCCCTCCAAATCAAACCATATTTAGGTGAGACAATGTTATTAATTTATACATTTCCCAGGAGTATTTGCGCGTAAGTGAATATAAGTTACTAGACTTACGGATTCTGTATTCTGAGCAGCTTTCAATTATACTTACACGCGCAACTAGGTGTGGTGGTGGGGGGTTGTATATATATATATATATATATATATATATATATATATATATGGCTGGTTCAAAAGTAAGTAAATGACGATAAATGATAACATTTATTTTGAGATTACTTATACAATTATATTTTCCAGTACAATTATTACATTGACAATTAAATTTTATTGTACACAAAATAACAAAGGCGCTTAAATTTTATCAACGCAGGTACTCAATCTGTTGTCTGTTACAATTTACACAGCTTTATAGTCTACACCTCACACTTTGACAAATAATTTTGCAGACGTCTCTTTGTGTATTCATTTCTTGATATGGATCTCTCTAATAATTTTTCAAATCACCAAGCCGTCTTGATTTTCAACCATGAACTTTGACCTTGAGTACTCTCCAAAAGAAGAAATTCATTAGGGTCAAGTCAGGTGAACACGCTAGCCAATTAATTGTACCTATTCGACAAATCCATTTCTCAGGAAATGTTTCAAGATACTTACGAGCTACTCTTGAATAATGTAGAAGAAGCCCTATTTTGTTGGAAATAAAGTTTATTGAATTAGAATATCCACCTACGTTTGGGCCACTCTGAATATTTATAGGGAAACTTAATGATAAATTCGAAAAAGTTTACTTGTGACGCGTATCGTCCTTCAAGACTTCATTGGACAAAATTGTTATGTCGATACATCTATATATGCTCACGACAGAGGCGTGCAAGGAATTTTAGAATTTTTGTTCTAACCGAATTAATTTGAAGTTTTAATTATGTATTTATTTTTTCATCTTTCCATTACTTTAGTAAGTAGGTATTTCACACTGCAATATTAGATGATCTGCCAAGAATGATGAAATGTTGTAAGAGACAGGGAGCAAATTTGCTGTGGATGACCTTGTGATTAAGCTACTCTCTAGACGTATGCGTCATAGTGAATAATTTCCTTTAATCAGGATAGCATTTTTCTATAACAAAATTGTTTTCAGTCTCGTTACGGTTAGAAACCAACAAATTTGATGTATTATTTTGTAAAATTTATATTTTGTATTCATATAATTTAGATTCTTTATATTTATACAAAGTCTGCATACATCGATAGAGCCATAATAGTCCTGAAAAATGTTTTTATAGGAACGAAAACCCATTACATGAGTTTTCTTTTACTTTCATATTCAATTAGCAAACTCGCGCATACACATTCTTATGTGGTTAATTATAAAAATTGTTTTGTATATATGTAATTTCTTATCTTAAAGTACGCGTGAGAAAATATACCCATATAAACTCGTACAATATATATATATATATTTATATATATAAAATGAATTGCAAATTGTACAATATATAGGTCAGCATTCACATCTGCGCATTAGATATATTTTTTCGTTTTGTTGGATGTAAATATCTGCAGACTAAAGTAAAACTGATATGGCGAGGATGGGAATTGAGGAGGGGGAGAACATAGAATAATATTCCGTGCACTGTCTCGGAGGAACGAGGTGATAAGAAAGGACATTAGCTTCGAATGTAATAGAGATAGACAGACAAAAAAGGAAAAAAAATATTTAACGAAATAATGAAACTGCTGAAAATTCAGAGGACGTTGTACAATAAACGGAAGGACGGTTTGATTAGGCCAAGCTGTAAGGATAGAACCAAGCTGGACAGTGTCCGCTCTTCGTCCGTCGCCTGTTGTTGGCCTGGAGATAGCACTTCTCATATGTCAGCTTCTGTCACGTGCCGTGTCGGCGCTAGTCAACTTTATGGACAATTCAGAAGGATTGAGGAGGAAATAGCCGTTCATTCAGCCGAACAACCTACGCTTTGTCCCAGGTAGGCTGATAGAAATGGAAAGACGAATATTGGTGAGGGAAAGTGAACTATTCTCATGTTCGCAAAGAAAATAAGTTAGTTTTCATCGTACGGCTTTTTGAACCGACAATGCTCCTTGGATCAGAGCATGGCTGAGAGACAGCCTCTTTATATGGGTGTGATGAGATATTGTGGCAAATAGGAAGAATGTATAAAGGAAGAGAAGACAAACAAATTATTTTAAATCCCGTCTCTCTGTCTTTCATATATATATATATATATATATATATATATATATATGTCTGTGTATTGAGTTGTGATAGAATTTTGTGCCAAGAATGTCGTTTTTTCAGTAGTTTACTGATAGGATATCCTGGCAAGCAGATTATTTGTCGTAAAAAGGTCGATATCGAGACAGATAGACCGTTAATAGGTTTGATGTGTTGGGGTTTGTCACTTAACTGAGCAGAGTCATGCAAACATTGAAGTTTAGTGAAAGCATTATTATGATGTCCTCACACATCAGGCCTTACTTTTCAATCTGATGTTTTGTCTCGGTTTTATTAACAGTTATATGGAGTTTGGTGTCACTAAATATTTGGTATTTGAGTAGTTCTGCAGAAGGTTAATTGTTTTTAATTGCTTTTGTTGTGTTGACATCATTTTAACGTATTATTTGCAGGTGAATGATTTTGTTCACGAAACTTCAAAGTTAGTATCACTCTGGTCAGTTAAATGGCAAACATCTCCATATGAATTCTATATATGGCTGGTATTTTGACAAGGGTTTTTTTTATGTAAATTGCTCAATATTAGGTTAAAGATAGATAGTTATATATATATATATATATATATATATATATATATGATAAATTATATTTTTGAACATGTACAAATTAAAATCTACTACAAAGTGTACATTTCCTTTCGACATGAAAGGACAATTTCTCATCAGATAGTGTGAATGGAGATGGAAAATTCGTTTCCTTATATTGATAAATTTTGTTTCAGAAGTAAGTTGTGTAGAGAATGAGAAATCAGAATTGGGAGTTGTAGATTAGAATTTGAACAAAAATAGAAAAATGGGGGAGAATGAGAGAGGTGGTTAATGGAATGTTGAAAAGTTTAGAGACAGGTTTAACAGTAGAAGATAAGGTATGGTTTTTAACAGTCTTTTATGACCAGGCCTTTGGGTTTGACAAAGAGAAAAAAGTAAGAAAAGAATTTTCCGTCTCCCTGCACTCTACCTGATGAAATATTGTCCTTTCAATGTCGAAACAAAATGTGCACTTTGTAGTAGATTATAATTTGTACATGTTCTAAAATATAATTTAAAATAAATATTCATAGCTCTATTTTTATATTGAGCACTGTTGTAAATTAAATTGTTGTTAATACTTACTTCGTTTCTCATTCACTTATATATATATATATATATATATATATATATATATATATATATATACTAACGGTCTAACTTTAGCCTAATATTGAGCACTTTACAACAAATAACCCGCCTGTCAAAATATCAAAATACCTTTTATATCAGTAAACCATTGACAAAACCGCAATCTTAGCCCTATATATATATATATATATATATATATATATATATATATATATATCGGCAAGATTATATACCCGAAACACAGAAAAGTGTATTTTTAAATTTAACATTTCCAGGCTCACGTCGTCTGGAAGGAAGAAACGCGTCACACAAGTTTTGCCACTTTGTCATATATTTTTCCATTAAAATTATTCTCAAATTGATGAGATGCAAGGGAATCTTAAGTGCAGGGAAATAGTCAAACCTGGATGCTGCAATGTTTTGTCATAACGCTATACAAGCTATTTTAATTCTATGACTGCCAATCAACTAATGCCTTTGATTTCAAATTGCATACCTTCGGGTTTTCTGCTTCCTGGGAGCCTTCCAAAATCTGGATCGCTATCAACGGCATATCCAACCAATTTTGAACCATCATTATCTAAATTTTATCTCGCTTTCTCAAGCTGGGTAATCAGTGAAAGCCTTCGTTAATCATTCCGTTTCCAAGCAGTATTTTATATACATTTCTTAGAAATAAAGGTGCACGAACATATCTAGTAGAGCCTGATATAATGAATGAATGAAAAGCCAGGAAAGTGTCTGTTTAGGCCTATGTGGTAAAATACACCCTGACTGAACTGTAAAACAATGTATTAATGAATGAATGATGCACTAGATAAATGTCTGTTTAGACCTATTGACTTTTTAATTAATTAATACTGCGATTGAACCGTAAATGTCAACATAAAGATTAATGAATGAATGATACGCCAGCAAAGTGTCTGTTTAAGCCTATGTAGTGAAGTACCCCTAGGATTAAAGGATAAAATTCAAAGTCAAAATTCGTGAATGAATGGTATGCCACGTTTAAGTCTATTTAGTAAAATACCTCTTTTGAACGACAAAATTATAGTGCAAATTTACTGGTTATTGAAAATATATTCACAAAACGATGTAAAAAAATGCAACAGAATTTTATTTCCAACGTAACAAGTGTATTCGTTACTTGGAAAAAATATATCGGCTGAACCTTGAAACATATATATATATATATATATTACAGTCATCTGCAGAGAGATCTCTTTCGATGTACCAGAGTTCATCAGTACGGTTAGACTCCGATCGCTTCCTAAGCCACGATTGAAACCCGACCGCATAGACGTCAGTCGGCGATTCTACACCTAGTCCACGAGCGTCCACTAGAAGAACGCGGACTTTTTAGCGCGAATAAACACGCCTAATAGCTAGCGTGCTCTAATTCATTATTAAATGAGCGATGCGTTTATGCCGGAGTAGCTACTTTTTACAAAGTCTCCCACTCTTCCAGAGTGCTCAATCAGGGTGCGAGAGCGTATATATATATATATATATATATATATATATATATATATATATATATATATATATATATATATAATAAAACCAATCAGCCAATAAATAAGACAACATTTATTATAAATTGACCTTTTTAATGATCAAATATATAAAATTAAAAAATATGCCTGTGTCTACTTAAAACCCTTAATATTTTGTATGCGAACAGTTGTACGTATGTATATTAATGCATGACTTTTAGAAGACTTCTTTCAATTTTGTTAGATAAATTTTTATAAAGATTATAAATGCAGTGTAACGTCTTCTGTGTTGTTTTCACCATGTGGTGTTACTTTAGTGACCTCACCAGATTCCAGGGCAGGGGTATCGTGCAATGAATCCTTCCGCACCCAGACAACAGCCGTACAAACCAGCCCTCGGATAAATTAATGAGATGCAAGGGAATTCAAGGTATGTCTTTAGTGGAGAGCATGTCCCGACAGATGCCGAAACATGGTCAATATTAACAGCCAAGTGCCTTAGGGCCTCCCCTCCGGAGTTTCTGTTTTGATTTATTTCTCTAGCCTACCGCAAGCTTACAAGAATTTAACAGCAGAGTTTATCGTGTGCATACGTGAGGGTGGTAAATATCCCATACTACTGTAATTTCAATTGAATTCATTTGCGTTATTTATTCTCTCTGCATGTATCATATCATGCACAACATAGCGGGCTTTATTTCATGGTGATAACTATCTTTTATGTGCAGTTTATAATACATTTTAATACATTGGTTTACTATTGACAATAATGTGGTATGCAGTTTCAAAGATACCTCCATATTACTTCTTCCTTGCATTTTCTGCTTGAGATGTTTCAGAGATTGTCCAAACAACACGGTTGTACAAATGAAAAATTACGAATATGCTCTTTTGGCATGAACAATTAAGGTTTTTAGAATTACATTGCTTAATTATAGAAATGAGCTGTTTTTTGCTCTAAAGGTGGTAACGACATAACATTTTAAGCACAACTTGTAAGTAATGTAATTTACCTATATATAAATGGAGGTAAAAACGTTGATATTTTATCACTATATTTTGAAAATGTAACAATTCTAAAATAAAAAAAAATATATATAAATATATGAGTTCCTTCAGTTCTCCGAACTAGTGGCCCCGAGTCACAAAATATTATTTAATAATATTAGAATCTGAATAGAAAAAGGTACACAAAACCATGAATGTCCATTATGAATGCAAACAATTTTATTTCCCTGAGAAATATAGATAAAAACTGCGCTTAGCATTACTATATAAACGAATAAAATGTTGCGTTAGCCATTCAGTCATACGTACCTTATCAGTGTATATTAAAAGACAAAACAGGTAAGTCTTCTGCTGACAGGATTACGGATCATTCACCACATTTCTATGTAAGCGGATATTTATTCGTTTATTCGTTTATGCACAGATATGTGACTTTATAGGTTTCAGGAAACGCTAAATAAGTAGGCATTTTCAGATTTGGCTGAGTAATTAAGTGAATACCATTCAATTCAGAGTTAAAACCCCAGCATAAGGCCGAATAGGTGAGAGAAGAAAATGTTAATTGCAAATTTAAAAAGGATCTGCAATGCAATCGGTCCTACCTTGCTAGCTCTCCTTCAGTTACATTCTCACCGACGTGACGTGGCTTCCCTCTGTCTTTTCTACAAATATTTTTTACTGCAACGACGCTGACGATCTTTTTCCCTGGTGCACCAGTCACATGAAATTAAGAGTGTTAGGAGATTGACATCTAGGTCCGACCCTTCTCCTGTTAAAATAGTTAAATGTAACTGCCACTTCTACTACAACAATCTCGCATTTCAGGCCTGTGGAATTTACTTCCGCTAAGTTGTTTCTCTGAGTGCTTCATTCTCAAAAACGTTAAATTCAACGTCAAATGTCATCTTCTATCTTCGAAAATTCTGTTAATCTTTTATTCTTCCTTCAATAGTCCTTGTATTTAACCTTTTCTCTCAATGTAACCTTCTGCGTACATGTGAAGGTCCCGCCTAGCTTGCGGTTAAATAGTTATAAAAAAGTTGCTTGCATTCACGGAAAATAATTACGAAATCAATAAGTGTTTAGCCTGATATATAATTAGAATTAGCATATTGGATATTGCTTGCATATTGAATATATTCTTATCAGGATATTGTAATTTTATAAAATTCGTTTTTAAACGATTAATATTCATTAGGCAATTAATGCATTGACAATGATGGCTTTTGTGTAAAAATAATTATCTGTTGATCAAAATACATATATTTAATTCTTTGGCTATGGCATTTATTGATTCACACCGACACAACACACAAACATGCACATACATACGAACATATATAGTATAAGCAATGAACTAATATTATATATATTCCGAAAGAAATGCATGCAGCAAAGGCAAGCACGTTAACACCCATACTGCACTCTTCAAGAAAACACTGGTGACTAACGGTTACCCACATTCCTTTGTGGAACGCCTAGAACGGAAGGGTAGTAGGGGCCCAAGGAGCCACACCCTATCTAACACCTGCTTCCTGAGGATACTACACTTCAGCGAACACATAACATCAAAACTACATCGAGCTATCCGCAGAGAGGGATTAGGCATACAGCTGGCACACTACGGCCCCACTCTTCACAGACACCTCAACCCCAACCACAAAACAAATAACAACACCACATGCACACTAGCCAACTGCTCTATTGCAGGCACCGGTATATGCCACCAGGTATATGCCGTATACCGCATACAATGCGCCAAATGCGATGGATTCTATCTCGGCAGCACTACAAGACATCTACATATCAGGATAAAAAAACATTTACACACGCAAGCGTCGTCATTCCAAAAACACTTAAAAAATGCAAAAATAAGGACAAAACCATAACCGTTAATATCTTGGCTAGGGAACGCAACATAGGTAACCTGCGCATCAAAGAGCCCTAATAATATCTAAATTACAACCGCCAATTAATAGTCGCCAAGAACTAAACCTAGATTACATAACAGTATAGACAACACCAAGACGCACATAACATGCACCTAGCACAACAGCAAAGGTCACACACACACGCAATCAGTAACAATAACCACA
Source organism: Ascarosepion bandense (assembly GCA_037127315.1). Lineage (NCBI taxonomy): Eukaryota > Metazoa > Mollusca > Cephalopoda > Sepiida > Sepiidae > Ascarosepion > Ascarosepion bandense. The sequence goes on from JBBBDQ010000555.1 coordinate 8,288,560, forward strand.
CACATACTTCTTCCTCCCTTATAACAAACCACTAACCGGGCTAAAGCACACACGCACGCGCGTGCGCGCGCACACACACAGATAAATAAAATAAGGTAGATTTAATTACAATACTACACATAGCCTATATACACAGAAAAAATAGTTACAATAACCACGCAAACACATTTTCCTCCCCCCGGGTTGTAGTAGCAGAGGTGCTCATAACAAACCACTTACCAGGACAGAACACACACACACACACACACACACACACACACACACACACACACACATATATATATATAAATATATACAAAACAAAGGAGATTCAATTACAGCACACACAATGAGCAAACACCACCAGATAAATCAGATAGATAAGACAACAGCAATGAAACTGATACACTCTGACCCGGTCAAAGTCACATCAACTCCCAGATCCTACGAACTGATTCCATCAGACCAATAAAACCCCAACTTGAACACACACACACACACACCATTAGATCATAAAAAACCCAACTAGAACACACACATACATACTCGCACACGCACACACGCACACACACATACACGCACACACTTACAGCAGCAGTGGATAAAGCCAGTCATTCATAGATTGGCGCCCTAAGAAGCACGGACATTCTGAGGATTTCTCTGCCATTCTGATGATGAGATTATAGTCTCGAAATATCAGTTTAATAAATAGGTCATATAAACACCTCCCGACCTTTCTTTATTTCAGTTAACGCATTGTGACAACCTTCAAGATATAACACATACAACTACTTTACGCAATGCTTCAGGCAGATTACAAAACTTTACTATATATATATATATATATATATATATATATATAATTAAAACAAATATCGTCTACTTAATCGATTGATTTTATATTCAGCACCTTAATTACCTTAATCAAGTATAGGGTAGCTATGGATGGGGAAAAAATTATGTATTAAAAGAAACACTTTTCTTAAACAAGTGCTCAATACAAAGTAGAGCGAATAATATTTATTTATAATTTATAAATTAATATATTATAATATCACTACAAAATATAATAAATGTTACTATATCACTATAAAAGTTGCTAGTTTTGTGGTGATATTATAACATATGTGTTAATATATATATATATATATATATATATATATATATATATATACACCCTTGTGCAAATTAATTTAATAATCGGCTTTAATTTCCTTTCTATCATCATACGGTCAGTTTTAAGTTCACTGGATTTTCATGGTATAATAGATTTCTTTTTTCCTCAGATTAAGTCATTTGGAGTTGTGTGCAGTGATATGAATCTATTTTTCTTGAAACATGATGAAATCCTTTCGCCTTGAAAAATATTGTTTCATCCGTGATTACATCAGATTTTTAACAATTAAAAGAGAAAGTATTCATATTCTTAACAATTACAAGAAAATGTTGGTTGATTACTGCTTAATGGATAAACACTATATAAATATAGAGAAATAAAGGAAAGGTTTTTGCGATTAAGGCATGAAAATACCAGAGTTATTCTCGTCAATGAATGTAGAGCTGCGGAATTGGTTGGGTCTGGTGATGCGCATACGAATGATTACTGAGTTCTATATGTTTGTTACAAGTTGAAGGAAAGATTTTTGGAAACGTTCGCCTTTTCTGGTGGCCACTTAATAAAATACTGCTGAATTTCTTTAGAAGGGAATAATCTAAGCCTGGCGTCTCGGGGACCAGTTTTCACTTTGTTTATGCACTCTTTTAATTCCTAATCTCATTAACATTGATCCTCAAATCCGCTTTATAATCTTCCGAAATCTCCAGAGAGCTAGCTTGCATGCGCGCTTTGCGATTTGGGAGAAAGCTGTGGATCAGAGCAAAGAAGAACGGTCAAAAGATGGCAAGCTGATAATGACCTTGAAACACTCGCAGATTCATCTACAATATATATATATATATATATATATATATATATATATATAATACCGTGCAAAAGTTGTCTGCCACTTAAAAGTATCGTAAATTTCTAATGAAATAATTGGATGTTTCGCATTGCGTTTTCTATTGAACAAATTGATAATCTCGGAGACATTTTTACATTTTATCAATCATATTTTATAGCGTGGGATCTGAAGCAGAAGTAAAGATTCGAGAAACCACCAAAAATTGCAGTTACATAGCATTTGCCATCTTTAGCTTTCTGCTTTTGTTCTTTCGTTTATGAAGAAAAATCTTTTTGTAACGACACTAATGTTTCAATCATATATTGAAAATTTTGCATTGAATTCCTATATTTTTTTATTGTTTTTGCTTTAAAACATAAAAAACATTTTCAAGCATGCCATGGGGAGAGGAAAATAAAGAAGTGAAAAATAGACAATGAAACCGAAGTTTTAAAATACTTCTAATCAGAAGTCTTCTCGAAGTTTCAGGGAAAGGGAAAGATTTAGTTGTCTAACAAAGATTTAGTTGTCTAACAAAGCTACAAAATGGCATGAAAACTGGGCCGAAAGCAAAGATTTCCACCAAAGTCTAGTAGTTGACAAATAATTTATGAGAGCGACGTGTCAAATCTAGATTCGCTAAATGCACTTAAACTTACTGCATGGACTGAAGTCTGAAAAAAATCTCTTAAAAATATCAGATAAAGAGTATTTGAAGGTCATACTAAACTTAGTAAAAATATACAGTGAAATACACATTAATCGTGAAAAAATCTCAATCTAATACAATTTCCAATATTTCAGAAAACGTACTAGAAAAAATTGAAACAGTGGTGGTACGAATTAGGCATATTAGAATAATTTAATGGTTTAAAAAAGTGGCTAAACCTGAATTGTGTTGAATAAATTTAGTCCGCGAAAAAGCATTTTTAACACATTTGAACGAAGAGGAGATATTTCATAATAACGGGACATCATGTTAACAGGTTCAGGTGGATGACAGAAAGGCGATGTATAAAGTACCCTATGATTGATAATATATGCCGATAGTTAAAATATCTCATTAAAATGTTTCATTTTTACCAAGAGTAACTTTTGATAGCAAAATATTTATTTTAAACACAGACTCATTTCTCAACGAATGTTGTTTGTTCAAGTACCGATTAAGACGCCTTATCAAATCATTTTAGGAAGCTATTAAAAAAATGTTTCACAAAACCGAAAGCGTTGTGCAATAGCTAAATATCCATTTCAGAAACTAAAATAACAAAACGAGAATACTTCCTTAGAAACAAAGAAAACAAAAAGGAACTTTACATCTATATCTATATTCAAAAATGACAATGAATGCATAACAATTTCCTTGCAGATGAAGAAGATGCTAGAAGCGACGGTGTCATTGTTCTATAGAGAGTCGAGAAGAATAGCGTGGGCTGAACATGTGAGCATCAAAAACGTTTTAAAGAAATGCGAACAAATAAGACACTGATATTTAAAATCACAATGAAAAGATGAAGTCTCTCGAAAACATACTGAGGAGAAAGGGTCTGAGATATTTAATATTCACAGAAGAAACCAAAGGTAGAAAGTGCAAAAGAGAACATCGAGTAATCACTGCAAGGCGAATTATTACAAATTGATGGCAGATTGGTGACGAAGAGAGTTGGTAAAAATCAGACGTTGCTTAGAGATACAGGAAGTTGCGTTGAGCGACGATTGCGCATGCCCGGAAGAAACATTTTTCAAATGCTTTAATGCCGGTCTCTGATTTGAATTTAAATATTATTATAACCATCTTTTAGAGTAAAAATGACAGTTCGTCTAAATAGCAGAAGAGGCTACCCTCTAAGATAAACAATGCGAATTATTATGTCTATTATATGTAATAATAATATTAATTCTATGATCTACCAAAAGTAGATATCAAATGAGTCTGCGACTAATTCTCTGCCTAACTCACATTTGATCAACCTCAGTATATTAAATAGGTATAGATAGATTTACACTCCTTATCAACATGAGTAGAGATTTATCCCTTGTTTTCTGTTTAGGATTGGGTTTGATTCGTTCTCCCAAGTATTTTCATTTTCTTTCAGCACCAGTAACTTCTCACAACTTATTGGCATTATTGCCTTGCTTGGGGTAAATGGATTACAATAATAATAAAAAAAAAATCCCATTTTGGTCGGTCCAATAACTTTTTTAGTAACACACTTAGACCTGGGTTTATAAATTTAGTTTAATCATAAAAAAAGATATATTATAGAAATGAAATCAAAGATAAATGTAAGTTGTAAATATAAAGATATTTTTGATATTTATGCACTTTCATATAATTATTTCTATGGTTATATTCTATGCTTTTCCGTTACTAATGTTGAACTCTTTGATTGTTTCTCGGGAAGAAGTTGACTAAGTGAAAATTACTCTTTATTAACAGAATATGATGGGAATGAAAATTAGTCAAGAAGAATTTACGTGCCAATTATGTTTAGATCCTAGCCGTAAAATTCTGGTTTCGAAGAGCTCAGAAATTTGTCCCTCTGAAATCTCCCATGAAAAAAGCGATAGAGTAGACGAACTAAGTTTTCTCTGTTGGGAAGCCATTGAAAAATGGAAAATAATCTCTAAACCATCAAAATCGTATCAAAACTGGAAAGAGAGTATTTAGCTCCTCCAAACTAAATTTGGGAATAATACTCCATTATTGGTTTGATCTGACCTTTATAAAAAAAATGTGCAGAGCGGCAGATGTCAGTTATATTCTGGAGTTATTTTTTCAGTGTCTTTAGCGACCGATCGTATATGCGAGTTCCGCTTGAGGTCTGTAGTATGCTTGATTTCTAATAGTCTTTTGAATTAAGGGGTCTTATTCAGAGTGCAAGCATTCATCATGACTGACAAAAAAAAAATCACAGGATGTGTTCAGTGATGAAACGTTACCAGCTTAGTATTAGAATTTTATAAGCCATCCCAGTGAGCTGTGAGAGCTAGATCAAAGGATATGTCAGATGCCAGATCCTGGTTTTAATGTCTCGGAAATAACAGAATTTAGTTAATATCAACTAATCATATTCAAATTTAAATAAAAAGCAGACACTTAGTAATAATAAAAGTTAGCGTTTCGAAAAAAATGCGGAAGAGAGAATCAAGAAACTTATTAGTTTTATATGAACGACATTCGCCGTAATATTACATCATCGATTTTATTATAGATTAAAGGTTTAAATTAAATCTAGAGCTAATATTATATCATCATATACGGTGCTGTTACTATATCATGAAATTCATCATTAATATTATATAATCAAATTTATCGCTAATATTATATAATCAAAATTAGCGCTAATATTGTATTGATTTATTTAGCGTTAATATTGTATCGTCGAATTTACCGCTAATATTACATAATCAAATTTGGCGCTAATGTCATATAATCAAACTTGGTGCTAATATTATATAATCAAATTTGGCGCTAATATTATATAGTCGAATTTAGCAGTAATATTATATCGTCATTAATAATATATTTTCGAATTTGGCGTAAAGATCATATCGCCGAATTTAACGTCAATATTATATTATCAGATTTAGTTTTAATATTTTATCGCCGTGTTTGGCATTAATTTTATATCGTTGATTTTAGCGTTAATATTATATCATCGAATATGTCATTAATATTAATGTAGTGTTAATATTATATAAATTAGATAATATTTTGAACTCAAAACTATCTAGAAAGCCACGTATAGGGTAACCCTCAGATAACTCAGCTACCTCAGCCCAAGCTGGAAATTATCGATCTTCTAACGTTGGTATTGACCTCAAGAAATTAAGAGCTTTGGGTGTTCTGGCGTATAAGAAAAAAAGACTGTTGGACAAATTACAGAAACAATTGCATCATAGAAGTTCAGTCATCACTCACATAAAGTATACTATAGGGTAAGATCACTTTCGGACTAATGGGTGACATGGCCGCATCACTTTCGGACTAATGGGTGACATGGCCGCATCACTTTCGGACTAATTGGTGACATGGCCGCACGTACACATGAGCTCGAATAACAAAAAAGGTAGGATTTGGATAAAATATTATTCTTCATATAAGAGTTTTAGCTTTATTATTCATTAGTCGGCACAATTAATCAATTTCCACTGTTATGAAGAAATCCCAGCATGCATCAGTAGAATTTCTTTATAAATGTGAGGAGGGAGAATGTATTTGCAGTTTTGTGGGGAAAGAATTATTATGATGTACACATCTGTCGGCGTATGTGACTAGTTAAAGTTGGACCAGCGATGACTAACCTCTCCTATTTGCTTTTTTGCCTTTTGCCGCATTTGTATTTTAATGATACAATAAATATTAATTCCCTACATCGGACTAAACAAAATTCAGCGAAGGTTTTAATTCAGGATGATTGAATGAGTTAAACGTTGTTCTAACATATCCTGTACATATTCAATAGAGAAGTGTGGCAATCGCTGTGATTAGTGAAGTTAACGAACATGTTGCAAAATATGTTGACTAACATGGCAAATATTCTGCTAACTGATACCACAGATTCTCAATTCATGTTGCAGAAATGGCAATAGAACAGCTTGAAGTCGATTTACGCAACAAAATTTAATATTGCTCCTGCAAGCATCAAACTTAAACGAGAGTTGTTGATTACAGAATGTCACACAATGTTTTGGGAGAGTGTGTCGTAGGTATATACATTCTGTAAGATGTTTCTGCTTATGTCTATGACGTATGAACAAACCACCTTAATTTGCAGGAAGATAGAACCTTCTTTCATCACTGAACGCTACGGTGCGCAATTCGATCACCCAGCTGACACTCCCCCGACAGCAATGTTGAGGTGTACGTTGGTGTAATTGTAAAAGTGAATGTTTTGTTAGAAACATACATTACCATGCTCTTGCTAAAAAAAGGATGACTAGTAACTGCTGTTGATACATAAGCGGTCACGTTAAGATCTCTCAATACTGTCGTTAGTTGAAATTCATTACATATTCATCTTAAAAATTTTTCACGCAAGTAAGTCCAGTAACTATTATCGCTCTTTCCAAGGTTTTCTTTCTAATCTTTTATTTTACCTACTTTCGAAAGTGAAAATCGTCATTATGTTATTTTTTTCGAGTTACAGGGGATATACATTTTAGCTGTTGCTGCTGTTCGAATTTTTCAAGTGATGTTGTTTCTATTATTTGGTTGTTCTTTGTTGTTCGCTAATGTCAGTCAGGCATCATCTGTAACATTTCTAACAAAAATTACACAAAATTCATAATCCTGCCCCTAACACTCTTTCTACTTGCAAACAGATTAGCCACCCCTAGAACTAAGATTGTTACAACCACCTTCAAGACAATCAAAAATATAGTTAGGAGGAAAAATAAACACAAGATCAATTCAAATAACAGGGTTTATCAGATATTTTTTTGCAATGTTCAAGTGTGTATGTGGGGGAGTCATCACGTAATCTAAAAGCCTCCATCTACGAACAGAAGAGAGTCCTGCGTTTGAACAAATGAGCTAACTCTCTCTTTTTTTCAATTGAAACAATGCTGGACATTGATTTCACTAATGTCTTGCTAATAATAAAAAACAATATTTTAAGTAGAAAATACTTTGAAAACTTAACAATAAGATTACTACCAACTAGAGACACACGCCTAAAATTTACATTACACCGCAATCTTTCTATGAATCCATTCTTAAAGAATCTAACATATCTATATAATAAAAAGAAAACATGCTTAAAAAGATTCAAACATAAAAATTAGAATGTTGTGACACCTCGTTGTGCCGACTAAAGCGAACAAAGATGAGGGCATCAGATTTCCCAAAAGACGTAATCATATACACAATTATGAACACGTATTATATCATCCGATGCTCATTTAGACATACTGAATCTTCACAAATGTACATACAAGTAGAATTAGTTACGGTTTTAATGCATGTAACACGTGTCTTTCCAATGAGAAATGATTAAAACAAAATCGTAAAGTATAATATATGATGAATCTTTAATAAATGGGAAACATCATAGATATAGGTTTTCATACATATGTATAACAAAGCCATGCGTCAGAAGAACCTACCCAGGCGTCAATTTCCAGTCTTAGTAGTTCAGAAACGTCGCCGATACCTTGCTGTAGAGGAACTATTTTACACATTCCAACCTCTCTATCATACATGGGATGTAGCGAGTTTCTCAGTGTTCTACCGCTACTATCATAGAATGTGCTCGGACGAGCTGCATCACATAGTTCCACATGGTCCGACCTTCACGGCGAAGAAAATTCATACTATTTACATAGTAGCAAACCACTTACACCTACTCTGTATTCCACCAGCTACAAGTCAAACTACTCACACAACTTTCCGCGAACAACGGCCCTATTGAACAAGCCCTCAAATGGGTGTGTGAAAGTATTTGAAAGGGTCCACCAGTCAATTATCCGACGGGTGCATAGAAGCAAACAGAGAACATTTTGAACATTTGTTATGAGTTGGTGTGTTGAAGTACAACGTTGGTCTTTTTAGACATATGTTATATGGAGATTTTACCTTGTTTGTTATCAGGAACCACCGTCAATGTTTTTACAAGTATTTGTGGATTGTATTTTGGAATCTACATTTACAGCATTTAACAAAAATGTAAGCTTAATAACTCAAAAACAAAAGATTTATGAGGACATTTTTCTTTGTTTTGGTGTAGGAACCCGGCCGCAAAATTTGTATATAAATATACAACGGTTTTATTATAATAGAGAGGATACTTCACTACACGAACGACGTAATTATTGCAAAAAGAAAACGATAAGAGAATTTTAAAGAGGAAAAGCGCGGCAAGAGTTTTATAACAGGTACTAAAATTTTCTAACTGGAGAAAAAGAAAATTAACTATCCTAATTCTACGGCGTTATTATCTCTTTAATGAACTGATCAACATTGCCTCGCTATTGCCTCTCTCCCTGAACACGAACACGAGGAAAGCTTCTTTTTAAAAGGTTCTTTTCGACCAACATTTCTTCAGAAGAATGCATTAGTATATATTAAATTGAAAGGATAAGAATTGGCACTGCAAGAAAATACAAATAAAACGAGAAGAACAATAGAACTACGGCTAAGATGCAAATTTATTACTAAAAACAATGATGTAGAAAAATATTCTGGCAAAAGAGCCAATGTAAAGAGTTTTTACTGAGTGCTAAAATGAAAGGAATGTCATTTAATTACTTTATAAAAGATCGTGAGAGGTAAAAACATCCCCCTTCTGTCTGCTCAGAGACGGTAGATCTAATTTAATAAAAAGCATTTCTGATATGCGTAAATGCTGAGCAGACCGGGCTCTGCACAGGACAGTAAACGAATCAGTACTATACCTTACTCACTACATCGGATTGTCTAGTAAATGCTGACCAATTTTCGAGAGGTGAACAGACTGGGTACAATGCGTACTGAAATTAAAAATATCTTCTCTGATATTTACAGGAACATATTGCTCGACATGGGGTTTGAGTCGCACATAGTCAGCCTCGCACTGACGTTTAAATTGATATACCACTAAACTGTCTTGAAGCTCGGACAAACTATCTTTGACAAGAGAGAGAAACGTTGAAAAGAATTCTTAAGGAATAACCTTTTTCTACGTTTTAAAATCTACAAACTGACAGTGTTTCTCCATATATTTATAACAAATAAAACTTTAAAGTACATAAAAAACTAGATCTAATCATCCTCCTAGTATAATTAAACACATCCCTACGGTAACAGAAAAAGATTATCAAAAAATTCCTCCCATAAAACAATCTACAAGGAAAGCCCCCCCAAAAATATGAAAGCGTCTTAAATGAAAGTTGCCATGAAGGCAAATTAGAATACAATTCCCAGTTAAACAAACAATGAAAAATAATTCTAGATATCGAAACATTATTTGATTCAACCCAACTTTTAATTTAGAAGTGAAATCCAAAATAAGGCAAATATTTTAAAAATTAATTAATAAACACTTACTTAAAAATTCGGAATTACGTAAAATATTCTATAGTAATATAATTAAATTAAGTTATATCTGTACTAATAAATTAGAAAATTATATAAAAAAGCAAAAAAAAAAACGCCAGAAGCATAGAAAATAACGTGCACCATAATATCTTTAATAAACAATGTAACTGTAGAGACAAAAATAAATGCCCTCTTGACGGACTTTGTAAAACAGAAAGTGTTATTTAAAAAGCAGAACTATATGATACAGATGGACTAAAGAGAAACATATTCAGGATCCACAAAACGTATTTTTAAAAACAGATGGAATAACCATAAATCTACATTCAAGCTGCAAAGCTTTAAAAGTTGTACTAAACTAGCTAACGACGAGTGGAAATTAAAAGATAACATGGAGTATAATAAAAAGCAAAACTATACAACGGTGGTGGTGTCTGCCAATGTGCCAAGAAGAAAAGTTAGAAATAATATTATTTTCAGAACAAAAAAGAATATTAAATGAAAATCAGAAAAAACGTCTAAATTTATACACACCAAAAATACATTTTAGGATCATAAACAACTGCGTTTAAAATTCCTAAGTAACTCCGCCTTAATTTTGGAATACTTTTTTATTTTAATCTTCCAGTCGCGCGTTCGTAAAAGTCTGTTGTACGTTTCAAAACGTTGGGAAATCAAATATTATAAATCGCCTGCAGATACCGAAAGGTTGAATTCAACGTTGAGCAAATAACTGGTTTCTAAATGAGCAAATATTCAAAAGCCCTTTATTATATATGCATCGAGTACTGTATACTCACCTATTTTAGTTATGACCAATAACTGATTATATATATATATATATATATATATATATATATATATATGGAGAGACAGACAGACATTTGTTGACTCAGTAATGCTGACATAAATAACATGCACAACATAAAGCCTAAAGTTCCAAAAGGACAAAAGAAATTTTAGTTTAACAATTGTAACATTCCAATTTTTTCGCTACTGTAAAATATCAACTTTCTCATCAAGGAAATTACTTTTGGTTTATGGTGTCTTTTCTGACAGAAATATGAAATATGTATTAACTTTAATATTTATTGTATTCTTTAAATCCCATCTACAAGTTAGATTTAGGATTTACATTCCTCTTGTCTTTATACGTATGTATGTTGAACTCCATGCATTGCGTCTATATTTGTGCAATGAATTCAATTATAATCGCTTCACTTTCCTTGTGGATAGACGCGTCACTTAATACGCCGTATGTACAGTTCAAATTCTATCCGAATGCAATGCATAGGAGTCTCAAGAGAGTTAACACACATTATCCCGTGCACTATTTTACACAATTGTTACTGTCAGAGTAATATGCATTTTTAGCAAGGTTTATCTATCTATCTATCTATCTATCTATAAAATTATGTGTCTTCTGTTAGTCTGTTTACCACACCCTCTAAAAGATCCTATAATTGACTGATCGATATCTGATTTTTGAGAAATGTATAAACATGTAAGGAAGTATTAATTGCAATTGGTCTTACTAAGGTGAGTAGCATAGTATAATAAATGTTCATTATGGTTTTGTTGAAAAATCAAAAATGTTATTATTTAACATACAAACAATTCCACTATTTTAAAAAACAATTTAATGTTTAACATAAAACATCTATATAATAAAAATGAAATATTGTTTTTGCTTATCTTATTTTTATGTTTTTTATTCAATAATCCATTTTTCAGTTTGTCTTGCGTTTTTGAAGACTATAAAAAAACTCACAAAATTAAAGTTGTAATTTCGCTCCATAAATAAATATTTAGACATTGCCAGTTTTCTGTTGCATGCTCAAGAGTTAGAAAACTTAAGAATATATTAAACTCGCTGTTAAAAACTTTTCCTGATAAATATTGTTTGACATGAAGTTCTACTTAATTAGATTAAATTAAATTAAATTAAATAAATTATTGAAGCGTAAAGTAGAGATTTGTTAAAGTCTTTTTCAAACAAATCAGTTAATTCAAATTTCATCGATGGGTTTGTGAAATTGAACGAAACGTAGAATTTGTAAATCTCAACAAAATATGTTAGCGATATCTTCAACAATATTAAATACTGTGAGAATTCAGGCATGCGACAGCGTGTAGCAAAACTATTCTAATCACATAAAAAGCCTCATTCAGTCTTCTATCATAAAATAGTTACACTTACGAGAGTGGTGGAGGAATGACAAAATCAGTTGACAGCGAAAAGAATTTACTCCAGAGATTTTGCCTACGATATCAGATGCAGTTGTCAGTAACTGTCGATGGTGCTTATTAATTAATTTTCTTTCAGTACTAGAACTAGCTGTAACCATAAGGGTATTTGAATATGTTAAATATTTGCTTAAGTCGATGATAGGACTTCGAGTTTCAGGCTTTATTCTATCATCAGGTGCATTTTAAAACAGATATATAATATCATATAATAATTCTGCTTGTTCCTTAGTTACTTAGTTCCTCAGTCCGTTACACCACTAGAAAAAGATAACACTTACTCTGCACACACGCTTTTCCTTTTTTAAAATCTATAAACTCTCCTCAGCCTTTCTCTCACCTTTGCCAAAGGAAAGGGTAGTAAAGAGTGAGAGATTAGGAAGTGAGACCCTATAGTATTACCGTAGCAGTAGCATCTGGTGGTTGTAGCAATAATTGTGTGTGTATATGTGTGGTGTGTACAATATAATAAAAATAGGTAGATTTGTTGTTGTATTCCGCGACCTAATAACGAAACTTCTGCCCTCTACACCATTGGCCATTAACCAGTTAGTCTTTTATGTTTACAATGAACACAGGAGTGATGATATTTTACTAATAAAAAAAAAGTTTCTTTTTCAAGATCTCTTTCTTTTTAAATTTGGTAACTAAGAAAGGAACAAGTAGAATTATTATATGATGATGATTATGGTCAGAAATAGTTCTGATAATTTAGAGTTGATCTCTTTTCTACTTTTGAAAGTTTTGTCTCAAAGAAAAGATCGCCAATATGAGTAAATGAAAAGCAAAGTGATGAGTGATTATGGAGGATTAAGATAATGTAAAAATGCAACCTCGCAGACGACCTTCTTGTCAATGGCAAGAGGGTCGCTGAAGACGTTACTATCATTTGTAATATGACAAAGTAATATTTTCCCAGGAAATCATAATTATCCTTCCGTGGAGGTTCCACAGGTTCTGCTAGTATATAGTAATGTAATAATCTTTCAAACTAATATATACTACCGACCATAATTAATAGGCAACCCCAGTGTTTTAAAAAATGAAGTATTTCATGCTATTTTTTAGTATTTATTGCCAAGTAAATAATTGTAAATGAAAATAGAATGGTTCTTTTGTTAATACTTCACAATAACATGTACATCAAATGAATATGTAAGTATTTAATAATTACCACTATTGTAGTTGCATCAATGAAAAAATGAAGAAAATTTAGGGTGATTCGAACGAATTCATCTTTGCTTCCTTGCCTTGGAAAATTTTGCAAAGTGATAATAACAAAAGAAAAATTCAATTTTCAATTGGCAATAAATACTAAAATAATATGAAATACATCATTTCCTTTAAAAACCTGGGGTGGCCTAATAATTATTTCCGGTAGTATATATATATATATATATATATATATATATATATATATATATATTAATGTAATAATTTAAAATACAAATTATGTTAAAACGTTAAATATTATACCATATATAATAACATTTTTTTATTATTTATTATAAATATATATCAGAACTCTTTCGGCTATTCTCTTAACCATTATGAAGTACTTTTTGCACTGAATTATGTTCGGTTCCTGTACGATCACCAAGTTAAGCAACGACGAACATGATCAGTACCGAGTAATTTTACTGCTTGAGAATGTTCGGTACTGTTGGCATGTATGTGCGGGTGATGTAATTGAAAACGGCTCGATGTTAGAATTCTAGAAGCCAAGTCGGTTTATTTATTTCCACTTTGCGCAAATATTGTTGTGAAAGGTATGTATCCACCTCATCTTTCCCAAGTTATGGGTTAATAAGTCGCGCTTGTATCATTGATTAAGGTAGCTTCAGAGACTCGCTATTAAAAAAAAGAGCATACCATGATGAAAAATGCCCCCCCCCCAAATAAATGAAACTAAGATTTATGGTAAAATTATCTATATTATTAATAAGACAAAAGGTTTTTTTATTATTAAATTATATTTCTTATATTATTTTTAGACCGTTTGAAAGCAGGCTGCAAAATGATCGATTATATTGCAAATCCCCCTTTGGATTTTGTCGGGAATCTCAAAATAAATAGCAGGAGCACCCAACCAAATATGGCAACAGTATTCAATGCACAGACGAATAGTAGATTCATGTGCAAAATGGATTCGGATGAGAAAAACTTCTTAGGCCGAAACAGTAACCCAAAATTTTCAACAGTAGATATAGCTATGGATTCGATGTAGTCATACCATTTGAGATCATTTGAGAGAGTGAGGCAAAGGAGGTGAAGTGTGTTGCTCTCTAGGAGACTAACATCATTCATTCTGAGGGTAGACAAGAAAGTTTCTCTATGTTGGTTAAAAGACGAGCAGCCTTGTTTTGGAAGAATTAAAATTCACCTACCATTTCTTATTACATTCAATTTCAGATTCTAGGTCTTTTTGAAAGGCGGCAGCGAGGTTTACTTTGTCAGCATTGGCAGATTTTCGGTTAGGTGATCTTGTTATTAAGAGAAAACAATATTTAATAATCATAAATTGTAAAGCTTACTACAATTTAGTGACCGCTAAGATTTTAACAAACTTTTTAAATTTTTTTGTGTGTGCTTACACGTACCGATTTTTGTAAATACGAACAACCATACACGGAATTATCAAAAAATAAGAATGATAACTACAGTAAATTTTGTGAGGACCGCTTTTTTATGACACTGTTTTTCTTTTGTTATTTTGAAAAGAGTTCATACACTGTATATACTCATTGGAATTTAGATGTTTAAATATTGTTATTTTCATTGACTTGTCTTCTGCACAAGATATGTACATGTAGAAACTAGTTTGAAATTCATAGAGAATTTGAGCTACTGAAGTGATTGACGTAAGACTGGTAAGATTTTATGCTTCTCATGCAAGGAATATTATCGAATGACTTGTTCTAGTTTAGCTAAAAAGAGGACAATTGACGACTAGCTCTTTCTCCCTGTTCCGTCATTTGACCTCGTGCCATATTTAATGTAAAGAAATATGAATAAATAATGCCAAACGCTATAAAGTGTCCTTGCGTACTGTTCGGCTGCGGTCTTCATAATGACCAAACGAGAAGAATCAGACATCGGGCAGGCCTTTTTGGCAAAATATCCTATTACTTATCTCCCAGTCACAAACCTACAGACAAAATTTGGCTCAATACAATTTCTGACTTTTACCAATGCTAGAATTCACTGATAAAACGCCAAGAGCGAAAATCAGAACAACGCGACGAACGACGTGAAAAGAGAACGGGGCATACTGGTGCGTCAACTCCAAAAGTCTTTTTTGAAGTAGACTAATAAAGCAATATCCTTGATAGTCTTTTTATCATTCATATTAAATAGCTTTATATTTTACAGACAGATCTCGTATTATTTTATCATAATTTATAACGTGTTATTTGCATATTTATCGCCATTTATTTATACCTCATTTTATGCAACGCTCATTTAAATAAATAATGTTACTTATAATGACTTACATTCACAGGGTAAACAGTTTCGCAAAGAAACCTGAGTTTATAATCGTAATTATGGCAACGGAGACTTTTTTGTTAAGAAGGAAGTCTCATTCCAAGAGCCGCTAAAATCTCTTGAAAAGAAGCTTTCTTGACACAAATCTAAACTTTATATAGCATGATACCTGCCGTTCTACGGTGATCATTAAATTCGTTTTGACTCAAATTTTATTACATTTTTGCATTGCAAGTTCTCAAGTAAATACGGAAGAAAAATTTACATAATGAAAATATTCTTGTTCAGATTTTGACAGTCAGTAAGTTAAGTGCCATACGTGATACACGCTTGGGCGATCATGTCTCTAAAGTCTGACTGTGCAGAAGATATTTCCCGCAGTAGGTTGCTATTACTTTCTGCGATAGACTGGTTGCCAACCAAGATTGTAGAATCCAATCTGTTCTGCTATTTAACTCATAGGTGGATGTAGAACAGACAGATTGTTACTTTTCCAATGGGTATATGCACGTAAGTATATGCAACTGAAATTCGAACACGGCCCTACGATTTCTCGCTCGGAATCGGATATCCATTGCGGCACAATAAATCACAGAAATAACTCAAAATTCTATGTTTAATTTTTTATGTTTTTATTTCTTTTCAGGTATAGAATTGTCATTCACTGGAAAAGAAAAGGCATTTTGTGTTTGATTGCACCCAAAAAAGATTGTTGTCTTGGACTACCAATTTGACGAGTTCCGTGTCAAAGGCAATGCACATATTGAAAATTTGTGAAATCGTTCGA
This sequence comes from Ascarosepion bandense, assembly GCA_037127315.1. Classification (NCBI taxonomy): domain Eukaryota; kingdom Metazoa; phylum Mollusca; class Cephalopoda; order Sepiida; family Sepiidae; genus Ascarosepion; species Ascarosepion bandense. Next base: position 8,305,022 of record JBBBDQ010000555.1, read on the forward strand.
GAAATCCATATTTAAGCTTTCCATTTAAATTTTGACGAATAAATGTTATTTTTCTCAGCAATAAGCCTGTTTAGTTTTACTTGCGTAGACTATGTAGTAACTTGCGTAGACTATGTAGTAACTTGAACATTTACATTTCAAATGGTAACAGATTTTCTGAGAACACGTACCTCTCTACAATCCCAATCTGTTAAATTAGACTTATTCAACATCTTTCGGTCAATCAAATTAATCTTTTGCCCACTTAAATTAATCATTCGCATATTCAAATTAATCTTACGACTACTCAAATTAAACTTCTGCCCAGTCAAATTAATTTTCTCACTAATCTAATCAATCTTTTATCCACTCAAATTAATGTTTATCCATTTGCATAATTAAATTAACTGTATTTATTTCTAATTTTGTTACTTTTGTTAATTTTTGAATTTATATTACTCAGTATTAACAAGGTATTTACCTGTAAAACTGTAAGTAAGATGTCATCTTGCCATTATTCATATGAACATTCCAGTGCATCCGATAGTACTGCTCTAAATATCCGTAAGAGAGGACCCAAGCATTGGATCAGGAGAGAACTACATGAAAAATAATTCCGCTGCCAAAGAACGAGTGAGAATGGCTGCCAGAGATTGTGATGACTACAAAGAAGTAGCAAAGAACAATGAGATAAATGAGAAAGTCGCAAGAGGGTTTATTCGCAGTGAATCTGGACCATTAAAGGGTAGAGGTGGATGGGTTTCAGCATAGAAAATTCCAGGCAGAACTTGAAGTGTATTTACTGGAAACATTGTCAGAAATTCTTACAGCCACCCTAAAGTCACTGAAGCAAAATCTGATGAACTATTTCAATCTCAATGTGAATACAAGTACCACTGACAGACACTTAATCTTCTTGACGGTAATCGGTTTTGACTATCTACCAGCCAGATACCATGAATAGCAACAAGAAAAAAAGGGACGGAGGATTTATCTGACAAGACTTTTGGAACTACGAGGAACCGGGAAGATACTGCATTTTAAAGACGAGACGTATCTCACTTTATTTTACAGACGTTCCTTAGCTCGTGTACTCAATGGTTTTAGAACAATGCTTCCCATTTTATTGTCAAAGGGATCAAACATTTGACGGGTCAGAGAAGTTTGATGCCCTGAAACAGAAGGAGGGGGCCAACGCATTCTCAAGCTGAGAAGTACATTGGGGGTATTGCCGATCTTGAGGGAATCATTATACTACGGTTGCCCCCCACTATAATTGCGTGCTCAATCCTATTGAGCTGTTGTGGTCATCGTTGAAGGCGCATATAAAAAGGCACTATGCGTTACCATTCGAACAGATGGTGCCACGATATTTGGAGCGGGTGTCGAAGGTGGAGCACAGACTGAAGTATGTTGATAGTTCAGTTGATGATGCGATTCTGATGACTATCATGCAAAAGTGCCTCGAGTGGCACAACCATATAATGCGGTACTACCAAGGCTGTCTCGCTCGTGAGAATCTCCCAGTGGGTGTGTAACCATCCCATGCTTTGTAAATTTCTTATTGTTTTTATAAGAAATGTAGAACCATCATTTTTTTTTATTAATTTGGCTGGTCGGAAGATTAATTTGAGAGAGAAAGGGCGTAGAACGGCGTTTAAATTCATAAAGTCTAGATACCATGGCAACGAATCCAAATAATTATCATTAAAGTATTTATCAAAAACAAACAGGGAAGCCAAGGCGCCAGTTTAGGCCCAATAATATTAATGATTTTATCGTTGGGTTTTATCAATAATATCTAAATATATAACCGGAGCAATGAACCATATATTGTAGCAATATATGGGAGCAAAGCATGAACGAATTTTACATTTATAAATACGTAAGGAAGATTCGAAGGTAAAAAATGTCTAGCACAACACAGTGAACCAAATATCTAGAAGCTGGCTTATCTATGGACTCTATATAGTATTTACACTTCATGTCAGCCGAAAATGGTAGAGATAAAATGGGCAAAAATCCCTATCCTGCAAGTTTAGTATTAACCAAGTTGATTAGGGTATTAAAATCGCTAAACTTAATAATTAACTTAATAATTATATACTGCCGTACTTAAAAAAACGAGTCAATTTGGACAATTTCTTTTAGGATCCGTTTAACATTAGTGTTTTCAAGCCGAATTTTACATCGAATAGAAATCATTTTAAGCTACACTTAACAGAAGTGGTTAAAAAAAACTGACGATACGTAGATGTAATTTACATGTGAAACAATTTACGAAAACTAAAGTTTATATCGAAAATCGTTTTTCAACTGTGTATTCAGTCCTGTTTCTTTCATTCACTTACACACAAATACCCTTATGAAGGATCTATCTTTTTCTCTCCAGCTATGGGTTGAATAGCAGAGCAGCTTGGTTTTTACAATTTTGTTTGGCAACGAGTCTACCGCAAGAAAGAATGGCAACCTACTACAGGAAAATTTTCTGTCTAGTCAGTCATGTCTATAAAGAGACATGATCGCATATGTATGTATCACGTATTCCAACTAAATGATTGATTCAGTCCTGAGCTTTGGAATAAGAAGTTTAGAATTTTTTGTATATACCTAATAAAAGAGAAATTATAGAAAAAATAATAGAAATAATGACGCCCAAAAATCGAGATTAACATTTCATTTTTTTTTTTAACTTTCTGCTGTCATATAGGATGCATTTTGTGGTGCAGTGGATATCGTATCGGAACAAAAATTGGAGAACCGAGTTCAAATTCTAGTCGTATTCCTTGCTTTCACTTACGCACAAATACCCTGGGAAAAGATATTAAGCAATCTCTTCTCTCTTCAGCTATGGGTCAAACAACAGCTTTGGTTGGCAGAAAGGAATTGCCACATACTACTAAAATTTTCTGCCCAGCCAGTCATGATCACCCAAGAGTGTATCACGTAATGCACTTAACTGACTGTCATATTTCTCTATATAGAACATTTTTATTTGCTATTTACTTAAAATTAAACTGTTAATATTAAAATCTTGATTGAAATCAATGTTAAATTTAGACTTCCACCGTAGTTTGAGGAAAAGGCAATAGTTGTATCAATTATTCATATTTGTAGGATTTTATTTTTATTATGAAACACTTATACATCCCATTAGAATTTTTTTATTAATTTATAGTCTCAGAGATTCTCTGTGCTGTATTATTTCACAGCATAAGTCATCACGGTTTTAACAACTACCTATTTTTTAATATTTGCTTCTACTTTTTATATGAGGCATTTAATTATTTAAGTGTTGTCCTCATCTTCGTTCCCATATTCATAAAGTGTAAGACGTTGCACGCACTGAATTATCAGGATCTGTCTATGTTCCTGGGATGAGATATTGTAATTACTTACTGTATGTTGTTTTGACTACTGTCTCCATTTTCGTTGCCATATTCACAAGGTTTTTGCCGTTGTACACGCAAGCTTTCCCAGCTGATTAGAATTAGGAACTGGACCCGTTATTTCATTCATCGGGAGGAAGTCATAGAAAACAAATCCATCAGTGAACTAGAATATTCATCAGTAACTACATATCTCGATTTTTTTTTTTAATCATTTCACCCCGAGAAAGGCGGAAACGCCACTGATGTGCAGGAGGTTACATAAATGTAAAAAGATTAATTAGAAAAGAGTGAGGAGTACAAACTAGTTAGAAAGGAACAATAGAAAGATGAGAAAGCAGGTGCGATGACAGATACATAGGTGGAGAGAAAGGGAAGGTTATACAGGGGAGGGGAGAGAGCTAGAGGCCAGTGGTTAGTAGATGAGTATTGACTTTGCATTTAAATTTCTGGAGGTTGTAGCCGTCAGGAAAGCAAGAATACGGGAGTGAGTTCCACAGGCGGGAAGTGCGAGAGAGGAAGCTGCAGGAGTAGAATTGCCGTCTGCATTTGGCTAACCTGACTGTGAATGGGTGGGACCCAGTTGCCAGTCTGTTTGCACGAGTAAACACCTGTTGAAGAGGCATCAGTGACTTAAGCTCATCTGAGCAGAAGCCATGAAATTATTTATAGAAGAGACAGAGGGAGGCCACATTTCGACGATGGGGAAGTGGCTGCAGTCGAGTCGCCAGATCAGTACCTATCACTTTGGAGCTTGTCAAGAACACTGAGGAGAACGGCAGGGGCACCTGACCATAAATGGCAGCAGTACTCCATGCACAGACGGATGGTTGACTTGTATATATGCAGGATGGTTTCAGGTGGAAAAAACATCCTGGATCGACATAGTGACCCAATCTTCTTAGCAGTAGATTTTGCTATGGATTCAATATAGTGGTTCCATTTGAGGTCTGAGGACAGGGTAAGTCCGAGGAGGCGTAGTGTATTACTCTATAAGAACAATAAATCCAATAAATCTAATAATTGATGAAGTTTGACAATTCCTCATCTCGAAAGTAAAAACTGAATTTAATTTTTTCGTTTCTGTTATTATTCTTTTATAATCTGTTCAGAAATGTTTAATCTCTCATCTATGTACAAATGTTTTATGATATCAATGAATTAAATGGCTTCACGTGAATTAGACTTTTACGTCTTAAAGACATCTCCTTATTAATATCTATAGAGCAGCGCTACGTTTATATATATAAATGGAAGAGAACAGGTGCATAGAATCATGATGTTAACTTTACACACTAAAATGTTTGGAAGGAAACTACTTTCCGCATGAGAAAGCGTAATAATAGTGGGCTTGAGATATCTAAGTACCTGTATATTAAAGAAAATATATACACTTCAGCTGGCAGTAACACTAACTGTTTGTTTAATGAATGCCTAACAAAAGCTGAGAAAACAGCTAATTTCGCCCACACACAAATATTGGGTGTGCGTTGGGGTGCAGTGGATATTGCCTCTGAACGAGAAATCTGAGACAGGAGTTTGAATTCCAGTTGAATTCGTTGCATTCACTTACGCGCAATTACACTTCGGAAAGGTATTATTCCGTCGTTTCTCCCTCCAGCTGTGGGTTAAAAAGCTGGTCAGATTGGGTTATGTAGCATTTGTTAGCTTCTGCTTAATCAGTCATTTCTCTTTTGAGACATGATCCTAGGCTTAATTAATTGAATTAATAATACCTACATCTTATTCAACGTTGTGACCTCGGATTTCTTTGTCACTTTCGCTTTCATATGTTTTTACACATATCAGATGATTTTCTGCAATTGCTTAATTCTAACGCTCAGTAGGCGTTATTTATAATGTAGACTTTTTATACTCACTTATATTCCATCCTTGAAAATAGTTTAATAAACTCTAAAATGCGAGAAGTCGTATATACAACCGAAAACAGATTTTGTCTTACATCTTTTGAGCTCCATCTACGGCATCATAAATAAATTTCAAGACCCCCCCCATTTTTAAAATTAATTTGTATATTTAAATGAAACAAAATCAAGTGCAATTCTAATAAAGAAAATCAGTGAAACAATTTCGAACGTTACATGTATGAAATATCAGAGAAGGGAAAATGTGAAATGCGATAAATTGGATTTTGTTAAAAACACGAGAAGGTTTATAAATCTCCTAGGAGAAATGTCGTCGATTGACAAGTAAAACCTGTGTGACATTTCTACTCATGCATTCTCCCTCACTTACACAGCCATGTATCCACTCACCTAAGTGCACACACACACACACACACACACACACACACACACACACACACACACACACACACACATATATATATATATATATATATATATATGGAAAGATAGAAAAATTGATATAAGTTGGAAATATTAATTAATACCGAGAGAAAGGTTAAATAAGGAACAAGTTGGAGAACGCTGATAAATTTAACACACTCCGCTATTTGACTTCATCAAAAATATTGCAATAATTTGAAAACAACTTTGCATTATTCCTTTTCCTGAAGCATATGATGAATCTATATACAGAAACATTTGATTAATAAAGGAATTTCTATTTGTTCCCTTTTATAATGGTATATATATATGAATATATATAGATGAGGAATGCAAATTATTGTTCAGATCAAGAAGTGGTTCCATAAAAGTATTTCCGATGTTAGGTTGTTAGGACGCTTCATATTTATGAGAAGTGGTCGGTCGGAGAACTTCATGCACGCCTGTACAGGCGCACACACTGAAACACACTTGTGTGCATAAACGTGCCAATTAATACATAATTTTATACAGTAAACCTAATTATATATATATATATATATATATATATAGTGTGATAGATAAATTGTTGTCTAAATTATGCAAAAATGAAAAAAATGAAAAAAATTGGAAGCTTCTTCATTTCTTCTGGAGGATCTCTTTGCGAATGCTTCGATAATCCTTGACTTCAGTTCATCTTTGGTGCTAAACTGAGTTTTGTTGGTATGTAGCTCAACTGCGTCTCACTAATATTATTTAAAGAATTTGCAATCTGGGGAGTAAGGCGGACAGATGTAGGGGGTGATGCGGTCCCAGAAATTGTCTTACATCTATGTTCTTCTGATTGTGTGGCTTGGTGCAGAATTCTGTTGTCAGAAATAGGGTCTTCAATCAACAACGCTCTTAACACAGAGCAACACTATCTCCTGAAAGGTACTTGATATAGACCTTCGTGTTGAGTTTGGGGCTCTCGCCAGAACAATCAGATTGTTTTCTGAGCTGCTGCACCTTCATAATCACCATCCAACTTTTTTCCGCTTCCCTATCTTCAGACTGACTTCCAAATAGTCTAAAATATTTGCATTTGAGTTTTCAGCGCAAATGCCAAGCGGATTAGCATGCCGTATCAAAATTTCTGGCGGATTGAATTGCATCAGGAACTGTTTTCACAGACGGTGCCCAAACAACCTCACTATACTGTGCAGTCGACAAAAAAAAAATAAACGATGTGTATGCGCTAAATTAAAAATCTGAAATGGTAATAATACCCATTGAAAACTGTATATATAGATGTAAGTAATAATATATTTGAACATATAATTTCTATAAATACTTTCATGGTAATTTTTCTGTTAAACGTTTCTCTTTGGCACTTCAACTCTATGAATTTTACTAGCTTCTAATATAGTACTGCGATTTTCATCATTTCACAGTAGAAATGGGGAAATGTAATCGTAATCTCGATGCTAACAGCTTTTTTCTCTCGTACTTTTGGATTGAGGAACCCATTTCCACGTTCTGGCTTTTCAACTAACTGTGGTCTTCAAAGAAGATGTAATATCTTCTGCCTTCTTATAAAATCCCAAGAAGAAGAATCCAAAATATCATCTCAATATCATCTCTGACATGGCATCTCTGATTTAGTCCCTTCCTCACAACCGTAATATAGATTCACTGTACTTTTTCTATAAATAATTCTTGGTAATTGTTCTGATAAGCCTTTACCTAAACTTCATGAATTTAAGTGCAGTACTCAATTGGCAGGTAGGTCTCATAATTTTACTGCATAGAATACATACGATCTCACAAAACCATACCATCATTTTCTGTTGGATTCTCAGCCACTCTGGATTTCAGGGAAATGAAAAAGCTAATATGACTGCAAAAAACTCCCTAAAACTCGACATAAGTAACACTAAGGTTCCATAAACTGATTATAAACCCATAATCAATGATTTTATTTTAAAGAAATGGCAAGACACCCGAAACAATTATCAAAACAAAAACTATTTAAAATTAAACCCATCCTAAATAAACAACTACCTGAACCCAGAAAATCACGCAAAGTAGTGGTTTTATCCCGTATTCAGATAGAACACACACACATAACTCACTTCTTTCTCCTAAAAAACGAAGGTCCTCCCGAATGCACAGTATGCCAAGCAATTTATACCGTAAAAAACATCCTTATCGACTGCAGTGATATCACATATATTCGGCAATATCTTTACGACGTTAACGACGTGAAAGAACATTTTGAAAAAATAAACCATAACACAATCTGAACCTTTCTTAAAAAAGTTAAACTATACCAAAAATATAACCCCAACTAAATATCTGACGATCAAGAAAAGAACTTTGACCTTTCCAGGTGAAAAGTTTAAAGCAACACAACTTTGAAAGCAATAGATAGTTTAAAAAAGCAAGACAACGCTGAAAGCGTAAAAAACAAAAAAAAACATTTAAAGCAATTCAACTTTATTAATAAAAACAATCATTTGATTGAGCTTCAATGATCTCATAAAGATTGATAGGTTTTTAAATATTAAACAAACAAACTCATAATTTTATAGTAAAATCGGCTAGAAGTAACCGTACATTCTATGCAAACATTTTATTTTCTTTCATTTTTTGCGCGTGGTACTCTCATCCGGTTTCTTACTTTATAGTTAATTTTGTTTTTAAAAATTGAAATGCAATGTATATTGTTCTCACTCTTTAATAATTTGTTTTCATTTTCCTATATTCTTTCACATTTAGTAGCCCCTGCGTCTTGAGGGCTTTACTGCCTTGCTTGGGGTGAAATAATTATAATTACATATGACGTATGGCTATTTCAGCGAGGAAAAACCTCGCTTCTTCAGCGACAAAATACTTTATTATGCAAATACAGAACAAAATTCATATACCGGAAGTTTACATGCCAGAAAGAAAATGATGAATTAAAAAAGAATAATGGGAGGGTGTTAAAAGGGAGTGTAGATTGTGTTAGAAGGTTGTCGCCTAGACAGTGATACGGAGGGTAGGGAAGACGGGGAAAAGTTAAGAGCCGGCGAAAAGAATTCAAGACTCGATCATTGAAAATGATTTTAGATTACATTGTGTTAACAAGTAAAAAATTAAGCGTGTTACTGGAATGTAAGTGTGGGAAAGGAAAAACGGAAATAATAGCAAAAAGAAAACAAAGGTGTTTTGGATTTATATATATATATATAAAACTGAAAGTTAAATCCTGTAATATTGCAATTTTAGTGAATGTTTCATTTAAACAAATTCTTTATTTAATCAAATCTGTTATATATAAAATATAAAATACGACCGAAAGAATAGCGTATGACCAATATGTAGAAAAAATATTTCATGTTTTATCATTACAATTTGCAATACAAAATTCCTGTTCAGTATTAATTTTATGGACATTATTCGTCATCGCCACATTCAACTCGTTTTCATGGCATCAAGACTTCATTGCTTCTTTTCTTACTTTTTCACGGTAATAAATAATTTCGTCATTGACTGTATACAAATATGGCGATTTAATAAGCTTAACTCACTTGTGGCTAAATGCACATTTCGTAGATATGAACAATCATTTCTTTTCACAAATAGCTTTTTTAAAATTATCTGTGAATTGCGACGATTTCTTCGGAAGTAAATTCCACGCCATCTTGAGAAGAAAAAAATTAGACTTATTTTCAGTCAAGCCCAGACTTCTCAGACCACCCTGCACTTTAACTTATATTATAAAAGACATGTTTTTCATGTTGACTCTTTTGATTGATATTCACTTTTTTCACTAATAACATTTCTAAATATTCTTCCGAACGTAAGAATTGTATAACAATATTTAGGCAATACAAACATCAAATATCCTTACACATCGTTTTCATTGTCTCTTTCGAAATATGCACGTTCCTTGCAAATCGTTTGCTTCTGCTTCTTCTTTTCTTCTTCTTCATGTACCGTGTACTTTCAGGACGTGAGCGATCATAAATTTCCACTGACCTCTATCACTTGTCGCTCTTAACACTTTTTTCTCTTGGTATCACTCAGAAACCCTGTTCCGCCAACCACTTGCTCAAGCCCGTCAATTATGTCTCGTGTTGCTTACCCTTGTCTCACCTTTTCTCTAACCGTCCTGTAAGTATTAGATTCACCAAGCCCTACTTTCTCATTAAGTATCCGAGAAACTTCAACTGTCTTTTCCTGCTATTTAATATAAGTTTCCGTTTCGTTTGCATTTTCTCCAAAATTTTTTCGTTGTTCACATGTTCAGTGCATCTTATCATCAGCATCCTTCTGTAGAACCATATTTCTGTTGCTTCGAGTCTCTCTTTCATCTTAGAGGAGTTTGTTGTCGGACTGTTGGCCACTAAACTGTCTATCCCACTCAATGACCTCGAGTCAGGCAGAATGTTATCCGTTTGTTTACTATTTCATAAAGCCTAGTGATCACAAAGTCTGTACTACATTAGATTTGCGTCAGTTGTTTTATATCATCATGTAAGAGTCTTTTTTTAGTATCGGATTATAACTGTTCCTTAAGTAATTTGTGTTTAGTGAAAGAAAGAAAGAAGAATATAATAGAGGACTCGATAACGTTCTGATGTGCTTAACTTCTGCCTCCGTAAAATAGAAAATCTTGCCTGTATCAAATTTTTATTTGTACCCTCTTCCTCGGATAATAACCCATGTTTATATTTATGAATGTTCTTGCGCTATTTTAAAGTTGTTAAGTTCAAGTATTTAGGATACATTTAGATAATTTCTGCACGTATTTTATAATCGTAGAACTCAACAATCATTAATTTAGTAATAATAATACCTTATATAATTCATATAGAAAAAGCGTGAGATTTTACGGGTACCAATATTATGAAATAGCTGAGGGCTTCATGCTATTTATGTATTATTCATGTGATTAACACCTGACAAATTAGTTTGGCATTTTGCAAATATCAAAACTTTTATCGATACAATAAGAAGTCTTAATGAAAAATTGAAAATGTCATGTAAAGAAAATAATTAAAAATTTTGAAGACTACAAATACCATTTAACACATTGTACAAAAGTTAAAAAAACTCAAGCTGAAAAGGCTAAAAAAATAAACAAATAAAATACAAACAACAAAATTAAAACACACAAAGCAAACAAAACAGCAAAAACCACAGAGCAAAAATCTTTTCTGGTCTTTTCTCTAATTCATCTCAAAAATATTTATTCACCCCAAAATAAAATATTATTAATACTTAATAAAATTCACACCAAATTCTACTAGACAAATACCCTTTCGTTGCATTCGAGTTGAGTTGATATTGCGATTGTTCCAAATGTAGGTAATTCAGTTGCATTATTTTTAAGTGTGGCGTCTACATTCGCGCTTACCCAGATAAACAAGCCCAAAAGAATATATTTTTTTTTAATTTTAAAGCAATTCCTTCTAATTACCGCTAATATCATCTGCACTTATACAATGTAAACAACTTGTTAATTTTTCATTCTTATGGTCAGAGATGTTTCTGGGTAAGTTACAAAATGTTGATTTTAAATTTACATTTTAAAAAGAATGCCAAAAATCTAATAAACAGATTTTCACTTAATTTATAATTTTATAGGTTAAATTAATATTTGCGGTAACTTTATATTATTTAGGGTGAATTAATTGAAAAGATCAACCTTTTGATTTTTCGTCATTTAATAAGGTTTTGTGAAATGGTACGCAACGAGAGGTTTTCAGCACCTCCTCGTACATTTGCAGCATGTGTATTAGATCGATTCCTTATAGGATACAACTGTTATAAATCTATCGAAACAGTATTAGCAAATCGAAGCAAATCAACTCAGGTCATCCGTCGTCTTATGCTTTCCTCGCTTTGTATCGCCGGAAACATCACAGTAGGATAAGTAATGGAAAATTCCGGTGGTGATTTTCTGAAATCCGTATCGTGTAAAGAAACCCCCATTTATCACTCTGATGGCCCGAGCGTCATTTAACGATACTATTTCTAGCGGCCATTTCTAACCCGGACACTTTCCTTGAAGACGTCTTATAATAGTCTTGTATAATGATTTTTTACGCCATCAACCATTGTAGGAGTTATCGCCAAATAAGAGTAATAAACAGAAAATGTATCTCACCTGTCCTTTGGTGACGTAGATTGGTTTGTTGAGTACAATCCACGTGACCGTTTCCTGGCAACCAGGCTGAGTTAACGAGCCTTCGTACGTCATGTAGTGTTCTGTCTTTGGGATTATGTCTGCTAGAAGAAGCTGAGTGATATTACGGCTTTCTCCTGAAAATGGAATCAATACAAAATAATTAATGGTAGACAACTAACGGCACATACTAACTTTTTCTATATATTGTTATAAACATGGGTTTTAATATTACAAGTTCAATACATTATTTGTAACTTTAATATTGTTGATTCACGAATCTATTTTGTGATACACGCATATATTCATTTGTAAAGTTTGTTTTAATTTCGGTGTCTTCATCCCCAAAATTAGGCTGATATTTGCTTCGGCCTTCGTAACAATCTGAGTAAAAGCAAAATGAAAGAATTAATCCAAAATATACGAAATTTAAAAAGAAAATAAATACACAGCAGATCTGAAATGTCTAAATTGAATAAAGTGTGAGCTAAGCGTAATAAGATAAAAATGCAAGGAACACTAGTATGAATGGATCAATATATATTGACTCATAAATTAGACAATGTATGGTGGACTATCTTATCGTAAACGATAAATGAGTGTAAGCAGTGGATGGTGCCACTCGTTTTATATTTACGCTTGGGATTCATGGCCTGCATGCACTTGTGTTGAACTATTAGCCATCCAGCTACTAATCAATCTGCACTAAGATATCTTTAAAGTGGTCAGTTGCTTGTGCATTACAAAGCAGACTCTCTCCATCAAAACAACATAACACATACAGGTGTACCGTGTGCCATACGTTAAATGCTTGTGATGATCGCATGTTATATTTTAAAAGCATTGAATAGTGCATAGTACGGATCCTTAAATGCATTGAATAGTGCATAGCGAACCATACAATATACATAAGGGTTTTTGATATCAGAGTTTGCCGTCTCTGGTACGAAGGCTGGTAGCTTGGGGGTACCCATGATGACTTTGCTCAGGATTCGAAAATCCCCTACACATATGCACAAAAAACATATAACTGATGCAAATATGTCACATTCACAGTACGTATTTACATAGCCGGGCCATACCTGCACACACGCATGCAGTGTATTCATATAACAGAGACGCGCACTCAGGCACAAACACACAAACTATTTAACCACTAGATTTGACCCTAACAGATACTACCACTCCGGGGCAGAGTGGACCTAGAAGTGTGTGCGCGTGCGCGCGCGTGCGTGTGTGTGTGTGTGTGTGTGTGTTAGACGTTGCTTATCTATAAAATATCACACATTTTCAGTTCAAATTTGACTTTTCTGATATTTGGAAAAATAAATTTATTAACTAAACGAATTACTGAAAAAGTCTACTAATAAATTAGAATAAATTAACGTCATTTAATATCCAACAATATCTCTTGAAATCAGTTTTATATTAATTGTCTAACGGGTATTTATAAAAAATATAGTGTATTGCTCATTACTGAATTGACAATGTAACTCCATCCATTATTTATATAGCAGCTCCTGGGGTGCTTGGACATTAGCAGAGTTATTATCGTCATGGATATTGGTATCGTCTGTGGAGTTTTAATGTCGGCGAGGCAGTTGGGTTCACTTTAGGAAAATGATTGCTTTTGCAGGATATTTAAAGCCAGAAATAATATTATGTGATAATGTGTTAATAATATTTTCATGATACTAGTCTTACTAATTAATCCATAGCTAGGGGGATAAGAGGTAGTATTTACGTGTAATGATTCCAAAGCAAGAACACTGGGTGCCGTACGAGTTAAAGCTGATAAATATTGGACGACGTATTGTCACTTGATGGAGGCTGGCGTATTGACTTTGAGGATATGCGAGATGATTAATAAAGGTATAACGTCGCCATCACCGGAAAGCACTCCAGTCACCATTAGATACATCCATCTCTTTCCAAATCTTCTGCGCTGTCCTCAGTTTGGTACCCAACACACACACACACACACACACACACACACACACACACACATATATATATATATATTGTGTGTATTTTGGCAGCATTTTTTCATTAATGCAGGTTTCATTGAATAATATAGACAAGTTTTGTCTATTAATTTTGTGTAGGATCCGTTCATACCGTCTGATATACTTGATGGTGATGTCGTTAAAAGACAACAAAAAATCACAGTATTTGTTGAATTTTTTATCAGGTCTAAGCTTTCGGCTCACATAAGCCATTATCAAAGAGTAAATAATAACACACAGTAAACATAGAACATTTAAGCTATTAACAATAAAGATAATTGAATTGAAAATATAAGTCCATCCCTACCGTGGATTAATAGACAAAACTTGTCTATATTATTCAATGAAACCTGCATTAATATATATATATATATATATATATATATATATATATATATAAAAATTAATTACCTTTTCATTAGAGAATACTGAAAAAAAAATCCTGGTCACTTATGCACGCACTCAGAAATTAAAAAATAAAGTTTGTAACATGTAAAGAAAGTTTAGATTAACGGCATTTGAAGAAAACTCACCTTTGAAGCGTAGGTTTTTAAATTCTTTTGCTATCACTTCGAATTCATCATTAGTTTTTCCCCCAATCTGAAAAAAAAAGTTCAAAATTTAAAATTTAAACACATTTTTGAAAATCAAGGAATTTATTAATATGTTCATTTAAACTAAGATTCTCTTATAGATTTTTAAGCTGAAAATGTATCTTACGCGAGACCACTTGAAATTTGAAGTGATTGGGAACTGTCTACTTGTGAAATCACTAGCTTAAGACTTACTTTAATAATGTTCCTCACTTACGCCAGAACAAGGAAATTACTCGAAAGTAGTTGAAATTCACCTGAATCGAGCTGAATGTGTAATGTTCCTCATGCCAATGATATTTTAACCGAGCTTCTCTACGGTATATGACTTCATTGAATTTCTTTTAATGTGTTCCTCTCGAATTTATATTTAAATTTGGGGTCATCAGTAGAGAATGTGGATCGTTTCGGGCCCTTCCTATCAACGGTTTCACTTGCACACCGGCGCCCTTCACTGATGTAGGGCCCCATTATAACGATACACATGTGTGTTGTAGATATACTACTTCAAATATTCCATCACTTATTCCCCATTTAAACTGTAAATTACATCGATTTATGCTACGACCTCACGTCACGTAACTTTACCTATTAGGGTTGTAGCGATACTGCGTGTATGGTGGCCGTTGTAGCACAGAATGTATATTGAACAAGATAATCGGATGGGACTCATGCTTATGCTAGTTATTATTATTATTATTATTATTATTATTATTATTATTATTATTATTTCAGGTTTATCTTTCTCTTAAACTGTTTGCTCCCTTTTATATTTTATGGCAATTATTAAGTTATTTCTGATGCTAGTTGTTAACAGCCTGTCTTGTGAGGCTTAAAGGATCATCACATGTGTCCCCTAGGAATCGCTTCTCAGTCCAACACTTTGTACTTTGCATGAATAATATGCTTAAGATTCTACTCCGATCATTTGTGAATATAAATGCTGATGATACAACGGTAAACTCTTGACGACCAGTTCTTGACAGTATGTAATATAACAATCTGGCCCCACCCGAGGAAGTGATGCAAGCGATGGTGTTTCCCGTCGGTGAAGGGGGCGGCGAAGCGACAAGACAGGTGTTTGTGAAATACATCCTGTCGAGGCCGGAGCGGATGTCATTTGACCTTATTTCCGACAGCGGCGGAAATGGCTACAGAGGCAAACAGATCAGGTGTCTCTTAGAATTACGTGGGCGTTGCGTGGGCGAGGCAAAACCGGAAGGAAAGTCCCGGTTCTAGAGACTATAAAAAGACCTCAACACACGGATTCGCCAGCAGAGAACGGCCAGTGGAAGCAGAGAGAAACACCACAGGCAAAACTACACTCCCGTCAACCCAACTATGTGCCGCTCACCCTTCCGTTCTCTATTCCACACGGTCCGTCGTTAATAATAAAAATATAACCTTATATTTTTATATATGCGTGTTTGTTGTTTTGTCGTCGTACGGCGATATATAACAAGTAGAGTGGAAGAAAAACTGGCTGGTGACATTTAATGCCTCAAAATTCAAACTAGTGACCTCCCATCATCACTGATCAGACCCTATTTTTTGCCTATTACGATAAACAGGAAGAATCTATCCTTGTGCGCCTTCGTGTTCTATTAGTGAGATATGTTCGTCTTCAGCATCTTCTTTTAATGTTTTTGAATCTGACTCCCAAGAGGCTGCTTCCCAGATCACTGCAATCTTAACTTGTTCAAGTCTAGGGTCAATAATTGGCTTCCGTACATATCCTCATAATCTGTTCCTCTTATTCTGTAATACTCTACCTCGAGAAACTCTTGGGTTGTGTATAGGATCAACATCATTGTAAAATATATTCACCCAAGCCCAGAGAACTAATTCTGCCATTCTTCTTAAACCATACATGGAGGAAGATAATTTCAGATTTTCAAACGCATGAATCCATCTTCAATCGGTCACACTGGAAATATTAACTTCGATTCCACTTATCGTACCAATAAGATCTACGCTACCAGAACGTTCATATATTAATTACAGAAATGTATAAATGATATTCTTTGATTTGACATTAAGTTTCACTTAATATTACGGAATGATATAAGTCATGCATTGAAATAAGACACATCATTCATAATTATTAATTATTGTTACAAGGCAAATCAGATCCTTTATGTTTATTTAAACATTTCACAAATTAACGTGAGCAATTCTTAGGTCAAACATTTTAATTAACAAAAATAAACATAAATAATTTGTTCAAACCAAACTAAGAATAAACAATGGTTGTAACATCGTCTTAAAATTTTAAAGTGGCCAAATATATATTCCACGTTTTTATATTAATTTAAATTTCTCGATAGACTAAACGATCATTAATCTATAGTATAAAAATTTCATAAACAATCATTCAATGACCAATTCACCTGCTTAAATAAGGCCGTGTTAACATTTTAATTCCTATTGTTCATTTTATAATTATAAACAAATGAACTCCGAAAGAGAGCTTATATTTTATTATGTACGACCAAGGCATCAGAGACGGATATTGTTGGAATTTCAGCAGAGGTTGAATCTGCCCATCTAAAATTTTTTTGTACCCTGTTATAGATAGCAGTTAGCAAATTAGCATTTTACTTGATGCTTCTGAAGCCGGCTGTTTTATTAAACTGATTCCGGATGTGCATCCATAGCCCAAACGATTTCGGAAACCAAACACTAAGTGAACACTTATAGGGCCTGTACAAAGAGCAAAATGCGTGACGGTGAAATGCTTGTCAATTTATATGCGTCGTCAGTTTTATGTCTTGTGAGAGTGCATATTGACTATGCGAAAAGAAAGATTTTTTTTACTGCTGAAAAATGGCCCTACCCAACGATAGCCTTGTACTATCTATATTTGTTGTTGTTTTATTTGTTTAATCAAATATTTAATATCTTACGGAACATTAACACACAATACCACACGATATTGGTAGTGGGATGATTTGTTTTATTTGATAAGATCGATTGCACTGGCAGTAGATTAAATACAAATTAGAATATCACAATAATTACTGTACAATATTTATTCTTCCTCAGAGTGTCATGAATAAGAGTAATTAATATTAACTTTTTGTTCTGGCTAAATCAGTCAGTGAGTTAACTGATATACATGATGCACAATTGGGTGATCATGTCTCTTTCAATATATGGCTGACTAGCTAAAAGATTTTCTCGCAGTAGGTTGCCAATTCTTTCTGCGGTAGACTGGTTGACAACCAAGGTTATAGAACCCAATCTGTCTTGCTATTCAACCTATAGCTGGAGGGAGAAGATGTATTTGCGTGTAAGTGTAGTCAACAAATTCAACTGGAATTTGAACTCGGCTCTCCAAATTTTTTAGCCGATATCCATTAAACCACAAAGCACATGGTCATATCCGTTGCCATATTGAGTATGAGAATTTTATACTTGCAGTGCAAACTATATAATGCTTAATAAAGTGTTTAAATGTCTAGTCAAACACATCTTCAAAAATGTTTCCATTGATATAAAAGGTATTTTATTCGGTTCTGCTGATGTCTGTTTCATAGTTGAACGTCATGACAGTTTTATCTATGCTATCAGCGTAGTTGATGCCTTTTACATTTTCGGTGTCGTCGTCCATTAAGTCGTCTTCCTTCCTCAAAAAAGAAAAAGAAAAAGTAGTCATGTCCAAGTTTTCACCACTAATGAAGAATAGCCACTAGCCCCTAAAATCGGTATTTAGAATTTTTTCATCGAGTTTTGTTTGTTATATTTCTGTGTAAAGATTTTTTTCTGAATATTGTCTAATTTTCGTGTTTTAAAAAATATTTTTAGTCTATACGAACCAGACAAGAGTTTAACAAATATCAAATCTAGTTCAACATTAGATTCTAAAACTCAGTGCGTATAATACGAGATAATGTTTTTTAGAATTTTGTTGCACGAGATGTTAATTTCAAAGTAAAAAAAAGTGCTACTTGATATTTCTGTCGGTTGAAACATATATTTTAATTAAACATGGTTTGCAGATACTTTCAAATCGACTAAAAGTTATAGCTCTTTCTAATATTGTTTAGAATGACCTTCTATTTGTTCTTAAATTAACAGTTTCATTAACGTGCGTATTATATAAGAATAATTACGGTAATAATCTTTCTCGGTTTAATAATGTTTCGTCTTCCGTACAAAACAACTAAATATTGTAGAGGAGATAAAATATTAAAAGCCTACGGTGTTGGTGTTCTGTTTTACTCACCACTTCTGCAATGATAGAATATTTTAACGGATTGAAAACCTATTTTACGTACTTTTACGCATTTTTGGAATCAGAAACTTTTATTGATATGGGAGTCACAAACAAGTTCTAGAAATCAGAAACAGAGATATCTTTGCTAAGAATTTGGTTTATGAATCAGTTTGCGTGGCGTTGATGCTAATCAAAAAATATTAAATAGAACATTAATGAGCATACGTGATCTATCTTTCCCCCGTTTTGTAAGTCATTCATTGAGTGATCTTTCTATTAGGTAACCGTCAAATTCACACTTAGCGGATTCCTCACGTCTTACCCAAGTCTGACAGCCAGTAACAAATGCCTAGATTCGACTCTGCTAGAATTATAACATTTCACTATGACAGGCTCGTGAAGGAGGTTAGATGGAAGGCAACACAACGACTGATTTCGATAGCGAGAGACAACCGAGAAAAGAGCGTCAAATACCAAGAAGAAAATCCGAAATTACCTATGCTTTTATTGCTTTAGTTAGGCTATATTTATGAGTAAATGATTGGAAACTTTCCGAGCAGACCGTGTATCACAGAAATTATTTAATGCGTGCTTGTTTTTATCATTTGAATGCGGTACTCAAAAATTTTGAAAATCAACTTTTGAAGAAAATTATATTTAACGAAAGGACTGACTTCCGAATCAAACTAAGAGGCTCATTATTCCTTGAAACCTTGTAAACAAGTGTGAAGAGGCTGGCATAATTATAGCATAGCTGTGACCTTCAAAGTTTTCGCTTCGTGTTGCTTTTAGCCTCAGGAGTTCTTCCTTTTACATTCGATAAAGTCCACCTCATATAATGTGATTTGAATTCCACGAAAAATCTGAACAAAAGCGGCAACAAAAATTTTAAAGCCTCTCTTTAATCAAGATTATCAGTGGAATCTTCCTTCTTCCAATTCGATGAAATTTTATTTTAATTATTTGATTTCATTTTGTGGAATCGGCTCACGCATCGCTAGGACTAATACTTGGAAAGTAAGTAGCGGTTGCTGCGAAGCTGGAACGTGTCGCAGAACAGAAAGTGAATAATATGGCTGGTCCCATATGCATGGTCGAGGACATTATTTAGATACAATGGAGCGAATAGACAATATATTACCTAAATTTACTTAACCTAAGTGAAGGGACAGATGTTCCGAGAGATTTATCTTGTAATTGCGAGTACACATAGATGTTACATAGAAATATATATGTATAAGTGGACGCTTAAAATTTCACCGGTAAAAGAAGAATGGATTCTAAAATGAATAATGATGTCTGATTATTTGATCAGATTTAGGAAACTGAATCAAACCGTGAACTTTTTGCTTTTATATATATATATATATATATATATATATACGAGGTATGTATCCGTTCTTCGATGACAGAGACATTGTATACACGGAATTCTCTCACAAAACTAGACGATTAATTAACAAGTGTGCAAAGAGATCCTGCGCCATTGCTTTGTTCAGTTCTCAATAAGAGACGATCTTTGAGGCTAAACAAATTGTGGCTGCTTCACCACAACAATGAACCTGCTCACAACACCCTGAGTATTCAAAAGTTCTTGGCCAAGAAAAACATCGACGTTTTGGAACAAAATCCCTAATCGCCTGATCTTGCTGGGTGGGATATTTTTATTTTCACCAAGGACAACGGGTTCATGAAGGGGAGCCTTTTTTAATGCGCAGAGACCCTAAAGGCTGTGAGGACTGAACTGAGGGACATCCAAGAACAATCCTTTCAGCAGTGCATAGAAGCATAGCGAAGAAGGATGAAAAAGTGCATTTTACACGAGGGCGATTAATTTGAAGTTTGAGATGAGATAGTTTATTTTTGAAATTGAACTTAATTGTCTGGGACACCAGTCCCGTTACTTTTCAGACAGACAGCGTATATATATGGTATTAAATGTTTTGTTACATTCACTTCAATATAAGATATCCTATGGAGCAAATAGGACTTTTTATGCATATTTTATTTTTATTTTTATTCACACTTCAGTAATAATACCATAAGTAAAAGATATAAAAAATCAAAATGTACCTAAAATAAACAGCTTCAAAAACACGTGAATTCGTAAATAATGATTGTTATAGTTTAAATTTCGAGGCTCAATTGTTGTTTTAGATGATGAGTCGTTTTAAATTTAGTATAATAGATGATTAATTTAATTTTTTTTTCCTTAAGTCAACGGGATTTGCGTATTTTCGAATGATGTTTCGGAGTGAACATCGTCCTCTATGCAATTACTATGAATTTGTTTTTTATAGAATATATTATTGTTATTGTTATTATCAGTGTGTTTACTGTGTTTATTTCTCAGGTTTGAAAAAAATGTTTAATATGGTAGTCAACCAAATAATTTGGAAATCTGTTGATGACGAGTGTTTGTTTAGCGTTATGGAGTTCTTTGAAGAATAGTCATCTAAATGATGAATTCTCGTGGGTTGTCGTGAAATTTTTAATGACACCAAATTACATATCTGAGAAAACATTGACTATCGACATTTAGGGGACAAGAATTTTTACTGATGGACTTTTTATAGAGAGGAATAATAAAAGTATTATTACGAGACTCCACGAGGATGTCTAAGAACGGGAATTTTTTTTGGGGGGGGGGTGGCTAA
This sequence comes from Ascarosepion bandense, assembly GCA_037127315.1. Classification (NCBI taxonomy): domain Eukaryota; kingdom Metazoa; phylum Mollusca; class Cephalopoda; order Sepiida; family Sepiidae; genus Ascarosepion; species Ascarosepion bandense. Next base: position 8,326,310 of record JBBBDQ010000555.1, read on the forward strand.
GCGCATATGTAAAGTTGAGGATGGATTTTTTTTCGAATGCAGATTTAAGATTCTCCATATCGCTTTTGTTCCGAGAAAGAATGAAAACATCATAGCGGACGTATACTGTGGGTTTATGTAATGTTTTTAAAAAGCGTGTTTTTTGCGTGGGATATGTAAAAGTTACAAAAGCATGGCCATGAGGATTTCCGATATTTATGCTGTTAGTTTGCGAATAAATGTGGCCTTTATGGTCGTAAAATGGAGCCTGGCTAGGGCAAGCGGGCAGGAGTCTTTTTAGAGTGTAGGAATTTATAACTGGTGGTGATATTGATGTATATTTATACACAGAGTTAATGATTGTGTCGATGGTTTCAGCGACAGGGTCATTAATGAATAAGTTTTCGACGTCGACGGATCCGAAAGTAGCTTGGAATTGTGAATTTAATAATTTAAAGGAATTTGTGGTTTGACTTGATACTCTAATTGGTAGGTAGGTATGGGATGATAATACCATTTGAAAATTTAGACAATTGGTATATGGGGGTAGGGATCTGGAAGATTATTGGTTGTGAGGGGTATCCAGGATTATGTATTTTGATATTATCATATAGATATCCGGGTTCATTATCACAAATGATTGTGTTGATTTTCAAAGATCCTATAACAGCATTATTAGAAGCTATGTCAACTTATGTTTTAGATATTTTGTGTTCATATTTAGTTTTGTGAATTTTGATCGGTCGTCTAGGAAGTGCTGTAATTTTTCGATGTAATCTAATTTATCCAAAATTACGTAAATGTCTGATTTATTAGCTCGTCAGATGACCATGTTAAATGATAATGTCTATTATATGATTTATATAAATAGTATCATGTTATAAGCAAGCATATAAATATTTCTTAAATCTTATATTCGTATCGATGTCCTAATGAAATTGTTGTTTTACTTATTTTACATCATTTTTATAAAATAAAAATCCATATCAGAGGAAGAGACAGTTTTAATGCTGATAAATGTTGTAATTACGAAGCGAACGGTTACGTAAAATACTGAGAAAATATCACGCAAAAAGTTTATCCACAATTCAATAAAAAATTTTCACATTTTAATCGCTTAAAGAATATACACGACTATAAAGTTGGCGTGATGTTGTACGAGTGAGTATTGATGGAGGTAAAAGCAAGCCAAGCCGGACTACTTCATTTATTGATTTCTTCTTGAAGGAAGCAACAACATGTTTCCTTGTAAGGAAGTTGAAATTTATGCTGGAAATCACGAGAACGAAAACGTAACGAGATTGTGTGATTTTCTCTCATAATTTTCTACTATAATAATCTTACTTATAACGAGATTTTTTCATAGAAGTAACGTAAAACAACGGCGTGTGTTTATATACGTATATATTATTAAATAAGCGACAAATAAGAAAGTGTCGCTATTTATTTAGTTTCATCAGAAATGTTAGAACTGGAATAAGGAAGAAGTGATGAAGAAGAGACTAGAAGCAACAGAAATGTGGTTCTATACAGAAGAATGCTGAGGATACAATGGACCGAACATGTAAGCAAAGATGAGGCTTTATACAAAATGGAAATAAAAAGAAAACTTATATTTAACATCAGGAAGAGTCAGTTGGCATTTCAAAGGCAACTAAGGAAGAATAAAGGTTTGGAAAATCTGATACTTGCAGGACATCGTGAGGGAAAGATGGTCAAAGGAAAACAATGCGTAGTATTCTTAAGTAAATGCATTGGAAAAAAGGTTTGGGAGAAATAGTTAAAAAAAACAAAACAAAAAGCTACAAGGGACAGAAAGATAAGGAGGACTTTGAACGTCGACTCCCTGAAGGAACACGATACAAAAAACATATTTCACGTAAACTTTTATGCATTTTTGTTTTCGTAGTTTCTATAATTATCAAGTGTATATTTCATGGTGTTCATACATATAGATATTTATCTCGACTTTTCATTGTGACGTGATGTGATACAAGGTCAATTTTTGAATGAAGAACTCGAGGGCTAAACCTTCGGGTCAGGGCCAAAAATGTTCAGTCCTCGCAAACGTCGGTTGCGCTGGTCTCGGTAGCCACCACCGATCCACCGCTCTAGTTTAATGAGTTAGTACAGCCTTGGATTCCCGGGATCGGGTACCTCTCAGTATTTTATTGTTCTAAGCTGCGTCCCTGTCTGCAGACAGACACAACTGAGTCACACTCTGCCTGCAGACAGAGACACGTGAGTGATAATAAACCCTACCAACTATGTGAAAGGTAAGTATATAAAAAAAGGGTTTATGCACATGAATATCTATGATCATAGACCTTCTAAGTATCAGGTTAGTATATATACGTATTTTTGTTCTTGATTGCACTTCATTTGTTTTATGGAGATTTACTTAGAGATATGGTATGCTTTCCTTCTTGCTATATATTTACAGATAATTAATATGTTACTAACAAAAAAGTGGCATTAATTTTCTTAATTTGTCAATATCTATTATCAGTCGTCATATGCTCGTCACACACAATGCATATATTCACACCACTTACGACATTTACTGTAATGTTCCAAAGAAATTAGAATAAACATTGAAGTAGTAACTAAGTTCACTTTCCAGTCCTTGTTTGTAAATCTGATATAAATAGATTTTTGCAAGTATAATTTTCTTATTCCGGAAAGTACACATCTTCGCATACACATACTTAAAAGGACACAAACAAAAATATACATGCAGAAAGAAACGAAGATTTTCAAACAATCGGCCTTCCCCAATATACTTCCGCATACACGCTTCCATTCACACAGATGGACACCATTAAATACATAGCTTCTACCTTCCCATACATACATACCATTTGCACACACACACACACACACACACACACACACACACACACACACACACACACACACACACACACACAATTTTTTGTCATGGTCAAACATACGCAAAAACACACGCATACAATCCAAATCGCAAACTTCCTCATAACATTTCCCACACGCATATACACATGCGAACACACGTACACAGAGAGAAACAAACTTACGAACACACACAAACATTCAAACTACGCATAACCGCATATAACCCTACGATTTCACATAACATGCAATCCTCGTTACAAATAAATCTTCCATACAAAACACATTTCCCCAAACTCACTCATACTCTGACATATGCCCGAACACACAAAATCCCACATACAAGCTTCTAAACACGCACCTATTTACGCATGTACCTTACTTAAGCACACATACAAACGCAGTCATACTCATATATACACAAAAACACACGAGATCTCATTCCCATATTTCACGCATACAAGTGATAATCTCAACTCATTTTCACACAGATAACCCCCTTCTCAACACATCTTTACACACGTTCATTTATACAGTGAGACACTCAGTTTATTACATATTTATCTATTTTCAAATTAAAGTCAGTCTCATTGCCCAAACACATAAATGTATGCATAAATATGGTCGTGGTTTGCGATAATTAAGTATTAGCCACGTATCTCGTGAATGACAGTCGATTAGATGCAGAACAGTGGGAAACCCATGCAACAGTTAGAAGATAGCCGGCATAAACTGGCATAACGGGGAAAATGCAAAAGTAGGTATTCCGTGATCTGATTACTGATAAGCAATTGATATTTGCTACAATTTAATTTTAAAAAAATAAATTTTACCAGAAATCAATTTTACATTCCGAAAGCCTTAGGGTCATATTCGGAATATCGATGTGAATGACCGACTAGGAATTGGTTCTATGTTCCAAAATATATAAATCTGGAATAATTCTGAAGTTATATATATATATATATATATATATATATATATTGTACCTGTGTTATTAAAATATATTATAAAACAAAACACACCCGTAATCATATTTTTTAACCTTTTGAACAATATGAATTGATTTTATATTTTCTAAAATAAATAATATTTTTTAAAATATGACCTGAAGAAGAACAATAATGTTTTGAAACAAAATTTTTGTGCAGTGACATAATGATTTATAAACCATTGTAATAACAAAATTACAATATTAAGCTCTGCTTTGTATTGAGCATTTTTTATAAAAGTAAAGAAAATGAGCAGTATATTTTGTTAATCTATCTGTTTTTTTAACTTCCTTTTATATATATATATATATATATATATATATATATATATATATAATGTGGATGACACACACACACACACGTGTGTGTGTGTGTGTGTGTGCTGGTAATAATATAATTTCACACAAAGCAATAGCAGACACATTAGAAAACAGAAACATATTGATAAATTTAAAACTGCATGGATATGCCATAAAAGCCTGAAATCCTTCTGCTATCATCCTGCAAAATACAATCTCAGGCAAAATAATACATAGAGAAAAGAGAAATGAGATGACAACGACCATGAGTGAAGAAGGAAATCCTTCTCGCATATTCGGACCTTGCTGACACAATTTAGATATAAAACGGGAACTGGCCTGGCCGGATAATCAGCTGGGCAGCAATTTTACGAGCAAACCCGGCCATAGCACGGATTATATATATATATATATATATATATATATATATATATATATATTAATTATAACATAAAAATATTATGAAAATGTCTTTTCTATTGAATGACTGAGAAAGACCAGAATTAAAACAATTGGTTTATTATGATTTATGTTCAGTAAGACATAATTTGTCTTGGATTAAAAAATAGATGTAATAATATTAAAAAATAATTTACTTCTACATTCGATGAAGCATCAATTGCTGACTTGTTCTTAACTCAACCAAAAACAATTGAAATTGCGTTTTTTATGTGTTTGCTGTTGAGTAAAACCTGCTTTAGCAAGTTTTCATCCCCTCGAATATTTCATCCTATTAGAAATCTTAATTCCCAAAGAGATCCTTGACAATTTGTGAGTACTATAATAGAAATATATTACAGCCTTTCAAAATTGCTCAAACAATCAATATCGCGATTTGGAATATGTATATCAAATGTTAGAAATATTTTGGCAAGCAATTGTAAACGGAAAATGGCGTATTCTATTGTCGGATAACGATAAACGTCAAACTTCACAAGACACACAAACGGCAAATATTGATGCAGTTAAGTATAGAGATAATTCCCCAAGCTCCCTAATCATTGGATCTGTTTGCTTACAGATTACCACTTTTCCCGAGGTTTAGGTTAATTTACACGCTAGTAGGTGGACACCACTGCGGACAAGGTCGAAAACGCCTTCTGGTTGTTTGTCGACTCTCATGACTCCAGTTTCTATTGTGATGAAATTGATTTACTGTTGGATTTTTGGCAAAATTTTGTCGATTCTAATCCTGTTAAATAAAGTTGTGTTTGATATCATGTGGGAAATTTGTGGTGCAAAAGGCAGTTTATTTTTGCCAAGATAGCGATTTAGAAAAGGCTAATCTTCTTCTTCTTCTTCTTCTTCTATGTACCTTGTCTTTTCAAGACGTAGGCGACCATGGCTTTCCACGTCTCAATATGTCTGGTGGCTCTTAGTACGCTTTCTCCTGTAACAACACGCAGCTCCCGTTCTCTCATCCACTTGCTCAGGCCCTTCAAATATGTTATCCGCTGCTTTCCCTTGCGTTTTTTCCTTTTCTCTGGCCTGTTAATATCTAGTTCTCCAAGCCCTCCTTCCTCATTGCATGTTTCAGGAACTTTAGTTCCTGATACTCAGTATTAATTTTCTTTTCGTTTCCATCCTTTCCAAAACCTCATCATTGCTCACATGCTCGGTCCATGGTATCTAACAAGTAAATTTTATCTTCTTGTGGTTAATGGAATCAGAGTGAGATAAAAAGTTCATTTTGAAGGATTTTGTCGTGACATCATAGGAACGTAATAAGTAGACAGTCGCCCTAAAATAAAAACGTGCTTTTAAGTTTATCACATTTTTGCCATTGCGGTAAGAACAATTTCAGAAATGTATCTTTGGGTGGAGCAAGTAAACAATATGGTGGGTTGAAAAATGGCAAAAGTAACACTTGTTACTCAACATCAGGAAAAAGCATATCCAAAACAAGAGATATAGGGGAAGGCAGCGAGCCACTTGCCTGACCAGATTGTCTGAATGGCTGGCGGAACGGGTGGCGGGTACCTTAGCAAAGAAAGAAAAAAACTGCAAGGTGTCGTATGAGATAGAAAGTAGTAGAGAGCTTTGATCGCCAATGCCTTGAATTGGTGGCACATAGAAAATATTTTGTAAATCTTCCATCATTCCTTTAACCAATAAATTTGAAGTTCTCAAAGCTTCAGCAGACAAGGCCGAGTGCTTCGCAAATTTTCTACCAACTTCACATTTGATTCGTTTGCAATATCTGCACCCGTCTTCCCACATGGAACTGAGGCTCAACTGAGTGATTATCCATTATACGTTATCGCTTGCCTCTAACATCATATCAAAACTTGACCCCATAAGGCAAGCGGAGTTGACGGAATCCCAGTCATCGTCAAGAAGAAAGGTGCGCCTGAACTATCCACTGTCTTCTCCAAACTCCACAATTTTTGCCTCTCTGCTTCTTGCTTTCGGGCCTGCTAGAAGTCCTTTTCTGTAGTTCCTGTTTTAAGAACTCTGGAGAAACCTCAGACCCATCTAATTATCGCCCTTTCAGACTAATACCGATTTTTGGTAAAGTGTTTGAGGCTATTATCAAAGCAGAAGTGGTTCAGAATCTCACAGCCCACAGCCCTATTTCCGACAAACAGTTCTACCACTGATATGCTAACGATCATTACAGAGAACATTTACCAGGCTCTCGATAAGAACACCGAAGCTCAAGCAGTTGCACTGGATATCCCCAAAGCATTTGACAGTCTTGCGCACTGGCCTTCTGCGGAAGATTCAGGGCTATGGCATAACTAAACGATTGTTTGATTTAATCCAATCGTTCTTATCAAATCACGAAATGAAGGTAGTTTTGAACGGTCGAAAGGAGATATTTCCAGATCCTATTATACGAACGAGGGGACTCCCCAAAGCATCTGTCCTAGATCGTACGCTTTTTCTGAAGTGGGACAACGAGCTCACTGATTTAATCAGATTTCAAGTAAGCATCTACGTTGACGACATCACAATTTACTCCCGCTTTGATAAAAAATTTGCCAAGGCTGAAAAAGCAAACCTCGCTGCTGATCTTTAAAAGACTTCCAATTTATGGTGGACTGAGTTAAGAAATAGATTGAAAATTTGAATGCGTCCAAAACGAAGTTTCTATACTTTAACCACCATAGATAATCTCTTCATCAGCATGGATCACGCAATGAAAGCAATGCACTGCGCCTCCTCGGCCTAATTCTCTCAGCCGATCTCAAGTGGAAAGACTACATTGAATCAATAGATAAATCTACTGCTAGAAAGATCGGGTCACTGTGTCGGTCCAGAAAGTTTTCTCGTCTGAATGCATTTCGCACATATACAAATTCACCATCCGACTGGGCATTGACTACTGCTGTCATATCTGGCTAGGCGCCGCTGCTATTCATCTCGGGTTATCGACAAAATCCAAATGCGAAGCTGCCATTTAATCGATCTCAATCTGGCAGCAAGATTCCAGTCACTTTCTCATCGAGGTGATGTGGTTTTCTCTGTCTCTTCTACAAATACTCTCATGCTTTTGCTCTGACAAGCTTAGCTCCCTGGTCCCCAGTCTGCACGAATTTAACCAAGTTACTAGACTAGCAACTAGGTCCCACTATTTTACAAGGAAAACAATCAAATTCAACCGCAATATCTATTTTACCAGATTCTTTTCTCGCACTTCCCGCCTGTGGAAATCCCTTCCGTTTATTTGCTTCCTTGATAGCTACAATATCCAAGTCACAGACTCGTTACGGTAGATCAAGCTGCAAGTGTTATCTCAGTCATGCTGACTTAGAAATTTCATGAGGGCATTATTGTGATTTCTTCCCTCTTCAGCGATTTTGTTTTTTAATGGTGAAAAACAAAATCCCCCAAGAGTGAAAACATCACTCGCAATTGACAACGCCCGTGTAATTGTTAATAATCTATGCACTAAAATGTTATAGCATTACATATCATATTTATATATATGTTATGACTACACATAGGCTATGTCAACAAACCCAGTATGATTGAATCTTAACGGATGAAACGCATTACAAGTAAACTTTTTCTATTTTTTTAAACAGAAACTCAGTACTGTCTCTTGATATATAAAAATATATTGCTGTTTCAAATCATGCCGTCGATATGTCAAAAAATATTTCCAATAATTCTTTCGAAGTGTTGAAGGTACGACCATCTGCGCATGTGTAGTTAGAACAAAGTCAAAAACGCAATCGGATGAATATATAATGTGCGTGTGTTTAGACAGCAAATCTATTTTCAAATATGTTACATTGAATAATATTGACGTATTGTATCTACTTGTTTTTATAATGATCCTTTCCAATTGTCTAATCCATTTCTTGATGTTAAGATAAATTTCATCAAGGAAGGCGTCAGAGTTTTTATTTTTTTCATCTCAACATCAAGAACCTGATCAGGCAGCTGGAAATAATCAGTATCAAAATTAAGTAGACAGTATATTTATATTATTCAATGAAACACACACACACACACACACACACACACACACACACATATCCATATATATGTTTTTAACCAGTTTCGTTAATCTGCTTTTTTTTCGTAATATGTTTACATTTGTTGACATTACAATACATTTCAGAGCAGAGATCTTTATTGCGATGAATTTGAAAATTGTGTTATAGGCTTAATTTGACTTCGTTTAGATTGATCGTCATTCTTGGTTGAGAGATTTAAGACGCGCCAGATCACATGGTGGCTTCCCCTATGTGGATAGGTGTCGTAAATACAATTAAATACAAGTATATATATATATATATATATATATATATATATATAGATAGATAGATAGATAGATAGATAGATAGATAACACCTAGTGATCCAGACCAACCTACCTAGGTTTCACCTAAACGGATCGTCAGGGAAAGCTGGCTAAATAGGAGACGAAAAAATCGACATATAAGAAGGAAATGAAGACAATCCACATGACCAAGAAAGGAGATACCAAACACTCCCTTTTTGTGTTTGTTTTCTCCTTTCTTGTCACGTGGGTTGTCTTAATTTTCTTTTGATATGTAGTTTTTTGTCTTCTATTTAGCCAGCTTTCCCTGACAATCCGTTTGGGTGAAACCAAGTAGTTTCGTCTGGCTCATTAGGTGTTATTTATTTATTTCGCTCTCCCTCTGTACTGAGCGCTTTTTGTTAGATGATTACTCGTATCAGGTTTTTTTTTCTTTGGGCTTCGTGCTGATCTCGGTCCGAACACTTTTGACTGACGTTCATGTACTTAGCTCTTGCTCTTTTAGAACCTTGTTTTCCTTCCGTTGAAAGTTTTCAAGTAAGGTTTTCGACACGAGTATAATTATAATCTCGTTTATATATATATATATATATATATATATATATATATACTGATTGAGAGATAAAGAAGGAAAGAGAGATGCAGTCAGTAATTTGATAATATTAAGGTGTTCTGTCACCGGTATGCAGAGGTAGTAGACTGCCTTTCCCGATATATACTTGTCATGTAACTGTAGCCACTGACGCTGAAATGTCAAGGCAGTCTTTAAGAATTGGTGATCGGAATACTGAACGATAACGTTCAACATATTATCCCAGAAAGCTATGAAGATCCCTGAATTTAACCAGTAACTCTGTTAACTCTCAAAACTGTCCTTCAGAAACGATAGAAAAGGAACATATTTAATAAATATGAATTTTGAAACAAAAGTACAACTATGTACGTGTTAATCATTATACCTACTCCCATATGAAATATAGCGTCACAAACTTACTGCGGTAAGTCTAGCTGCTATGATTTACGTGTAAGGTATGTTTTTTACGAGTTATTAACTCTACTTCTAATTAGCTTTGCATTCAACGTCAACAACCGAGAGAAAAAAATTATATACCAATTTACAAAACTGGTAAATTAATTTTTTAACCAAAAAGCGAACGGTGACATACACGCATATTTTGCCAAAAACACTTAATTAGAATTCTATAAAAAATTCAACCACTATAGACGGAAAAAATACCTCTTACTTAAACTAGATAATGATCTTTATTTAAATGTCACCGAAATTTATATTATTATAAAATTAAAAATCTGGTAAAATTTCGGGTTTATAAAAAACTAAATTTTGAATAAAAAAACAAACAATAATACGGTCTGATAGGTTTCTATGGATAACGCACAAAGCCCACCGTCACAAGAATGTGTAAATATGTCAAATACAAATGTGTAAAAGTAAAACTACTATCGATAACGAAATTCAATCTGAAACAATGCATTAACATAAGCTTTGCAAAACCAATAATGTTATTGTAATTCGACAAGCAATAAATCATTATTGTTAATTAAAATTGAATTGATTACAATTTAAAATTACAATATATCCATGACCATAAAATAAATTAAAAAACACTAAAGAATATTACGGCTAGCGTTCTCATGACAGCTAAATGAACATATTACATCCAATAATGTTGACACTAGATACATAAACCCTCTCCAAAATTGTGAGTCTGTGTATCTACTTCAGACGTTAAAAAATACCTGGTCACATTTAGTCTACATAATTAAATACAATCCAGTCTTTATATATCACGTTTCTAAAACTATTAAAAAATTTATCCCACGGTTCCCTTCTCTGTGCCATGCCTCTTCAGAACATAAGCGATCATGATTCTCTACAACTTTTTTCGCGTGTATCTCTCTCTGCTTATGCTTCAGAACCAATTTACGCCATCCATGCACACAAGCTCGTCAGGTAAGTGGCTATCTACCTTCCCGTATCTCTCTTGCACTGAATATGCTTTGTTGGGGTTATCTTTTTCAAACCCTTCTTTCTCATCAGTGTCCAAAGAACCTTTTCCTGATTTTGAGTATGATTGTTCAAACTCTTGCCATTATTTGAGACTTCCTTTTTGCTTATTCGCTCTGTCTATGGAATTTTTATTATCCTTTTGTAGAACCACATCATTGCTGCCAGTTTGGCCTTATTGAACCGACTAAACTTACTATTAAGACAAGAGAAAATAGTTGTATAATCACCATAGATACCATCCGGAGAACCCATGTCACCAGAAAGGTTATTGCTGAATATTAGGATCAGCATATTTCAAAGATTGTAAGGACGGTCGGTCATGCCTGGTACAAAGCCACTTCAAAACATAGCCGACAATCCCCGTATAGGTTGACATTTGGAAGAGTAAAAGTGTTTTGTTTATAAAAGAAGTGGAATTTTATTAATAGAACAGAATAATATAAAATTTGTAAAAAGTGAAATAATAAAACTATAAAATTTCAAAAAGAGAAAGTGTAATGTAGAGTTAAAGGAATCAAGAGTTTGTAGTTGTAAGTAGCAGGTCATATTATGTGTATGCAAAGATTAACAGGATAGTAATGAAGTCTGTGTTCCTTTCCTTTTAGTGGCTGACGAGAAATTGAAAAGGAAGTTAAAGCAATAAAGGAAAATTGTACTTATCCGATGTTAGTTTTTAGAATTAAGTTGAAATAACGTGTTGTTTTCTTCTTTGTTAAAGGCGAGAATGATGAGAAAGAGAAGGTAAAGGAAAATAGTGCATGAGAAAGAAAAGGAGAACGAATGTGTGAGTGGACCATTATGTCCTGGTGAGTGGTTTGAAGCTTTTGTCCCATGTTGCCGGTGTATGATATCGCTGCTTCCATCTCTCACTGACTGATCGACTTTCTTCTTTTATAATGATTGACTTTTTTCACATAGGCTTGTTAACATTTCTCTCAGTTTTGCAAAACGCTTCCTTTCATTGGTTAGAAAATTAATTTAACATTGGATTGCGAAATTTGTCTTCGTCTTTTTCTTTCAGTATGGGGTTCAATTCTATTTCCTATTCGTCAAAATTAAATTTCACACTTGACTGAATTTTTGCCTTGGATTGGTTTTTACAAAATATTTTCAGTCATTCTGCTCCGATTTTGTGGGTGTGCAATTTTACTTTTTGTGTTTCAGCTAATTGTCGGATGATACATGATTTGTATCTTAGAAGATAGAGCCCTGAAGATCACATGCATTAATGCAAAAAGATCGAGAAGAGTGAACAGTCAAGATAACATTCATTTAGTTATTTGACAGGAAAGAATAAAATAGTTCAAGAATTCATTCAGTAACGCTATAACTTCAACTTGTGAAGAAAGCTAATATACCAAGATCTACCAAATGCTTGCGAGATATCCAAGACAACACTACTCCAACCTATTTAAAGCTTGGTAGGCTCTTTCGGTAACAATCATTAATACATTAGCAGTGGAATTAGTGAAGCGAACGCCATGTTGCTTATCTGAAAGAAGACCATGCGATGTGAAATCATTACACAATCTAGAGTTGATTAGAGCTTCTAGTAATTTGCTAAAAGAAGGTACTTTGGGAATAAGCTGTAGTTAGAAGGAGCAGACGAACTGACTGAGTTCTTCGTTTGGGACTACAGAAGATCATTTTTAATAAGTAGAAAAGCAAGGTGCAGTGAGGTCTTTATTGTAGAATTTAGGAGCACATTTCTTAAAGACATTTTAGGGATCCTATCAAGTCCACATCAAGTTTAGAAATGATAACAAAAACCATGCTTGGAATTATATGCATATCATTTATAAGAGTCCTAGTGGAAAAAACAGGCAAATATCCTCAATTTAAATCAATGTGTACCTTTTCATGATGGTTTATAGGAAAAGAGCGGTTTCTCTTGGACTTATCCTGATTTCAAATTAAAAGCTTTCGTCCTATGTTTACAGCTACGCAAATAATATAATGACGTTACAATTATTTTACGAAATGTAACATCTTGGTAGGAGGCCCGTAATAATAACGATAACACAGTTTAGTTTGGTTATTTCTGCATTTCGTTCTCATATAACAATATGGCCAACACGATATTTCCGTGTCTGAACAATGGCTGAAACAGTGTATTCGTTCACTTAGTGCCCGGTTACAGTACGAAATTTACATCCATTTCAATATGTACATATGTCATTTGTTTTTAAAACGAGCTGCCGTTAGGATGTTGGTGGTCTTAGATCTTCACATCTTTATTTCTTTATTATTTGTGCATTTTGTTTATTTCTTTTTACTAGAGAATTAGTGCGGTTTCGAATTCTACGTTAACCTCCTAGATTTATTACTACGCAAGTCGAGAGAGTCCAGTCTACTAAGAATGGACAGGAGAATAAATGTATTAATGCGTCTTTTCCCCAAGAACATGCCGACTGCATTTTTCGGTTCGACATTCGTTATATTATTCGTACATGGACATACATTAATACATAATATAAACGGTGCGCATTGAACCTGAAAGAAATTGAGGAAGACAGCTCAACAGTACTGACATATATTACTTCAGAATCTAACATTGTTATGCAGTAGTGAATAATTTTAATTCGTGTCAATCTATACCAAACCAAAATACAAGAAAACTATGTAACTATCAAACTTAACCTGCATATGTATGCGTGTTATGTTTAAGTCTGCATATTAAACAAGTCAAGTGCTGAGCCGATGTCTCGTGATGCTTCACTGCTTTCCATCCCAAATATATTAATAATTCATAACAGAAATATTTTGTCCTTAACAAAGTTGCATGTCAGAATCAAAAAGAAAAGAAAACACAGGATTTCCATTCCTTCACAAAGAGTTCGACAGTCTTATTCACGTCTCTGATCTTTAAAAATGCTAGTCATAGCATGATGTTTAGTATTTACGTAAACAGAGGCTGGTTAAATCAATATATTTCAGGTGTAATTAGTAAACCTTACCGGCCAGTTTTCTATCTGGGAAAACAATTATTAAATACAGCAGAATGACATCCATGCACACAGGAAAAAAGAAAGAAACAGAAATGAAATACTTTTTATTTTGATGGGGCTAGCATCTCGTATCCGGTTATACCTGTCTATTAAGGGCGGTTAGCCAATCCCTGCTGGAGACGCCTGCTCAGGCACATTTATCTTTGTTTAATACCCACAGAACGCATCTGTAATTTATACTGCAACTATGCTAAGGTTATATGCAGAGGGTGCATAACCTGTCTTGGTCAGCACAAGGCTAGTACGCTCAAACTATGAAAGCGAACGTTCTAACCATTCAGCCTGATATATATATATATATATATATATATATATATATATATATATATATATCAGGCTGAGTGGTTAGAACGTTCGCTTTCTAACCATGAGACCCGTTTACTCCATAAGACTTTAATATTACCATGATCGATTTATCAGAAAGGTAAGTTCTTTGTGACAACCCATCGTAATCTCATAGTTTGAGCGTACTAGCCTTGTTCAGACTGCTGACCACGCCAGGTTATGCATCCCCTTCATATAACCTTAGCATAGTTGATAATCTTCTAAACATATACTGTTTTCTAAACATATACTGTTAAATATAAGAGACAATGAATATCTATGTTTAATCATGAGCCGTTCTAAACGTCATATTTTGGCTTTAATTTCAGTTGAAAAGAAAGACAAAAATTCTCCAACATTTGGATAATTTTTATTAATTTGCTTCTAAGCTTTCGGCTCACATGAGCCATCTTCAGAGAGGTTATTTAGACAATAATACAATAACATCCACCATCACCGATTTTATTTTTTGTTGACATAAAACTTCGCTAAGCAACGGCAATAGTTACCAAAAATAACAAACGCAGTTCTCAAATTTGCAATGCGGTTCTATGACGTCACACCGCGTGATGGCGCGATATGACAAAAAAACCATGTATTCAAATGCAATGTAACGTGTTATGTCCGGATTTAAAGGTGATTTTATTAAGTGTTGGTTGTTTAGATTTGATGTACAGGGCCACCAATATCTGAAGGTTCCTCTTACTATGTGTCTGAGTAAGGATCACCGTATTGTTGACCAAAACCTGTCTGATATTACCTACATGTTTATGTCTTTCAGAGAAATGCTGTTTAATTGTACTCTGATCAGAAAGATGACATGTAAGTCTACGGGAGAGCGTGGTTGTAGTAAAACCAATATATGTAATGGGTTCTTTTTATTAGTATCAGTGATGCAATCTCTGAATGGCCTTTTAATTTGGTACACTACATTGGTTTTTATAGTGAATTTAATTTAGTGCTTGTAGGGTTATTAGAGACTATGAGGTCAATTGTTTTGAATTTGTTATAATATATAATGAGTTTAATTTGATTATTACTATCCACTGGTTTAACGTATTATTTTTTTGAGCGTTTTTTCATTTTGTTTGTAATTATTATGTATTTGGTTGCAATAGTATAAGTTAATAGTGCTATGTTTATTTTGATGTAAACCATTATTAATATTATCAATGTTAGAGCTCTTGTTAACTTTGTTGAGATACATTTTAATTTGTTGATCAATAACGGAGTTAGAAAATCCATTATTGACAAGTGTTTGCTTAATGTTGTGTAATTCTTTATAAAATATAGATTTGGAAGAATATATCATTTGTGTGCGTTGAAGTAAGTTTTTATAACAGCTAACTTATATCGTTGGGGGCATTCATTATTATAATTAAGAAGACACGAATTTATGCTAGTTGGTTTCCTATATAGAAAAGTAGTAAATCTATGTGTGCTAGAATCAATGAATACATCAAAGAATGGAATTTTGTTATTAATATTAAGTTCTAATGTAAATTTGAGGACGGAGTGACTTTCAAATTTGTTTTTAAGATATGTAATTTGATCGATATCCTTAGCTAAAACAAAGATGTCATCTATGTATCTTACATATATAGATGGTTTATTGTTGTCATTAATTATTTTATTTTCTAAATTTGCCATATAATAATTAGAAGAGAGGGGACCTAAAGGAGATCCCATCGCAATACCATCTATTTGCGTATAAATATTGCCTAAGGGATGGTGAAAGGGTACTTGTGTGGTGCACGCTAATAATGTTTTTTTTTTTAATAGAGTGTTTAATATTGATTGATGAGAGAGTAGCATGATTGTATACATCACGGATAATGATGTCAATCGTTTCATGAACGGGAACATTAGTGAATAAGTTTTGGACATCCAAAGATTTAATTATTTGATACTTAGGTTTCACGGAATGGAGAATCTGTAAAAATTCGTCTGTGGAATTAATACTATATTTACCAGGAAGATAGGGAGTAATTAGTTTGTTAAGTGGTTTGAAAAGGTTATATATTGGTGTGGGTATTTGAGAAATGATAGGTCGGAGGAGATGATCTTTTTTATGAATTTTTACGTTTCCATAAAGGTAGCCGGGCTGATAGTCACCTATAATCTAAAGTTTATAGGATCCTATTTCAGCATTGTTTGCAGTAATAAGTTTATTAATATGTTTTTTTTTTTAGTTGGGTGGCTGTATTACTAGTTAATGTTTTAAATTTATTGTGATCGTCCAGAATGGCCTGTAATTTGGAGTGATATTCCTGTCTGTTTAAAATAAGAAATGTATTGGTTTTATTGGCACGTCGGATAACAATATGTTTGTTATTTTTTAGATGTGTGGCTGCTTTTATGAAAGGCATATTTATAATATCATGAAGATTTTTATGGTAACGGTGTTTGATTGATTCAGCTTTGAGCAAATCTTTTAAGCCTACCTGTGTAGTAATATGGTTGTCTTCTTCGAGTTGAAGTATTTGTTGGTATAAAGCCTCAATTTCCATTTGTTTAAACATTAAATTAGGTTTTTGTATGACATGAAAATTTGGTTCGAGATTAAGGAATTCTATTTCATCTGGAGTGAGTTGGTAATCCGATAGGTTAATGAAGTTGTCATTGATGTTTGGTAAAAAGTATTTTTCCTTTATATAATTTGTTTAGCTATTTTTGGGTGATATGTTTATGGGATTCATGTTCCTTTTGGGTTGCATTGTATAATAAATCCAATATTTCCTTGAATTTTTCACTTGTGGTAGAAGATCAATACGGTGATCCTTACTCATACACACAGTAAGAGGAACCTTCAGATATTGGAGGCCATGTACATCAAATCTAAATAACCAAAACTTAATAAAATCACCTTTAAACAAGTTACATTGCATGTGAATACATGGTTATGTTGTCATTTCGTGCTATCACGCGCTGTGACGTCATAAAACTGCATTGCAAAAACTGAGAACTGCGTTTGTTATTTTTGGTAACTATTGCCGTTGCCTAGCAAAGTTTTATGTTAACAGAAAATAAAATCGTCGGTGATGGTGGATGTTATTGTATTACCGTTTAAATAACCTCTCTGAAGATGGCTCATATGAGCTGAAACCTTAGAAGCAAATTAATAAAAAAAATATCCAAATATTGGAGAATTTTTGTCTTTCTTTTCAACTGAAAATAAAGCCAAAATACGAAGTTTAGAACGACTCATGATTAAACATAATAGATATTCACTGTCTGTTATATTTAACAGTATATATATATATATATATATATATATATATATATATATATATATATATGTCTGTATGGGTGTGTATACATGTATGCGTGGATCCGCTCCTCATAGAATTGCGAGTGTGTGAACACAATAATTGTATGTGGATATAAATAGATGGACGTATGTGTGACGAACTCATTTATGAGTATATATACATATGGATGTGAGGATGTATGTAAGTATGAAAATATATGCATATTTTGGGAATATGTGTGAGAATCACTAGCATAATCATATATATATATATATATATATATATATATATAACAGGATTGATACGCACTGAAATCCCGTCTTTATGAAATGTATATGTGTGAGTATACGAACGCAAGATCAGTAGGTAAACATGAAAAAGTGTAGGTCAGTAAGCATGTATAAGCATAAACAAAGTCACATTTGTAGGTATATGTGGGGATGTGCGCATATGTGTATATGGATGAACAAGTGAAGAGGCTCATCCCTTGTTTCCTGTTTAGGATGTGGTTTCCGGTTTTTGTCTTTTCCAATCTTTTCACTCTTTATGTTATTTTATTTTTTTTTCAATTGGAGTAGATAGACTAAACTATCGCCCGGTTCACACTCCACCCACGTCTATTGAACAAGTAAAGAGGCCCATCCCTTGTTTCCTGTTTCGGATGTGGTTTCCGGTTTTTCTCTTTTCCAATCTTTTCACACTTAGGTAGCACCCTGCGCATAAGTGGCGTTTTCGCCTTGCTTGAGGTGATATGATTAAAAAAAAAAAAAAAAGTTTGTGTACATGGGTGGGTTAATTTATGCTGTTACACATACACGCGTAACTATAGAATTAGAAATAAACTGTTAATTACTTAACGGTCAGAATCTTCACGAATGATCTGAATATCCCCAACTGATCTGACGCCAATGCCTATGTCCTGACTCTTTTTCTTGTTCTCTTTTTTCCTTCTTCTTTACTTTTGATTTGTTTATTTTTTATTGTTTTATCTTTCTCTTCGGTAAAAGAAATTTCTTATTCCGGCAAAATGTTTGTGCCAAATGGAAGGAATAATGTGTGGTCTGATGAAAGGAGCGAATTAAGCTCATTGAAATGAATTATAATTTATAACAAATTTAAATAACGTGTTGAGTTTTCTTTTATAAATATCATATTGCTCTGGAAAACATGTATTGAGCTCTCTATATAAATATAGCACTTAATATTTTATATTAAGTTGATCTTCTTGGATTATCCTCGCTGTTTACGGACTGGACATCTATATATATATAAGAAATTTATAAAAGAATACTCAACACATCATTTAAATTTATTATAAATTGTAATTCATTTCAGTGAGCTTAATTAGCTCCTTTCATCAGACCACACATTATTCCTTCCATTTGGTACAAACATTTTGCTGGAATAAGCAATTTCTTTTACGGAAAATTCCGATAGAGACGAACTCAAAAGGACTCAGTGTTAAACTTAATTGTTTATTTTAACAGAGTAATATAATTTAGAAAATACTTTAGATATTCTACCATATCATGGGTAATACGTATTTCGCAGCCGAGAAAAAAAACTGCTCATCAGACCCAAAAGATATAGGAGTTAATAATATTCAAAATAATCTCGAAAATAGTTATACACAGACGCTCATGTGCCCATGTCAAAAATATACATTTGTAACGTTAATCTACAAAAACAATTTCTCGCTCATTAAAAAAAACAAAGAGAGAAAAAAGGAAAAATATAGACAATTGATAAATGGAAAGAAAAGAAAAAGAAAAGAAAGGGAATCAGAACGAACAGTATAAATAGAAATTGAAGTTAACGTCTTAGATTGACACCAGCGTCTATTGCAATTCACCTGAATATTTAACATTAAAATTTAGTTATAAATACAATCGCATATATTTACGGCAAGAAAAATGTAAATCATACTTTATAATACAATTATAAATATTATGATTCTAGTATTGTATTATAAATATAGTTAAAATCATTAACACTTATATAAGAAAACGATAAATAAAATATTAAAATACTGTGTTAAAAAGTATCTTAAATAATAGAAATAAATAAGACTAATAAAATAATAATAATAATAATATATATATAACAAATTTTTAACACTAATAATAAAAAATGTATATATTGTTAATGCGGCAAATCCTCTATCACATATGCTCACATACACTCGTAGATATATATATGAGTGTGTGTGTGTATGTGTGTGTGTGTGTGTGTGTGTGTGTGATACAGGATGTGCCGCATTAACAACTGGAAAGCTGGATTAAAAACCAAACGTTTCGATTCTTTTCGTTTGTGCCTGGCAATAACAGTGATGAAATAGAAAAAGTTCGTGAACGGTCGTTCGATGGCGGCAATACTTGAAAAGGAGTGAACAAAATAAGTAAAATACTAACTCTTTGGCACGAACTAAAAGGCAAAACTGATTCAAGAGAGAGATTCCGTGATTTCAAAGTGAAAACCGTATCTGAATTTTGTTGGCATAGTTTTCAAAAACTCGTGAACGTTGTTTAAAAGGTGGAGGTGAACGAAACTGCCAATTTCCCTTTTAAATAAAAATGATTTTTATTTCCATTGCAGATTTAATTCGTCTTTCCTTCACTTGTATCAATATAAAGTGTGAATCTTCACCACTTGTAATCGCAGCTGTCACATAAACAAATTTATGAGTAGAAACTTTGGTCAAACAATCAAATTCGCAATAGCGAAATGAAATAGATGTTTAGCAATTGCGTGATACTTCTAATTTCCGTTTCAAAATTTATTTTCAAATTCTGGGAAAAGGTTACTGAATAGACACATTCGATAATACATTTAAAGGTGTTAATTTATCTATCATAATTTCTTTTTGATATTACTTTATTATATTTATATATATTATAAACAATGGCAATAAAAAAGAATGTCTTTCATTTAGAATGAAGAGAGTTAACATAATAAAAACAAACAAGAAAACTTAAACTAAAATTTATCTTCTGAGGAAAACTGTTCTAATTTTAAAAATGTGTCAACCTCACACTAGGTGGGCTATCACCACATTTTACAAACAAAAATTAACTAAAATAAAGTACAAAACGTGACAATTCTTGTGTATTTCCTTTATTATATTTTTTAAATAAATATTGGTGAATTTACTGTCTTTGGAAATAACAATGTTCTATTGCCCTGATTCCTGAATTCATATGAACTACCTTTTGTAAGCAATTGTTATCAACATCTGCCTACTTTGTGTTTTATTATCTTTTGTGTTTAGTGTATTTGCATTCTTGTAGTTTTAAATAAGATTATTTTTTAAGCTGCGTAAGCATCTCTGACAAGGTGTACATGTGTACAAAACGACTCAACTTTTTACCTTTAATTTTCGTTCAGTATTATTCATGTTTTGTCAGTTGTGGCCTTGTTAGGGGCCGGAAATAAAGACACTTAGGCGGAATAAACAAATATATTAACAAAGAATAGTACGAACATATACAACACGAGAAGATCACCAGCGTGACTTTATTGGTCCGGCTGTCCGAGCTATCTGCTGGAATAGCTTTCAGTATTTACTACTGCACTTATCATGCAACGAATGCGACACAAGGTCAGTTTTTAGGTGTGTTTATAGGCAATACCGTCAAAAAGTTACCAAACCTCCTTGGCACTTTCACTTTTGGGGACGCCTCAGGCACCGGGCAATAAACTCAGCCTCGTCCCGAGGGAGAAGTAAAGCTGGGGGTATAGCCTCCTGGGGTTTGGCACGCCGCAGTATAATTTTCTCAGCTGCATCTCTGTCCAAGATCAGACATACGACGAATCCGCACTCTGTCCGAGGCCAGAGACGCAACTAAGAGGTGACTCGTATCCCAGCCACAGCTGGAATAATCTTTCTGTGCAAAGCAGTAACTACTGCTTATTCATAGTTTCGAAAATTTCATTTGTGCATTGATAAAATACCATAGCAATGTGCACGGAAATACGGTGGTTATGTGACTGCCACTTACGTTTTGTAGTAACGTGAAGATAAAAATAACCAGCTTAGTTGTATATAGTAATGTAGATATTAGCTGTTTTCTTATAAGGAAACATTCAGCATTCATTTATCGATTCGCCAGTCATAAGTTTGGTTGAAATTTATATAATCAGAACATAAGTTCTATTGCTCTATCTAGTAATGATGAAAGTTTCCTTTCTAACTTTTTGTTTGAAGTACTGTGGAATATCTTGACTGTGTTATTATTCACACTTCGAGTTATATGCGCTATCCATTTTTATTGTTGTTGCTGTTGAAATTCCTGAAATAATATGGTTACTGATACATGTCTTTGCTTGTAATTCTGTAGCGCCAGTCCAAAAGTTTCGAAGAAGTATGGTCCTCGCTAAGATTCACAAGCTTCATTTACTCAAAGCCGTTTTAACCATCGATCGGAGGAATCGATTTCATATAGATAACGATTGAAATAGTTATGAACGGGTTTTGCACCATGCATGACATCCGTATGAAAGCATCGATCTGTCAAGCCAATTTAAGAACACTACTTTTTGGTTAATGTTATGGTTTTGTAAGAATTTTGAGTGTTAGGCGAAACTACCCCTAACAGAGCCTATACTAAATTTGTTTTAAATCTATCATTCGTTTCGACTTTGAATAGTCCTGCCTCATCTCGTGTGATAAGCATTTCCTCCACTTTTTGCGTCTGTCTTTGTTTCCCTGTCTCCCTTACTTTTGTTTCTTTCTTTTGCCACCTTTCCCTCGCTCATCATTTCTTTTTTGTTTCCACGTCTCTCGCATTTTTCGTGTCTTTCTTTGCCTCAAAGTTTTCACTTTCTTTGTGTCTTCTATAGTTTCCACGTCTTCCTCACTCTTTTTTATTCTTTTTGCGAGGACGTCCCTTTCACTCCTGGCGTCTCTCTTTGCGTCTCTTTTCTTCCACTCTATTTGTTTCTCTTTGTTTCCACATCTCTCTCACTCTTTGCGTCTCTCTGTTTTTGCGTCTACCTCATTTTCTATTCTTGTTTCGGTGTCTCCTTCGTTCATCGTTTCTCATTGATTCTTTCCTCTATTTGTTTTTTAGAGATTCGTTATTTTTCTTTGCTCTACCTTTTCCTTTCTTTCATTTTTTTATTTATTTAATTCATTCCTTCTTTTAAAACCATTTGCTAAATTTATTCATCTTATCCACTGTTTTTATTTTCCATTTATCGTAACTTAAAATGATATTTCGTAAAAAATCCATTTTTATTTAAATTGCAAACTACTTTTATTTACAAATTATTTCTCTCAGTGACATGCAAAATTCATTTCCAAATAAGAAGAATTGATCAAAACTTAATAATTTCTAGCTAACGAATTTTATTTTATTCTCGCTTGCTTGTTTTAGTGCTTGAGTATGTATTTATTATAAAGCAAACTTCCATGATTAAATTGATTACTAAGAAAACAAAGTTAATATCCAATTATTTATCATCATCAATTTATATAATTTCTTAGTGATAATAAAGCTGGAAGATTTTCATTAGAGATGTCACGAATCAATGCTTAATTCATTTGATTCGTTAAATATTCATATACAGTCAATATATTTAAAGAATGTTCATTTATTATATAGATAATCACTTTTTGTGCCATATCTGATGAGGGCCGATTAAGGCTCTCCATAACATCGTGTAGCGTATCTCATGCCAGATTATGTTAGAATAGACCGTGTACTCAATGCTGCATCAGAACACCAAGAGATCTAGCGACATCACTGACTTTTAGCCGCCGAGTGCAGATTCACGTGACCGGACCAGATGGACTTATTGCGAGTTTCTTAAACGTACGATTACCGGATTTATTTAGCCTTTAGAACGAGGTGATCCCGAGAGAAATAGAAGTAATTCCAAGATTTATTATTGGTCACCACAAGCTTAACATTATAAAAACGACACGAGGTTTATGACGAACACAGCAAGAAAACTACAAAAACAATTATTAATTGACTTATTAATTTTCTACAGTTTATCATCCTTTTTCAGGTTATTTAAAGCCAGCAAATATTTGCATTGTAAAAATCTATTGACGTTTTAAGCATAATAATGATTTAGTTATATAACGTTTACTAATTAACCCATAGTTTGGGGAGAAGAGATGGATTAATATCATTCTCAAGGGTATTTGCGTGTAACTGAATATAACGAAACCAATTGAAATTGTAACAATTCCAAGCCATTATCTATTACACTACCCGCACACCCAATTTTACGGCACCTGGTTATCCCAAGAGGTTACCCATCTATGTAATAACCAGGCTCGACGTTGCTTAGATTCGATAATATTTTGGGAACTGGTGTCTATGTGATATCGATGTAAGCTGCAGTGAGAGAAGGTCATAATTGAAAAAGCAAAGAAAGGACTAACTATCAAATATAAGAAGAGATATATGGTCGTTAATAAGAGAAATATCCCAGGATGCGAGCTACGAAGACATTAAGGTCAAGCAAGAACAGAATTTTTTTTACTTGATAAATCCGAAAACACATTGAAGTAAAGAAAGATCTTTTTCTGAAGCTAAGCAAAGTATAAAGAAACAGGCTAATATATATATAAACAAAGAAAAACAAGTGTTGCTTATCTATGTAATACCAATCATCTTATATGATGATGGCTGTTATACAGTTAGGCAACTGAGCAAGATGTAAAGGAAATATATTTTTATATTTTTATGTTGCATTAATTGCCATTTTGCTATAAAAAGAATTGTCATTTTATTATAAAAATGTATACCGATATTTTTTGGAGGGGTCGCTATTTGTTCATAACGGGGTCCGTAACAATTGCTACCACCCCGGGTCACAATGAACCTGAGAACAGCAGCAGTTAGGAGGTGGTTCCACTCTCCTCAATATCTCCAATCTCTTGACCAGAGGCCTTACTTTCGGGTGTAATTCATCTTCATAGCCAATGTAAGTTGGAAGAATGGAGGATGAATAAAACAAAGAAATAAATTAACGGAAAAAGATTAAAAAAACACGAAGTAAAGAATGCATACAAAAATATAAAAAGGATGTTACATAATTTATACTGGAAGCCAATAAAATTTTGTGACTGTAGGCTATTTAAATCTTTGATATGAATACTGATGTGAACAAGTAGACGCGCGACGTTATTACACAAGTTTATATTTATAGTGATCAATGCTTTATGAGAGCAGGGTTGCGGTATTGTTACATGCAGCAGATATTAGTAAATGCTAGACCTGATTTGCAAGAAAAATATCTCTTTACGCAGTATCAGCTTGAACGACTACACAAATGAATTCATTGGAGAATTCAGTTTTCCTTTCAATTTCTGGCATAAATGTCAAATCTTTTGACTGAGAATTTCATTTTTCGTTCTTCGGTTTTCTTTCTAACTTTCTGAGTTGAGCAATTTTCCTGAAATGTTTTTTCTTTTTTCTAAGCTGTATAAAACTAGTTTGAATTCTCTCCCTGTCATATTTGTAGTGTAAACGTTGTAGAGATTATGTTGTCTTTTGTGGGTTATATGTTTTGTTTTTCGCTCAGTGATTTTTAAATTATCAAAATAAGTTATTCTTGAGCCATAAAAAAATTCTTGTCTTCAGGAAAAGTGTCATAAATTGAATAATAATAATAATAATAATAATAATAATAATAATAATAATAATAAACACGGAACAAAAACCAATCATAATAAAATAAAAAAGTGGCAGACGCAAACGTGTAGAAAAACAAAAGGCAACAATGAAAACAACGAATAAGAAAAATATCTTTAAATCTGTGAGAAAAAAAAAACTATTGGAATTGTATTTTGAAAATTCGAAGATTTTACATCTTTTGCTATTCTAAATACTACAACCTCAGAAATAAATCCTCTGTGTGATTTTTTTGTAAATTTTACCGTTAACCCTGAAACGTCAGAATCGATTAAATCAGCGACGATTTCGCCAAAATGTAGGAGTAAATTGAAATAATATCGTGGATTCTACATCCTTTTGGCTTACAAATACATCAGATCAGAGCCTCGCTTCCGGTAAGATCTCCAGAGTAAAACAACGTACAGCCTGGTCAGTACCAATATAGCTGATAGTTTGCGAATACCAAGTGCTGTAAGCTTAGATGTGCGGGTGGAGTATGATGTATAATGGCTTGGAATTGTTAATCAGAGAGCCTTGTTCAAATTCCCATTTGGTTCATTATATTCGCTTACGTGAAAGTACCCTTTGCAAAGTTCTGAATTTATAGTAAGACTTGCATTATTAAACCATATTTATCTCCATCAAATATCCTCCAATTAAAATAAAAGGCTTTAAATACGTTGATAAGCCGTAGAAAACGAATCAATCAATTTACAGTCTAGCTTTGATGCGAACGAAAATACGCACTCTTGTAGTTTTTTTTTAATTTTCGCCTATCATAACTCTCCCCCAGCAGGTGGGTTGACCGGTTGGGTAGCTGCACATCGGGTGAATTGCTAAAACAAATATTGACCTTCCTTGAGTATCAAATTAAACTAAACCGAACAAGTTCTCGTAATAATTAATTCTACCGGTCCCAACATGATTTCAATAAAAAAGGTAAGAACTTTTTCAGTCAACCTAAAGTGGAACGAATATATCTGATTTATCTCAGCATCTAATTCTAAATATTTCGTTCTCTTTTTCGGGTCAGAAAGTTTTACTCGTCAGAATCCATATGGAACACTTATATATCTACTATTTTTCCGTGCATTGAATACTGCAACCATATCTGGTTGGGTGCTCTTGATGTTCTCTACAAAATCCCAAAAAGGGTCTACAATGTAAACGTTTCTGACTTGTCATCTAGCCTTCAGTCACTTACTCACCGACCTGATGTGGCTTCTCTGTGACATTTCTACAAATATTTTCGTAGCAACTGCTCTGAAGAGCTTTTTGTGCCTTGTGCCCCCTCTACGTGAATTTAAGCGTGCTTCTAGATTGGAATCTAGCTCTCACCCTATTATCGTCGAGATAGTTAAATGTAGTCGCCCCTCACTTTTAATCGAACAGTTTAATTTCTTGCACATCCCGCCTGTGGAACTCCATTCCTAGTAGCTATAATTTCCAAAAATTTAAA
Source organism: Ascarosepion bandense (assembly GCA_037127315.1). NCBI lineage: Eukaryota > Metazoa > Mollusca > Cephalopoda > Sepiida > Sepiidae > Ascarosepion > Ascarosepion bandense. The sequence goes on from JBBBDQ010000555.1 coordinate 8,352,887, forward strand.
TGCAATGTTAATTGCTATTTTCTATTTTCTTGAATCCAATTCATCTTTTATCCTTTCTTCAATACCCACTGTACCCAGTCTTGTCTCTCATTGTAACCTTCTGCGCACTAGGAGCGATCGTACCTTCTTGAGGTGAAAAGATTTTTAAAAAAATCCATACCAAATCTACTGACGACATTGATACTCACGCTGCACAGTTTCACTGAAAATCTTTTGGATGTTTTTTCTTTTCTTGTCCCGCATTCTCTACTATATCAGATATTACATTCAGTACTCTTTACTTCGATTCTGACTATTATTACATCCCATAATATACACCTCGTAGATTTGGCAGGAGCATTCGGCGAGCAGTGTAAGAACATGTATTTTCATTGTTCTTTATAACTATTTCTTTTGTTTCTGCAAGTATATTTTCACTTGTTACCGCTCCTCTTTCTCTCTTTCAGTTCAGACATCTATCCACTCAAGCTAGATTAAGTAGATCCCTCGCTGTTTTCTCTGGTGCTCTCTCTTTCTGTATACCCTTCTATTTTCTCACTATGTCTCCGAAATACCAACTGTCTCTTTATGATTTAAAATTATAACCATTTTACTGTTCTTATTCCTCTTTCGAACATACTCACGTGTTTATGTAAAATTCATCGGAAGAACCATATCACTTCAAGGTACCTTTTCATCCATGAGAACATTGTCTAAAATGTGTAGCCATATTAAATATTAGATAAGCAGTTAAGTATATTTTCTTTATTTCTGACATTTTCCTGTATCGTGATAATTTGCTTAGTTTGCGAAATGCATGAAGAGATCGTTCAACATTCTCTACCATATCAAATGTTACATATCAGTTCAAGACTTTACCTCTGATCATAATTAAATCCCATAATATACACGTCATACGTTTGGCAGTGAGCATCCGGTGAGCACTGTGGTAAGATGTTTGCAGATATTTTTGTTATTTACTTGAAATAGCATTTTAGATTATTTTTAAAAATTCCGTATACTTTAGGATTAGCTTGTCATGGCTATCCATAGCGTCTTTTGAAACCATCTATTAGTTGGCATGGTTTCTTCGGAAAGAAATTCGAATAGTTTTTTCTTGTCTGCTCTGCGGTTTTGAAATAAGTTATCATTCTCTTCTTTTAGTTGCATTACCAAGAGCGTCATTCATTATTTTACTCATATATGGGGGGTAGAATAACTTGATTTATGACTTTCTGACATTAGCGCCGAGTAAACAAAATAGCCTTGCTCAGAATGTGAGCTTAGACTGCATATTTCATTCTTTCCTTTTCAACTTTTTTTTAGCATATATTGTTAAATTCTAATGTATACGTTACATATATACGCTCCTGTCCGTCGATTTAGCATTCTGTAGAAATGTTAGACTTTAGAAACAGTAGCTACGCACCGCTATTTACGCATCGTTCTTCAGCAATTAATTAAACCCTTGGCTACTAGCCTTTGTTTAGTGTTGAAGTGTTGTCTAGCAGTACTGATGAAATACAAGACTGTCTTTGGATGACTTTATATATATATATATATATATATATATATATATATATATATATATATAAATATAAACGATCTGCTCACTTAACGGTCAATGAATAACCGAAAGTATAATTTATAAAGCTAGCATCTGTTCTGATAGTGATGTAAACTTTTAATTTGGTTCTATCGAAAAACAATAAAAATATCGATTTTACAACCATAAATTGACTTTAAATAACAATGAAGATAGCATTGCCCTGTCCAAATGTTTTTGTCAGTTAAAATACAAAAAAAGCCAATTATTACCTAGAACTTCTTAGCGAAAACCAAAACTTATAATAGAATAAGAAATAGATATATTTAGGTTGCCATCTTAAATCAGCTAAATAACTCTAATCTACTAAATAAAGAATGTGAATTGATGTCTACATGCAAATATAGAAAAAATATCTGCTTAAATAGTTGGACCTAGATTAACATATGTCGACATTTTCACTTTTTACTTCTTTATCTATTTATGTTTTATCTATTACTTTCTATTATTTTAATCTTGTTTGTTTATCTATCTATCTATCTATCTATCTATCTATCTATCTATCTATCTATCTATCTATCTATCTATCTATATATATATATATATATATATAAATTGTGTTCTTACAATGGTTTATAAAAGCATTATATCACTATACCAAAAATTTCATGGTTCAGAACAATACTGGTCTTCTTCAGGTGATATTTTAAAATAAATGGTGAAAATAATTAATTCAGAAACTATAAGATGAATTCATGGTTTTTAGAAAATTAGGAAATGGTAGTCAGAGGAAGTTAAACCAAATGCTTGTAGATGTGTCAATATCGATCAATTAAATGTGAGAATTTGGTTGAACTATAGAAGTTGAAAATTTGAGTGCGGAAGAGAAAAAAATAGCATAATGTCAAACCATTTTAATTTTGTCTGGGTAGGATTCAGACTACATCTTTTAAATGGGTAGACAATGATTTATAAGAGCAGGTTGAATTTTGTTTTATTTTTTATAATTGTGATTTTATACTACTACATCTATTAAAGGCGCTGGATTGTTTAACTTAGAATTAAAATTAAGTAATCATGGTATACTAAAGTGTATTGGAGTTTAAAAAAAGCCCACGTTGTGTGGATCATTTAACTTCCTCGAACTAGCACTCCGTAAATTTTGAATAACCGTGAATTCATCTTATATTTTCTAAATAAGTCACCATTTTTTTCTAAGATATCTCCTGAAGAAGAACAGAATTGTTCTGAAACATGAAAATTTTGGTGTAGTGATATAATGCTTTTATAAACCATCGTAATAACAAAATTACAATATTAAGCTTTACTTTATATTGAGCACTCTTTATAAAACTTAGTGCATGAACAGATGGTTTTAATCTATCTGTTCTTTCACTTAGTTATAATATATATATATATATATATATATATATATATATATATATATATATTAATTTTTTATATATATTATTAATTGTTTATATATATTATTAATTTTTTTTATTTTGTTTTTCAATGCCATCGTCGACAGTAAACACAAGTGGTCTCCCTTAAAGTTTAAGTTCAACTTCAAAATATGACCCTTAATTCTTCTTATTTTACTATTACTCGTAAGATTTTGCTTTCCAGATTAGTTTTCGGTATAAATCAAATTAAGTCATGCATTTAATAAATAAAAAAGATATTCGAATTTTATAATTTATAATGACCTTAAACAACACGTAAAACGGTCACTTTATAATATGCACTTGATTGTTGCATAGAGCATGAAATACTGTGTCGTGCTATAGACTTATGATAATATATATATATATATATATATATTCCGTATGGTTAATGCTTCTTCGACGAAGCATATATAAGTTCCTGTAGTATTCTACAAGAGGTTATCGCACTGTTTACAGTTGTTTACTTTCCAGGCGTTATTGATATAACTGTCTACTGATTAACTCCTTCGCAATATTCATACAGCAATACTTTGATTAACGCCCTCGATACGTTTCTAAAATAAATGCAGTGTTAAACAAAACAGCGCTAGACGGGGTCAATAGAACAGCATAAACAGGTATGCGCTTGATAAGTTGTTTTTTAAGCATTATACGAACAAAAATGAAGGTGACAGACATCAGCAATCGACTAGATGATTGTGTGAAAATGTAGATAGTGAATTTACCACAAAAATGTATGTGGGTACCTACCAGAATGTGAATTATAGTTTCGTATACACCAAAATTAATGCTCACGAGCAGGATATATTTGACCTGGTATTATAGTGTGGATGCACAATGAATTAATGGATTGCTGCACGGATTGAAAAATTGCAGAGCCAAGTTCGATTTCCAGTCGAGTTCATTGCATTCTCTTACGTTCTGCTACTCTTGGGAAAAGTATGAATCAATATCTTCTTCCAAATATGGGCTAGTAGCGAGATTAGCTGGGTTCTATGTATAGACTAGCATGGGAGAAGGAAAATCCTGAATCCGAACTAGCTTATATTTAAGGTGGCAAACTAGCTTATATATAAGGTGGCGATTGACACTGCATTTTAATTTTTGATGATTTCACGTATCTCGGAAGCAAGTAAACGAAAGGGAATTACACAAGAGAGAAGTGCACGAAAAAGAAACCTCTGGAGTAGAAGGGGCAAGTACTTATATTTTAACTGTAAATGAATGAGACCTAGTTGCTAACCTAGTAGTGCACTTAAATTTATTTAGATGGGGCACCAGGAAAATATCTTTTAAGAGTAGTTGCCAAGAAAATATTTGTAGAAAAGACAGAGGGAGGCCACGTCACGTCAGTGATAAAGTGACTGAAGTCAAGATGCTTGGTCAGAATTTTTACATTACATATCCTGTTTGGATTTTATGAAGAATCTCTAGGACCCATTCTGTCCTGCTGTTTGCCCATAGCTAGATTTGAGGCACGTTGGGGTAATGTATAGCCGCTCAGACTTAGGAATCGGAAAGCCGTGTTCAAATTCCAGTCGAGTTTATTGCATTCTCTTACATGCTAATATTTTTTGTAAAGTATGAATCCATCTCTTCCCCAAATCCAGATATGGGCAAATAGCAAAACAGACTGATTTTAATAGCCTTCTAGGAAAAAAGACTGGATTTTAAATCAGACTGGTCTATCCAGCTGCTGCTTTGGAAATACTACCTCTTTGGGCGAAGGCTAGAAGAAGAGAAGATAATTCCAAAACAAATCCACCTCACACGCTGTCTCGAAAAAGGAACTGGTGCCATTAATTCGAAGTTAACTCTAATTTCACAACTGTCTGGATGTTGGCATAGCAATTCCAAATCATATAACCTACTTGCTGTAGTCCCTTATTGGGGGCTGGGGCCCATTAATCAACAGGAAGTTTATAGGATTAAAGAAAACATCATATATTACAGAGCGTAATTACATTTTTGAAATTTTGCACTATAAAGTTCATTTTTAATAATATCCAAATAGGAGTACTTTAAAAAAAATAAAGGCAAATATCACTTATAAAGATATTCAGTCAATTAATGTCATACTTGATATACACGTCTGGTGATCAGGTCTAGAAAGAGATATAACTGACTGGACAGAAGATTTTACCGCAGTAGTTTGCCATTACTTTTTGCGGTAGACTGGTTGCCAGCCAAGATTATAGAACCTAATTTTTCCTGCTATTTTACCCATAGTTGGAAAGAGAAGAGATAGACTAATACCATTTCAAGAGTGCGTAAGAGAATGAAAATAATTCGAACTCGGCTCTCCAATTTTTTATTCCGAACCGATATTCGTTTTACCGCTATCCACTTTATATATATATATATATATATATATATAAACAAAAAATGATAGCTATAACTCACATCGATATAAAAATATATATAAAATAAACATATAAACATCGACATCAGAGATAACAGATATTATACATATTTTCAATTTCGTTGAGACAAGCCTAGAGCCATGATAGTAGAGTGCTCGGGGAGAATTGAACACAATAAGCTAGCGAAGGGATGGTGAGATAACCTTGCTAAGTATTGTTACTATAAACCTTAAATTTATCATTCTCTTTCTCTCTCTCTCTCTCTCTATATATATATATATATATATATCACATTATCTCCATTCCTCCCTAAACTTATTCCATCTCTCTCTCACACTATTTCTCCCACTCTATTTCTCTTTTATCACATCTCTTTCCTCTGTCTTTTACCCGTCTACCTTTTAATTCGCTATATCCCTCCCTCTCAACATCTTTTTTCTCTCTCCGTTCATCTATCTGCGCCTATCTCCCTATCCTCTCTCCCTTTCCCTCTCCTCACTCTTCCCATCTCTCGCTACCTTCTCGCTCTCCTTCTGTCTCTGTCTGTCTGTCTCTCTCTCTGTATATATATATACATATCTAAAGAGAGTGAGAGAAACATATAGATATTAGAAATAAATACCACTGTCAGTGTTTATTAACTAAACAGGTTTCGTTGTATTGTATATTCAAGGCTGATCATGGTAAGTTACATTGAGACCCATACTGGCGATAAAAATGTCAGGCTGTCCTCAGAAGAACGGGACAAATTATCGGCAACATGAACGAAATACAATTGCCAACTATTGTTAACACACAGCGAAAGACGATCAGAAAAGACATTAAGTAAATGAAACTGACACACCTGTACTGTCGCCTCATAGATTAACTGAGCTCTATGCTGCACTGGGAATTCTTCAGTAAAACGGAATGAAATGGTTTGAATATGACATTATTTTCAGTGCATACAACCTTATGTAAATCATAATGTATTCGGTGGAATTAATTTTTAAAAAGGAGACAGAACATTAATTCACTCTAAATGATCAAAGGCAAAATGATAATGACAACAATTCACTGAATGGTTACGCGCTTTCTTATTTGTAGAAATGGATTCAACCGGATCGCTTATACATTATATAAATATATATAATAAATATATGCTTGATTAATACCTCTGATGGTCGCTCCTTGTTGACCTGGAGAGATTTTTGGGGTCCAGAAAGAGAAAAACAAAAAGTGAGGGTGACGTAAAAACAAAGAGTCAAAATAGTGCTGGAAATGTCGACGGAAAGGGAGAAACAATGAGTAAGAGAGCGTGTAAAGAGAAAGACACAAAGAGTAAGAGTGACCTAAAACCAAAGAGAAAAACCAAGAATGAGGGTGACGTGAAAACAAAGAAGGAGAAAAATGTGAGAGAAACGTGGAAAGAAAGAGAGACAAGAAGAGTAGAGGAAACGTCGACGCAAAGAGAGAAACAAAGAGTGAGAGTGACGTGGAAACAAAAAAAAAGACACGACGAGAGAAACAAAGGAAGTCGTGGGAGCAAAGCGAAAGACAAAGTATCGTGGGGGGGGGGGGGTGGAAGAGTGAGGGAGATGTTGAAATAGAGAGAGAAACAGATTGATTGAAATGTGGAAGCAAAACGTGAAATAAAGAATGAAGGAGGCGCAGAAACAAAGAGTGTTATAGATAGACGTGGTGCAAAGTGAGATAGAAAGAGCAAAAAAGGGATACAAATTGAGAGAAACACGAGTAAACATATGGACACAAAGAGCGATAAAAATTCAAGAAAGACGAGGAATCAAGGTGATGCAATTAGCTAGGGAGACGTAGAAACATAGAGACACAAAGATTGGTGGAGATGTGGAAACGAACTACGAGGCATCCGTGGAAGCAAAGTAGAAAATAAACGAGGAACCAAAGTACAATGGATACGTGGAAAAAGTACAGGGAAGTTGTGAAAAAGAAGTACAAAGAGACGTACAAGGGATACGAGGAAACAAAGGGCGAATGAGGTGTGCAAAGTAGAAAGGGAGACTCGGAAACAAAGTAGAAGGAAGAATTAAAAACAAAGTACAAAAGAGACGTGGAAAAAAGTAGAAGGAAGATGTAGAACCAAAGTACAAGAGATACGTGGAAACAAAGTACAAGGGATACATGGAATGAAAGTACAAAGAAGACCTAAGTAGACGTTGAAATAAATTGAAGGGAGACACGGAGACAAAGTAGAATCGAGACGTTGAAAAACGTAAAATGTGAATTTGAAAAAGATACAATGCTGACTTGGAAACAAAGTACAAAATAGACAGTGAAACAAAGTCCACGGGGGCAAAAAAAAAAAAGAAAAAAAAAAAAGGTAGATGTGAAAACGAAGTAAAAAGAACTAAATAGAAGCGAGACGTGGAAACAAAATAGAAGGGATACATTGAAAATGAAGTGCTATATAGACGGAGAGACAAGTGAGACGTGGAAATAGACCTAGATAGGCGTGGTAAAAGTACGTGGAAGACGTGGAGAAAGTATATTTGAGGCGTGGAAACAAAGTAGAGAGATGAAGAAACAACGTAGAAGGAAGAGGTGAAAACAAAGTACACGTTAAGCGTGAAAAAATAAATTAAATAGAAATCTGAAAACAAAATAGAAGGGTGACATGGAAACAAGTACAAGGGAAACAAGGTAAAAATAGAAGGACGTGAAAGCAGTAGAAAATAGATTGGAAACAAAGTACAAGAGAGATTTTGAAACAATTAGAAGAGATATGAGAGACAAAATATAAGGGGTACAGGGAAACCATGTACAAAACGATAAGGTGAAATAGAGTAAAATGGAAACATGGAAGTCAGGCGTAGATACGAAGCTCATGTGAAATGTGAACAAACGTAGGATTCAGAATAAGAAACGAGAGATAGAATAAACAGAGAGAAAGAGAGAATGGAATAATGAAGAAGCGGACAAATTGGAAAAGTGTAAAGAGAAATGAAGTACCAAAAGAAAAATATATAAGCCAGGCAAACGGAAGAGGTCATTAAAAAAAGAAAACAGTAAGGATGGTTAAAAAATTACATCATTCGTGATTTTAATATGCCGATTCGGATATGATTATCTTTACTTCCTGAAAAGACTTACGGTCATATCACATCAAAACACCGGTTCTCGTAAGATCCCCGAAATTAAGCAACGTCGAGGCTAATCAGTAAGTAGATGACAGATCACTTGGGAATACCAGGTGCTGTAAGCTTGGATGTGCGGGTGATGTAATAGATAACGGCTCAAAATTAAAAAGTCCGATAGTCGAGTTCAAATTCCGGTCAGGTTCGTTATATTCGCATACAAGTAAATAGTTAAGAAGGGTATGGATCTACTTCTACTATAACTGTAGATTTATAAGAAGCAATTTTATCAGTAAATCATTATCACCCCCGCAGAAAAATTCATACAATCTAAGAATATCTATCGCTTTAAATAACCTACAAGAAGTTGGAAAAATAGTCAATAAATCAATTCTGAAATCTTAAACCCAATAACTACAGGTATCACAACAATTTTAATAGTTTGAATGGCAAGTTTGATCGCCATTTCTCAACCAGAAAGCGCACTTATTACATAGATGTACCTACAAAAATAGTTCCTATTTCATACATTCATATTTAACCACAGCTTAAACATATCATTAAAAGTTGTTAATATTTTAATGAATATTTTATGACATTAGCAATCATTAAAATTCTTCCCATCTCCAGTCATCTAGCATAATGACACTTACTTTTGGATATATTTACTGTAATGTCAGTTAAAAAAAATACATTGCAAGCTCGTTAATCTTTTAATTAATATATTATGACATTTCACTTGCCAGCTTTCTCCAGGTATCTGACACAGTAACACATATCTTTGGAAAAACTTTACCATAATATCAGCATAAAAATAGAAACTCATTTAATTTTTTTCAAACCAATCTCATTTAATTAGTTAATAATTTCATTAAAATTGCCAGCATGGAAATTTTCCCCCTCTCTTGACAGCTAACATGACAAACAATTTTTCGATAATTTTACTTTAATATCAGCTGAAAAATCCAAGTCACGTTCATTTTTTTAAATTAATATATGATAGCATTACAATTACAAGCATTTAAATTGCTTCTCATCTGATACGGTAATGCAAATCTTTTAGATTATTTTACATTATCAGCTAAAAAAATACAGTGGCGAGTGACAAAAATTAGCTTCTAACTCTCGATAGTGTCCATAACCGTTTTCTTGTCCCTTTAGGCGACGAATTATTTTCCACTTTCCACCCATTTCTCACGGACGAGACGTCTCAAGCCTCTTACTCCTCTATCGTTATTTCCATGGCGAGTATTCAAATAAGCTACATCCCTTTATTACACTAGTTCTTATCTTCACGGGTAATACTCACCATGACTCATATATTGTAACGAACCACCCTCATTCCCTTCAAATCTCCATACACTAGCAGCTTCTTTCAACGAACCAGTACCTTATGGAACAAATTGTCAATGTATTGTTTTCGGAATCACTGCAATTTTAACCTGCAGAAGTCTAGTTAAGCGTAATCTTCCGCACATCTCCGCATAAGCCGTGCTTCTTAATCTAATATGAAGGAGCCCAAGGGTGAACACCATTGTCAGAAAAAGAGCAAAAATTATCTTTAAAATTTTCACAATACACTAGCTGTCACATTGACATAGACTCAACACAACAAGTGATACAGACCAACGCATATCGTGATACTATAAGGCAAGTTATAAGCTACTAGAAGAAACGTATAAAAGAAATAAATATAATCACAAAAATAATATCCTATCCATTATAAGAAAGACCGTTGTGCAATTATTTGTTTGTGTGTGTATATATATATATATATATATATTGTCTCTTATATTTAACGGCATATATTTAGAAAATTACTTGCTGCCTCGATATACTATATATATATATATATATATATATATATATATATATACTTCCATCCTGTCATATATATATATATATATAGAGAGAGAGAGAGAGAATATCGAGGCAGCATTGGCTCAGTTCATTGTCTTTAATTCGTTATGAAAGATTTTGTCGCGTGTTTGCAACAGTGTCGTATTATTTAATATTTACATCGTCGAGTAGTGAAGAATATATATATATATATATATATATATATATATATATATTATTTTTTATGATAATGATGACCATTTTCTGTGAGCATATATGTTTCTCCTGTCATGCTCGGGGTGGGGGGAGGTTATTTTTATGTCTTAATGTAAGATACTCAATTTATCATTTCTTATTCTATTTTTACATCCAATAGAAAAATAACAGATTTTTTAAAATATTTAATCATTTCGCCCCCATTTTAGAGAGCATATCGATATAAATATTTTGCCGTCTTTTTTGATCGCCCACTTATATATATATATATATATATATATATATAGCGCCATTAACCATCCTGATCTGTGTTTAGTAGGCCTACGATTGGAACGACTTATAGTCTCATCTCATCAAGGGATGGTGTAATACTTTGAATCATCTCATCAGATCTTTTCTTCCAATCGTTTTGACAGCAAATCCAAAGATCTTGCGTGTTTTTGGCTTTATTTTATACACCCAACGGGGTAAAAATACGATGACATTATCGGTTAGAATGTTTTCTAAAAGCTATGTCTGGCAGGGCAATCCATAATGTTTAAATATTTCACATCATACTTCATTTAGTAACATACATTTGGCTGTCCAGTTTTGCGTCGATCTTTAGCAACATTATTTTTACACGTGAGTCTGAGGGATGTGCGTTGTGGCGCCGTGGATATCGATTTGAAATGACAAATTGGAGTACCGAGTTCGAATTCCAGTTGAGTTCCTTGCATTCACTTATGCATTAGTACCCTTTGGGAAATGAATTAATCCATCTCATCCCTCCAGTAATAAGTTAAAAATAGAACAAATTGGCTTCTATATCCTTGGATGGCAACCAGTCTACCGCAGAAAGCGATGTCAATCTACTGCCGGATAATCTTCTGCCCAATCAATTATGTCTCTTTTGAGACATGATCGCTCAAAGAGTGTATTACGTATGGCAATTAACTGACTGATTCTGATGTAGTTCCTTACTATGAACTCCTCCTACCACAGAATTTGTTCGATGATTTTATTATGTCCGTTGCTTTTATGAAATAATTTAGAATTGCATTAGAATTCAGTTCTATATTTTTTTCGTGGATATATATTCCTTTTGACGGTTTGTCATTATCGAACACTTGATGATTTTTGTTCATGTTCTCTTATGTAATTTGGTCTGGTTAATAATTGTTTTATTTTGCAAAGAATTAATCTATATTATTTTTACGTAGTACACTTCTTAATGTATGACTTGACACTTCATTAGTAATGCTACTTTCATTACGTACTTGACGAGTTGCTAATTTTGATTTGAATATTGTATTTGATCTCGTTTGTCTAATTTTAAATGTCTACCTGTTTTTTATATCCAAAATCTCTTCAACATCTTCTGTGAGACGCAGGTAGTTTGCTTAAGTTTATTTTGTTCTAAGGCATATTAACCTCAATAATTTATTTGATGCCAGCAAGTTTTGTAGGATAGATTTGTATGAATAAAATATGTACCTTTTTAAAAATATGTATTGCTAGTAATATTTTAAAAATATATTACGTTTTTTTTTCTATAAAAATATTTTTTATACTTTAATATTTTGATCCAAGTTTGAAGGAAAACTATTTATCCATAGCTTGGAACCTAGCTGTTGCTACAGCCAAGGGCCATGGTAGATTTGGGAACAACAGCAATTAAAAGGTGTTTCTATGCTTTTTAATCGTCTTAATGAGAGGCCTTGCTGTAGGATGTAGTTTATCGTCATACTCGGGACAGATGGACAATATGTGTTTATATCCCAAGTTCCTTAGCTATTTCACGGTACCTGAAAATGTAGCCTTAATGTAATCTGTGTTCGGCCGTGTAACATGAGAAATATGCATGCATAAGTTAATCTGGCGTTATAATTTAGAGTTGTGTCAAGTGGATTACAATTTAAGCATCCTTTATTTTCAGTATTTTGGTGTGTATGTTACGACAGTTTTTTTTTATCACAATCCTGAATGGCTAAGAATACAACTCTTGAAAGTACATAGCTTCTAAGTATAAATTAAACATATCCTTTTTAACTGTGTCGCTTTTTTTTTTGCTTGCGAGTTTATAATTCAAGATAGTTAATCTCTTAACATATTATTTCATTACAGCTGCAAGATTTGAAATTGTGCCTTTATGCAAACATCTGACATAGCTATTCATTTATTTAATGGATTTGTCATAAAAGCAGGTAACAAGTACTTATCATTCTCGTTAATGTTTTAATAACTTATGCCAATTACAACTGCGAATTCGTCGCTGGCTCATATTGTTAACATTTCCTATTGTTCTATTCTTACACTAAGAGAAAAATAATTTTTTAAATATTTAATAATTTCGCCCCAAGCAAGGCGAGATCGTCACTAGTGGACAGTGTGTTGCAGTGAGAGAACAGATTGGGTACGGGGATAATTGCACAAAGGATAAAATAAGATAGACGATAGCAAATGCAATTAACTTTTTGGAGATTGCAGAGTTCAGAGAAGAAATTAAACAAATGGGACTCCCACAAGCAGAAAGTGCAAAAAAAGGAAGCTATTAAAGTAGAAGTGGTGGTTACATTTAAATATGTCAGCAGTAAAAGGGTGGAACCTAGATGCGAATCATTTAGCACGCTTAAATTCACGTGGACGGGTCAGCAGAAAAAGAAATCCATCAGAGCGGGTGCCATGAAAATTCTCTCTATTATAATAAATATTTCCAGGCCAGAAGCAAGTAAATATCTAGCCCCACTGATGAGCTCTGATACAGCAAAACAGGCTTCTATGTCGATGTCGAATATATATATATATATCCCTCTTGTCACGCTCATGGAGATGAAGGCCATGCCGAGGCAACGTAGGCTCAGTTCATTCTCTTTACTACCAGTTATTGAACGTTACTAACAGTTATGAATGCTCTTGCCACGTTTTTACTCTCTAACAAATACTTATTATTTTATTTTTTTATTAAATTATATCAAGTAGTCAAGAATATATGTATCCTCTATTATAGTAAAAACCGTTGAATATATATATATAGGAAACGCTGATCTTTTAATTTGCACATACAAAAAATTACCATACAAAAAAGCATTCAAATACACACAACATAAAATAAAATTATTTTAAAAACATGAAGGCAAAACGATTTGTATTACATTTTTGATAGGCGACATAATGTTTAATTAATCACTTAAAAATCTAAACGCAAGAAATCTTTGAAGTAATTTAAAAATATTTTTGAAACTTTATAAATTAATGTAATTAAAAAAATGAAAACAATTCTTTTAAAATATCAGAATATCTTTTCTTCAGACTATAATGTCCTAAATTTCTATTATGTATTCAAGCAATTAAAAGCTTATCAAATTAAATAATATCTGTGTTTCATTGTATTTTTGTATTTTACTATTCGTTACAGATTTTTGGATAAGAAGCAAAATTAATAAAATTGAATTATATTTCCTAATGAGGCCTGCGTTTAACAAATAAAACCGTTTACCTCAACAACAAAGTAAAATCTATTAAAATTTCATGGATTTACGTGTAGTGGGGTAACAGATGAAAAAAAAAATTCAAAAATAATTTTATTTATTTGTAAGTAAGGACGGAATGTTTCATTAAAATCGGACAATTATTTGATTTTTGCGAAAATTTCCAAATTAATGTTTTTGTCGCCGTGAAGATGTAATATTACGTTTTCCTCTTGTAAAATCTCGTAAAATTTTGGTTACCCGCTAACTCAAATCAAAACAAGATTTTCTGCCAGAATTTCTAACATGTTAGAGGGGGTTAAAGAATTTAAAAATAATTAAAAATTATTTTGATCTTTCTTCTTAATAATAATAGAAACATTTTGATGGAAAAAGCTCGTTTTATTAAGTTTGGGGCCGTTTTAATTCATACTATGCTATTATTTTAGCGATTTAGTGGAGGTAGTTCGTCTGAAGTTTAAAGACTGTATAATTAAACATATGTTCATCTATGTCAGCTTGCATCAGAAATGCCTGTTATTTAAGAGCATATTATGTGCTAAAACTTCTTATACTTTAAAATATGTATATCTATTTTTATTTATTAAAAACAGCATAGCAAATTTAAAAAGGCTCCAAACTTAAAAACAAAGATTTATCGTCAGAACGGTTTTTCTGTTATTAAGAGACAAGAGCAAAGTATTTTTATTGTTTTATTAAATTCTTTAAAACCTTTTCTAGAATGTTCTAAATTTTTATTAAAAATCATGTTTTTTTATGTCAGTGCTTGACGTAATATTTATAACTGGTGTTTTAGCCCATTTTTTCAGTTGAGAATCACATTGATTTGAGAATTCCTGCAGAAATCAAATCATTGTCTGATTTTAATGAATATTTCAGGACTTATTAAATGAATTACATTATGTTTTAATAGTTTTTTAGAAAATCATAGGAGATTATTTTTTACATATGTTACCCCTACTTAATTTCATGAAATTTCGTAAAAATTAGGTAATAATTTAAAAAAATATTTGTATTAGTTAAACGCTGGAATCATTGGAGAGTGCATACCACAATTTCTTCAAATATTTACTCATTTACCAAAAATCTTATCCGAATGCAATAAAACTAATTATTTAATTATAAAAGCTTTTTTTGTTTTGCATCAAATTATTTCAAACTTTTGAAATAATTTTAATTTTTTTAGCATTTAAACATTCTTATTTTTCTAAGCATGGTAGTCCATAAATAATATCATTAAAGATTAAGGATTATCCCCCTTCTGAAAAAAAAAACACTAAACCTTTTTTAGTCTGTGTGTATTTTTCTAATTTCATTTATTAAATTCATCTTATTACGTCACAACAGCTTCTGCAAATGATGCTTTAAAAATTTTAAAGTAGGTTTTACTTTTTTAATTCCCATTTCACTAAATATTTTTATGTAAATTATAGTTAACCGTATTTATGTTTTGAATACCTCAGGTTGTCAGAAAAACGAGACTTTCGTGATTAAAAAATGCTTGTATTCAGCATTTAATTCTATAGCTATTAATATTTGTTTCAAATCAGATTAATTTAACCTTAATTTTGCTAACTTTTCTCAAATAACTTCTCACATATATACACTGCTAAAAATAATTAGAGGAACATTTCCAAAACACATCAGATTTAAACAGGGGAAAAATGATCTTGAATATCTTGCCTGATAATAAGTAGGCGATGTATTAGTAACAAAATGATAGTAACAAAATTTAATAGAAATGAAAATGATAATGAAATCAAAGACACCCAAAAAATAAAAGTGAAAAAATGATGCAGCAGACTGGTCCATTTTGTCAAAATGCCATTTAGAAACTCAAAATGATTCTCAGTAGTTTGTGTGGCCCCCACGTACTTGTACGCATGCCTGACAACGTCGGGGAATGCTCCTAATGAGACGACGGATGGTGTCCTGGGTGATCTCCTTCCAGATCAATCCCAGATCAGGGTATCACTGAGCTCCTGAACAATCTGAGGGGCAACTTGGCGGTACCGGATGGACCTAAACATAATGTCCTAGGGATGTTCTATTAGGTTTAGGTCAAGTGAACGTGGGGACCAGTCAATGGTATCAATTCTTTCATCCTCCAGGAACTACCTGCATACTCTAGCCACATGAGGTCGGGCACTGTTTTAGACCAGAAGGAACCCAGGTCCCACTGCACCAGCGTAGGTTCTGACAATTGGTTCAAGAATTTCATCCTGATACCTAATAGCAGTCAGTGTGCCATTATCTGTGCGTCCATTCAGGAATATGCCTCCCCAGACCATCACTAACCCACCACCAAACCGGTCATGCTGAATGATGTTGCAGGCAGCGTAACGTTCTCCACGGCATCTCCGCACCCTTTCACGTCTGTTGCATGTGTTCAGATTGAACCTTCTGTCATCGATGAAGAGCACAGAGCGTCAGTGGCGTAGTTGCCAATTCTGGTGATCTATGGCAAATGCAAATCGAGCTCTACGGTGCTGGGCCGTGAGCACAGAGACCCCTACTGAAAGTCGGGCCCTCAGGCTACTCTCCTGAAACCTCTTTCTGACTGTTTGGTCAGAAACATTAACACCAGTGGCCTGCTGGAGTTTATTTTGTAGGGCTCTGGAAGTGCTCATCCTGGGCCTCCTTGCACAAAGGCGCAGATACCGATCCAGCTGCGAGTTTAAGGATCTTCTACGGCCCTGTCTAGCTCTTCTTGGATAACTACCTGTCTCCTGAAATCTCTTCTATCCTCTTGAAACTGTGCTGGGAGACACAGCAACACTTCTTGCAACGGCACGTATTAATGTTCCATCCTGTATGACTTGCACTACTTGTGCAACCTCTGTAGTGTCCAGGTACTGCACCATACTATCAACAGAGATGTTGATCTAAGACAAATGAAAAAACTACAGCAGTAGAAAGTCAGTCAGGAAACAATCAGCTAAAAGAGATGAGAAGAGATAAGTATCAGTGGCCTCAACTATTTCTGTTTTGGGGGATGTCTCGTTGTTGCCCCTCTGAAACACCTGTTGTTGATTTCATTAACAACAAAGCAGCTGAAACTGATTAACAATCCCCTCTGCTACTTAACTGACCAGATCAATATCCCCAAAATTTTTACTGATAGGTTGCTATACTCTGGTTAAAATGTGTTCCTCTAATTTTTTGAGCTGTATATATTTTTTGTAAAATTTTTAAAACCGAGAATTAACCTTTGCTTAGAAATGTGTCGAAATGACAGATTTTAAGTATTTAACTAAAAACGACAAAAATATATGTTTAAATTCAGTATAATTTCAGTTTGAAATACACCCGTGTATTTTGCTTACTAGAATTAGTAAATTTAAACTGTTAGCTTTCAATTAACGCTAAAATGAAAGTTTCAAGAAATATTTTTTTTTATTTTTAAACAATTATTTTAAACCTTAATTATCGAAAATTAGTGGAAATACCTATAAGAAGTAGACATTTCTTAACTAACAATTAATAAATTTTATTTCTCGGATAAGAAACTTGTATATTTACGACTAAACACTGTTTAAATTAAGAACAACCACTGTACTTATAAAATTCATTGAGATATACTGAAGATGCATAAGTGATTTTTTATACAGGTTATAAATCAGATTTTTCAAAGATACGCGCTGCACGATCTTTTTGCAACTGCTTCTTCACGTTTTGCTTTTTAACATACATATACAATTTTAGTAAATATAAGTTTATTTTCAAATTTATATATTAATTTTTATAAGACTGAATACGTTAATTGAATTCGGTGTTGGATTAGCTTTCGAAAAACTGCCTTTTCGAAACATAAGCTTTCAGTACATTCATGTACTTGTAAAATATATCACATAAGTGGTCTATATAGAATTGAATAAATGGCATATTCTCCAGGGATAGACTGATAGGAATCCTGGATCTCTGAAACGACGCTCATTTGTTTCGGACTGATACATGGTAAAAATTATGAGTGACGGAGCAGAAAATGCAATCCGATCAAAATATTATGGGTTGAGTAGATCGACAGAAGATGGTGGCAAAGTCAAGTTGCAAGAGTCTTCTAGCTATAAAGAGAAACTGAATTAATATCTCTTCTTGGAAGATATGTCGGGAGAGTGCAAGACTGACCACCGCTTGGCAGTGGGTATGGACAATTTTCTCCGGAACTCAGAATATTTATTCGAAATCAAATTAGTCGAACGGAACGAGGGTCATACGAAAGGAAATTAAATTATTTTTACAGACTGTTCATTAGTTTCTGTCGAGTTAGAGATTTATTTCCTAAATCTCTCGTGAGGTTTTCCTTCGATTCGCATCATCATAAATAATGTCACTGTCTTACTCCAAGGACAGGGTTGATCATGACTCTCGCTAACTTCCTTTTTTCGTTGCAACTTTGACTCTTTACTCAACCCATTGATTCTTGTTATTCTATTCAGAAACTTGTTGAGTACACGTACATTCCCTGTGTTTTTTCTTGTCGTCAGTATGTCGTTTGAGTGTTAGTTTTGCAAGACTTTCTTTTGTCATTATATGTGTCAGATATTTCAATTTTTAATTTCTAGTTTGGACAAGTCTCCTTGTTCTTATTTTCTTTAAAGCGTCTTCATTGCTGACATCTCCCTATATTATTCTTCACACTCGAAAAGTGATAAAATACCTAAATTCATATTTTAGGTGATCAAGTCTCTCTACAACTTCTTGTTTTCTTTTGTTTGATCATTCATTCACTTGAAATAGTTAAGTAGGTTAATCGCAGTTTCCCAAACTTCTATCGCCTTCAGCATGTCTTCGGTGTTCGATACGTCAGACATTCTATCCTTATTATGTCGCAGACTTTTCAACTATCTCGTTCTGGATGTAAGTATAAGTTTCATTGTCGTTTTTATTTTCCTTAAGACTTCTTCGTTACTCGCGTGTTCTGTCCATCGTTTTCTAAACATTCATCTCTCGGTGAAATATACAAATAATGATTTATCTGATCATGGTTCTCTATATCTTCCTGTTTAATTTTTGTTTTGCTTTTAGAAATCATTTTAATCTTTTTTATGCTCCGACGAACTTAAGTCATTGGTGCACCCTCCACAAGAATTTACTCGTGCAACCAAACTGGCAACAAGGTCCCCCCCCTTTCACAATTAAAACAACCAAATGCAGGCGACAGTTCTACTCCATCAGCTTCTTTTCTCGCACTTCCCGCCTGTGGAACTTCTTTTTATATACTTGCTTTCCTGACGGTTACAACCTCCAGGAAATTAAATGCAATGTCAATTCCCATCTCTTATCCACTTGACTCCGTTCTTTTCTACATCACTCCGGGTATCTTCTTTTCCTTTCTCTCTAGCTTTGCAACTGTCTTCAATCCTGTGTTTACATCCTTCTTTTGCCCATTCTCTGACATCCCTGTAACTGTTTCGTCTTTCTTTTCAATCTCCTCTTGCCTGAAAATTTAACTCTGTTATGTATCCTCCTGCGAATCAGTGGCGGTACCGCCTTGCTTGGGGTGAAACGATCAAAAGAAAAGAAAACAAAAAAAACTTCGTCTTTGACGAGCCATTCATTTACTTGAACTCGGTAAATAATCGATGACACATTAATTTCTATCTGTCTGTTTTTGATTTAACGTATGAGTTTCCTTAATATTTCTATTTTCATTAAAAACTTCCTTACTGTTCTCATATTACATTCAGCTTATTCTCGCTTCACATCTCTTATCTATTCCGTAGATTATACTTCAGTATTCACTGTCCTATAGTGGATTAGATGTTTCCTTGAAATTTGGAATTATTCTTTATTATTTCTCATATTTTACTTAGTTTCTGAAAGTCATTATTCCTTATTCTCATGCGCTTTCGTAGTTCTGTAGCATATTTTGTTGTTGGTTATTCCTTCTATGTGCCGTGTCAGTTCAAAACGTTGACGATCATGGCTTTCTACAATTTCTCCTCTTCTGTAGATCTTAATGATTGTTGATTCTTTCTTTGCTATCTCACCTATACCATGCTACATCATTAATTTACTGAAGCTCTTTAGACAGGTTATACGCGTTTTACCTCTGTTCATTTTGACTTTAATCTGTCCTGTGAACATCATTTTCTTTAAGATCTTTTCCTTCATTATGTGTCTTAGAAATTTCAACTGTCCCTTGAGAAAGACGCAGAGGCACGGTGAAGTAATGGTTAATGGCTCGGATTGTGAAATCGGAGTGTAGTGTTTATTACATTCATTTAAGTACTAATACTTAGAAGATGTATGAATCCATTCCTTCTCATGCCCCCCTCCAGTTTTCTGTATTCGGCTGTTCCCAAAAGTCTGGTTTGTTATGTACAAGCCTTCACTATATATATATATATATATATATATATATATATATATAGTATATATATAGTGAAGGCTTGTACATTACAAACCAGACTTTTGGGAACAAAAATATACTTTTGGGATATATATATATATATATATATATATATATATATATATATATATATATATATATATATATATATATATATATATATATATATATACTCTGATTCCATGCGTCGATGACTTAGGGAGCAGCGACTCCGACTGACACCAAATCGGTCGAGTTTCGATCCCGGCCAGAAGCAAATGGATGCATCTCGCCACACTGATGAGCTGTGATACAGCGAAACAGACTTGTATGTGGAGGACTAATATATATATATATATATACGTAAATTCGCTTAGAATAATTGATAATTATGTCATTAACAAAACTTATCACAGTTTATATAATTCCAATATTAAGCAATTGCTGAGGTAATTAATATCAAAGCATAGTTATGTTTATCGGAATACACACAAACTTTTGGAACAAACATGTTTTCTTGAGGTGATATTCGTTGCGATCGGTTGAAAGTTTAATTCACTTTACCTGGGCGAAATCAGATTTATGATGGTTTAGTCGAAGGCAAAAATCAATTTCTACTTACTGTTGCGAATACAGCGATGGACACAATGCCGTGTGGTGAGGCCAACGCAGATGTGTAATTCTCATACAAATCTATGTTGTAGGCTATCAGGTGAATCTAAAAACAAAGAGAAAAAGAAAAGAAGTTTCAGAATGACGAGCACGAATTGAATTCTCTTCGCTTTCTGAAGAAGAAAGTTATTTTTAACGGAGGCTTGTTTGGTTGCAAGAATTACTCTTTCGAATCTATCAATTCCAGCTTATTAAGGCTGCCTATCTGATAAGTGATAAGAAGATTGTTTTTCGGGAATCTGAATGTAAGGAATATTCTAAGAATGCATCCTCACTTCGGTTCGCATTCTGAATTTCAAGTGTATATTTTCGCATATTATGCACACGGATATATATATATATATATATATATATATATATATTCGAATTCAAACATACGCACCGTAGTATTGGCGCTAGGGGTGTCATCAGTGATATCTTTGTGTTATATATATATTATATATAAACTTGTGCATAATATGCGAAAATATACACATGTAAATTGCATATTACACACGCTGGTTCATATATATATGTGTGTGTGTGTGTGGGTGGGTGAGTGTATTGCATAACAAAACAAAGAGACATTAAATTAAGAGTATCAACGAAAAATATAAAAATATATAAGCACTCAACGTATTCGTTCGGGTTTCAATCCTGGGTAAAAAAAGCAATCGGAGTCTAACCGTACTGATGAGCTGTGATAAGGCGAAAGAGATCTGTCTGCGGAAGACAATATATATATATATATATATATATATATATATATACATATACACAGTCTCTTCTAAATGTATTGGAATCGCAAGGCCACTTCATTTGTTTTTCTATAAACCTAATACATTTGATTTTAAGATAAAAAAATAAATATATAAACAGAGTCAATATAGGAAATATACATATAAAATAATTATTCATCATTATTTAGATTTGGTCTTGTCGTTCCAATACTACCTTTGATGGGGACCCTTTGTGTGTGTGTGTGTGTGTGGGTGTATATATATATATATATATATATATATATATATATATAACTTGAGGAGATCATCAAATTACGCTACTATGGGTTCGAACATTTTAATTTTGTCATGCGATTTGTATTGAAAATTTGAACGTGTACAATACAACTGTTTAGCGGTCTAATTTATAAATAATTTAAAACAGACCTGTAATTGTTTAATATATATATATATATATATATATATATATATATATATATGGTTATTATTTACATGCAGAATATTTTCCTCACACGATTTACATGTAGAATATTGTGCTCATCTTTGTTCTTATAAGATATGCGTCGACGATTTGGGTAACCTACAAATAATTTCTAACTAAACCCTGTATTTAATTGACGGGATTATATTTTTATCGTTCTTCTGTGTATGTGTCAATTTATCTCATCTAATTCTAATTACTAATTATTAGTTTTTAAATTATTCAGTTATTCATCGCTCCCTTCCCACTGAATTCAAGTACACACGTCAGAGACCAGTGATTGAACTAGTAGTTAGGCTCTCATGAAATTCATTAACTATCGCCTTAATCCAGTAGGTATGACAATTTCATCTGGATAAATTTGAGTCTTAAACCTAAGTCGCCTGTTAATGATTGTTGTCAATGATAACTGGCTATCAGAGAAATTCATAAAGATATATCATCTGTATTATAATAAAAACCAATATTTTTTTTTAATCATTTCACCCCGAGCAAGGCAGAAACGCCACTGATGTGCAGGGGGTTACATAAATGTAGAAAGATTAATTAGAAAAGAGTGAGGAGTACAAGCTAGTTAGAAAGGAACAATAGAAAGCTGAGAAAGCAGGTGCAATGACAGATACATGGGCGGAGAGAAAGTGAAGATTATGCAGGGGAGGGGAGAGAGCTAGAGTCCAGTGGTTAGTAGGTGAGTATTAACTTTGCATTTAAATTTCTGGACGTCGTAGACGTCAGGAAAACAAGAATACGGGAGTGAGTTCCACAGGCGGGAAGTGCGAGAGAGGAAGCTGCAGGAGTAGAATTGTCATCTGCATTTGGCTAACCTGACTGTGAATGGGTGGGACCGAGTTGCCAGTCTGGTTGCACGGGTAAACACCTGTTGAGGAGGCATCAATAGAAGAGACAGAGGGAGGCCACATTTCGACGATGGGAAAGTGGCTGCAGTCGAGTCGCCAGATCAGTACCTATCACATTACAGACTCTCCTTTGGAGCTTGTCAAGAACACTGAGGAGAACGGCAGGGGTACCTGATCATAAATGGCAGCAGTACTCCATGCACGGACGGATGGTTGACTTGTATATATGCAGGATGGATTCAGGTGGAAAAAACATCAATCTCCTGTCACGCTCATGGGGAGAGAGAGAGAGAGAGAGAGAGAGAGAGAGAGAGTATCAAGGCAGGATAGGCTCAGTTCTTTTTCTTTACTGCCAGCTATTAAAATACACTACTAGTTATGAAAGCTATTGCTGCGTGTTTGCTCTTTAACAGAACCTTATTATTTTTCTGCAGTATTTATATCATCGAGTAGTCAAGATTATATATATTTATATCTATATGTGTGTGTGTATATATATCCACTCTGTTATAATAAAGACCTTTGTGTTTATATATATATATATATATAGTTGATTTTTTTATTTCTTAATATAAGATACACAATGCTAGGTAGATCAATATGTATGCTGCCGTCACTTTAGACGTCATATTGATATAAATATTTTGCCATCATTTTTATGGTACCGGTCCACTCGTTTACTTATATTTTTTTAATTTGCTATGATCATAGTAGAGGAGTGCTCAATATCTATGTCTGTTGATATAGACAGTGTAGACATAGAAATCAGAATTTTCATTTGATGCATCAGTTTCATGCCGTAGACATATGGTCTGAAGAATTCTAGAGACATGATGACCTTCTTCAGGTTTTGAATTCAGAGTTGATTTTCTCCTAGAGCGTTTACCACCTAAGGTTTTAGGACACTTTTTGCTAGGTAATACGGTAGAGTAATTGATACCGGATCGGACTAAGGAATCAAACTATTCATTAGCATATTTACCTGCTAATATAATCCGGGGATATATATATATAAAGTGGTAATAAACTTACTATGCAGGACCATAAAATAACAATTGAGACAAAGCAATTAATCAGCAGTCCGGAAATTTATTGTTAAATTGGTTCTGGTTAATTATGGTTAATAACAATAAAATGCTCTGGTAGACAATATTAGATGAATTGCTGATAATGTTCGAACTGCAAGTCACATGCTTCAATGCATTCTCTACAACATTAGAGAATACTTCGACAAATGTCACGACACAAATGGTTCTGACGGCTTAAATATGCGAAGGCGTTTCGAATAAATAGCTTGTAGTTATCGATATTTCTTGTTTTCCTTGCAAAAGCGGTATCTTTGACATTTCCCCATATGAGTATCTGTGTCCTTACTTTATACAAATACATGTTTTTTATATATCAAATTTCAAAATTTACAGGATCGTATTCAATAAACTGAATTCACTTCATCGGCGATCTTTAATATTATGGAAAATTTAAAATTTGTTTGAATGTGCGTATATATGGGTAAAGAAACCGTAAGTAAGCGTGCAAAAAAAGAAAAGAAAAGAAAAGAAAAGCGTGTCTAAAAGAAAAGGAAAGAAAAAGGAAAGAAAGCGAGAAGGAGAAGAAAAAGGAAAAATACGAAAGAGGAAAATATGTTAGATTTGCAGACATGACGAAACGCTGGTCAGGAGGGTGGAAGAAATAGATCATTATAATTAAAATAGATAAAAATAAATGACGTATTTCGCTCGGCTTTGCTAATTTTTTATAATTTATTCACGTTTCAAAGTAAATAGGGCCTGACTATTGTTGAGATGAAAATAATTTACGTTGAAATTTATCTCAGGAGTAAAAGAAGAAAGACCGAAATTGAAATTAAAATATTGATAAATAAAAACTTAAATATTACAAAAAACAACTATTATTGGAAAATTAAATTTAGATAAATGTAAAATAGATTAAAAATAAAAAAGAAATAAACACAAGCTGGCATTAACACCTAAGTAAAACTTCTGATAAAATTAAATTAGTAATTAAAAAAAATAATAGAAATTGATTTATAATATACACAAAAGAACTTTTGCGTATATATATATATATATATATATATATATATATAACTGTAATTTATATTATTGATAAGGGGAGAAACTTAACGAAGGTAATTTAGAATAATTCAAATTATTAAATAAATTATATGAATTGAGATAATTAAATTAAGATTATGACAGCATTATGCTGAATCAAATTTGTTAATTATATATATATATATATATATATATATATATATATATATATATATATATAATCTAAATCCGAGGAATCAAGGTGATGCAATTAGCTAGGGAGACGTGGAAACATAGAGCGGCAAAAAGAGTGGTGGATATGTGGAAACAAACTACAAGTCATCCGTGGAAGCAAAGTAAAATATTATATATATATATATATATATATATATATATATATATATATATAATCTCAACCCGGAATTGAAAACCCTAGAACTTGAGTGAAAAGCGGCTATGAGAAACAGGAGGTATTATTTAAATTATTCAAAAGTAAAGAGCTAATAAGTAGAAATGAACCAATCATCTTAAGGAAAAAAATTATAGATTAAATAATTAAATTTAGAAATTAGGCGTCGACTAATATCAAACGATTAGACTATAAGACGTAAGGGTTAAATAGGTAAACATATATGACTGTTATAATTAATTCGACAGTAATTAAGAAGAAAAAAAGAAACAATTATTAAACAGAAATGTAAATTTGGATGAAATATAGGGGGTTAATACATAAATTAAAACATTTGGACTTGTGATATCTGTTAATAAATTATTTTCGTGAGTTAGAAGGACATTTTTTTTAATATATTTATTTTATTTTTTTCAACTAAACATAGATTGCATCTATCAGAAATATTATTGGAGATGCGGGCCCACCCTATCAGCCATGAATTGACTATGGGGTTGAGTTTCTTTTCTTACATTCCCCGAGATCTTCGAAAAAGAGACGTTAGGAATTTTAAATTAGGACTGGAAAAGAAGTGTTTATGGGAGTAGTAACTTTGTTTACGTTTTCCCGACAAAATCGCAATGTAAACTTGATAATTCTTTTTGTTATTCATGGGAGAGATATAGACTTGGTAGATTATTCGTGTAGACTTTGATTTTTCTTCCACCGCACAGTTTCTGATAAACCTACAATAACACAATGGTAAAATACCAGATTAATTATTAGTCATACTGATACTAATACTGGTAATTTTTGTATGTTTCATAAACAAATGTCGACATAAATTTAAATTTTTAAACTTCAATATTAACCCCCTAAATATAATCAAACTTTTTCTTTTTTTGCACGCTACTTTTGGTTTCTTTACTTGCACACAGTCAAATAATTTTTTCAATTTTCTATATTAATAAAGATCGCCTGCGAAACGAATTCAGTTGTCCGAAATAAACATACGTTACTCTGATTTTTGAAGGTTTATATGTAATATATATATATATATATATATATATATATATATATATATATATATATATACTTTGTTAATAAATAATTTTCATTAGATTGAGCACTCTTGCTGGATCAATTTTAATATTTAATTTTTAACTATTAATATTAATAGGATCTCCTTTAAAATTTTACCATCAAGCCACTTCCTTTTGTGTTACGCTCTCATACCCTGATTGAGCACTCTGGAAGAATGATTGACTTTGAACAAACAGTAGCTATCCTAGCATATACGCATCGCTTATTCAGTAATGAATTAGAGCACTAGGGCTACTGGCGTATGATACATGATACGCTAAAAGTGTACCTTCTTCTTCCTAGCGTCATAGCTCAGAAGTAGACTCGGCGACTGGCGCCAATTCGGTTGGGTTTCAATCCTGGGTTAAAAACAATCGGATGTCTAACCGTACTGATGAGCTGTGATACAGCAAAACAGATCTGTCTGCGGATGAATACACATATATATATATAATGATGTGTGTGATGTGATGGATTCTCCCGTCGGTTTTGAAGTATCATTCAAATTTAAAATTTTTGTCTTATGTGACACTTCAGACTCGGTGAGGATCTGGATACAAGACCTTATATTGTGCAACACCGAAGATCTCGGGTCATAATAACAGGAATATTCGCTGACGCTTTTTGCCATTGTCTTTTCATCTTCAGTTTTTTAATCTAGAGAAACTTGCTCCTACTTCAATAGTCTTTATTCACTGTCAACCTAACTATACATGGAGATATTAGGTATTCTTTCGTCACTCATCCTTGCAGCATGACTAACCCAACAATGTTGTGAGTGCATTATGAAAGTCAAAATTTTATCACTGTTGCAGCCTGCGAGAAGAGCAGCATTGAACACCCTATCGTCAAATGTATATTCTCATATCACACGGAAACATCTTTTGAGGACGTAATCCAGGTGATTGGTATTGAATCTATATGGGTCTCACTATTCTGATCCGTACAATAGTTTTGTTTAAACATTGAATTTATAAACAAGTATTTTGATATCTAATATGATACTGCTCTAATTCCATACATGTGTGTGTGTGTGTGTGTGTGTGTGTGTGTGAATAAAGAAGAGCAAGTAGAAACATTTTCAACAACCATTTTGTCATATTTAAACGATATTTTCAGCAAAAATAGGGCTTACGCCGTATCACGTTGAAACACCGCTTGTTGTATGACTACCAAAATGAGGCAACGTCGTGGCTGTTCAGTATCAAAATGGGTGACAGCTTGGAATATTTGGAGAACCGAATTCCAGTTGTAAGTGTTCTTTATATTAGCAAATACCCTTGGAAAATTTTGTTTTGCATATATGCTATTTAGTTCATTAAATGTTGTACATTTTTTCATTGTCTACCATGATTAGGGTTTGTACGTTTGTAGAATGCGTTTTGTTGAAACTATATTAATTAAATGTGCGCATCAATTTAACTCCCTTTGTAGAATAGCCCCACTGTAATAGAATGCTTAATACTGCCACGGAGTTTTCTGTAGCAAGTAGATTTTACAAATAGATTTTGCAGTTCCACAACAACGGTTTTTGAATTCAGATTTTCCTACCCAAACTGGTAGTCAACCAAGTTAAATAAATTAACTATTTAATAGTAGAGATCAGTTATCTCTACTATTTAACTCATAGCAGGTGCGTAGACATGAGATGGAATTATGCCTTTCACAAGTATATGTGTTAATGTACACTCAGCACTTTAATTCTGCTTACCGTGCTGTGAACCTCTAAGCTATATATATATATATATATATATATATATATATATATGTGTGTGTGTATGTGTGTGTGTGTGTGTGTGTTTATATCAGTTAAGGGCCATACGTGATACACGCCTTGGGCAATCATGTCACGAAAGGGATATGACTGACTGGGCAGATGATCCCGCAGTAGGTTGCCATTGCTTTCTGCGGTAGACTGGTTGCCAGCCAAGGCTATAGAAGCCAATCTGTCTTATTATTTAACCCATAATTGGATGGAAGCGACGGATTAATACCTTTCCCAAGGGTATTTGTGCGTAAGTGAACACAAGGAATTCAACTGGAATTGGAACTCGGCTCTCCGATTTGCCGTGCCGAGCTAATATCCAGTGCACCACAACGCACCTCTGCACCACAACAATATATATATATTTATTAAAACAAGTATATGAACAATACCAGTCAGCTTGCGTGTACTATATTTTAAAAGAAATTTTCTTGTTGACATTTTTAATTTCCGTAAGCTGGTGTAGAAGATTGAAAGAACTATACAGAATTGTCCTTAGTAAGATTCCGGTCTTTCTACTTGCCTCAGTCATTATCAAGAATGTAAGCACGGCGTCCAGTTCGCACGACAAGAAAAAAAATGTATTAAAAGTGAAAAATCACATCAAGTTATAAATATTCAAATTTTCCAATTCGGAATCATCTGAAACATTCAAAGTATCATGAAATGAACTTTGAATTTAATCGAATTTCTATCATTCTTGATGAACACGGAAGCCAGCTGACAGTTCAGAACCTTGACTAGAACGACCATAAAGTGTAGACTCGTCCTAGACTAAGTCAACATATAGATACGGAAATTAAGACGTCAAAAAATAAAATTGATAAAAAATATAATAGACATAACTTGTCTGTCAATTTTTACCAAAAATATCGACAGAATTGGGGCAGACACAATGTGATAGAAAAGTAACTCTTAATATTAAAATACTTATAATTTATTAATTAACTATATTTTTTGCAAGAAATGGATTTGAGAGGAAAGTGTGTAGCGTGGGGTTTGTATTTGACTTTCAAGCTTGTTTTAAGTTTTGGTTTGGTATAGTAGACTTGCTCCTTTAAAGAAACCTTAATAAGAATGTCACAGAGTGTTAAGTCAGAACTTCTGCTGGCCACTCATAGGGAGTTACTTTTCAAACAACACACACGCGCGTGCGCGCATTTATATATATTGTTTAGTTATTTAGTTTCTGGTCATAATAAGAATAGACCAGTGCACATTTTTCTTAAAAAGTGTTCAATATAATTATATTGTAGAACTTTTGGATATTTTCCATTTGTAAACTACGCAACCAAGTTTTCTACCATGAGTGGTGTCTGTAGGCGATTTTCAATAACTGATTTTATCGTTTACCGTTTTATCTGAGAACGCTGACGTGACGGTGTTTTATTTTTTTGAATGCTCACGTGGCAGGGAAGTTTTGAACGCGCAATTTTTAAAATTACAAGGAAGTATGACGTTTTTGTATATATATATATATATATATATATATACAGAGAGGCGCTTGACAGAGTGGTAAGAATGTGGGGTCGAATCTCAACATGGTCGATTTTTCAGGAAGGTAACTTCTTCATGTTATCGGTCTGGAGGAGGAGATTACAGTGTGCGGCATCCAAGCCTTATAAGTGAAGTTTGGTAAACAGCTTTTTTTGAGAAGTTGTCGATCGTTGTGCTAATTCAAAGTCACAAGTCCTCGTGACCGAGTGTTTGAGCATTCTGGCCTTATTTAGACTGTTGTTCACGTGAGATAACTTTCACACTCTCTGTAACAAAGGCCCACTCAGCATAGTTGCAATTTTTACCAGGTGGGCTCTGGAGGTGTTGAACAAACACAAGTGTGACTGACCAGGTATCTGCAATAGGGATTAACTGGCTGTCCTGGTAGATGGGTATCCTCGAATACGCGTAGCAAGCCCTTATATATATATATATATATATATATATATATATATATAGATATATAAGCAGGTTTATTAACACACATTATTGGGCACACGTAAAAGGCATATAAAGTGTGCGATGGATACATAGCTGTCCAAATTATACAAAAATGAAAATAATACTGGCGTCTCATTTTAACAACATATATTTACCAACATTTCTACAAAAAATATATTGAAATAATAAACAGTAAATTTGTATGTACAACTGACATACTAAAGAGTAAATTTGTATATACAGTTGACATGGTTTTTTAATTTATAGATAAAAAACATCATGTCAGTTCTGTGTACAAATTGTCTGGGGACAAAAAATCATGTAAATTTTTGTATTCTCTTATACCTACAAAACAGAAAACGTAACGATGCTTAATAAAATATAAATTAAATATTCGTTGTCAGTTGTATTTAATAAAACGTGTTTGAAAGAAAGGTTGATGCCCAGATATACATGTGCGTCTATGAATATATATATATATATATATATATGTGTGTGTGTGTGTGTGTGTGTGTGTGTGTGTGTATGTGAGTGCGTCTGTGCGGATGGTGTATATATATATTTTTTTGTCTGTATATGCGTAGATATAAGGTGTTTATATGTATGCGTGTGTTCATTATATAAATATACTTTTGTATATGCGCGTGTTCATCTGTATAAATATATGTTTGTATATGTGTGTGTTCATATATATAAATATATGTTTGTATATATGTATGCTCATATATATAAATATATGTTTGAATATGTGTGTGCTCATATATATAAATATATGTTTGAATATGTGCGTGCTCATATATATAAATATATGTTTGAATATGTGTGTGCTCATATATATAAATATATGTTTGAATATGTGTGTGGTCATACATATAAATATATGTTTGTATATATATATATATATATATATATATGTATATATATATATATAGTTAGATATTGAACCAATAACCGAGGCGACAGTCTGTTTCATATTAACGCAAAACATTAAATAGGCTATGTTCCCACACGATGAAACATGTAAAAATATATTGACACGTATATGTTCACATTTTCGATCAGAGCACATTTTTCTTGAAAAAAGAAAAATTAAAATTACTTAATTCATCTCAGTTTTGCATGAAAATGGAAGATTATAAAGTGCATTTTCGACAATTGATGCTTTTTTTATTATTGTAAAAGCAAAATTACCTCGGAAAGAGCAAAAAAGATATTCTAGGTACGGTGAAGTTGTTTTTTTTTTTTTTTAATCATCTCACCCCAAGCAAGGCATTCCACTGCCACTATTGCGCATGGGGCTACATAGGGGAAGGTAAAGAGAAGGAGTGGATAGACATAGGGAATGTCAGGAGAAAGGTAATAGATGAGTAAGGATAGCGAGGATGAGTGTCGGGCAGATGGGAAGAGTGTTTGATAGAATGGGAGCAGGTTAGTGTGTTAGGAGGTGTCTATTGACCTTACATTTAAACTCCTGAAGATTGTAGCCGTCGGGGAAGCAATCGTTTGGAAGAGAATTCCACAGTCGGGAAGTGCGAGGAAAGAAACTGTTGGAGTAGAAGTTACGGCTGCATTTTATCGATTTCACTGTAAAAGGGTGGGATCTAGTTGCTAATCTAGTATCTCGTGCAAATTCGTATTTAGGGGGCACCAGTGATTTAAGTTCATCGGAGCAGAAGCCGTGAAAGTATTTATAGAAGAGACACAGCGAAGCCACGTCTCGCCGGTGGGAGAGAGACTGCAGGCGGTCTGCCAAGTCGGTATCTATCACATTACAGACCCTCCTCTGAACCTTATCGAGAAGCCCGAGGAGAACAGCAGGGGCACCCGACCAGATATGGCAGCAGTATTAAGCAAACAGAACTGTACGAAAGTGGTTTGTTCAGATCAGAGTCAGTGATTGTAGCATTATTGATAAGGCAGATCCCCCCACATACACTACGACTGAATCAAACATTGGTTGTGAATAACCCACATTACACAATGCGAGAATTGGCAGAAACATCAAAATCCACCATCCATGAGCACTCAGTAAAGCTTGGTCACTCAAATTAGTACGATGTTTGTGTACCACATGATCTGAGTGAAATGAAATTTTGGGATCCAATTTTCTTTGGTTTCCTGTATAAACGCAATTTAAATTGAGACATTTTGAAATAAGTTAAAGCAGGTGATGAGAAATGGATCATTTACAACAATGTACATCGAAAAAGATTCTGGGTTAAGTCATATGAGCCAACTTTATCCACTGCAAAAGCAGGTCTTCATCCTAAGAAAGTCATGCTGAACATCTGGTGGGATTGGAAAGAAAACCTGTACTATGAGGTACTGCTAAGTAACTAGCCAATTTATTTTGAAATGTAATTCTCGCAAGTGAACTAATTGAAGGCAGCAGTTTAAAAAAAGCGCCCAAAATTGACGAATAGGGAACGTGTTATTTTTCATTAGACTTCATATTCCTTTAACGATACGGCAAATTAGTTGCAGCTTGGCTGGGATATATTACTGCATATTGCCTAGACATTGTTCTTTCAGTTTTTTATTTATCCTTGCAAAATAATTTCAACGGCAAAAATTAATTCTTAATTCTTTGGATGAAATAAAAAATAACACCTTAATTATTTTTTAACCGAGAAGCAACCAAAATTCTGGAAAGATGGAATCATTACGTTGAATTAATAATGGAGCATTTTTTGCAACAAAATTGTTCACATTTAG
Source organism: Ascarosepion bandense (assembly GCA_037127315.1). Lineage (NCBI taxonomy): Eukaryota > Metazoa > Mollusca > Cephalopoda > Sepiida > Sepiidae > Ascarosepion > Ascarosepion bandense. Next base: position 8,385,846 of record JBBBDQ010000555.1, read on the forward strand.
TTGAATAACTTTTTAATGACATCATTTTGTTTTGTGTTTTAATTTCTTTTAAAAATAAACATAAAATATCCGTACAACCATATATATATATATTAAAAGTTTAAGGTAACAATCAAGTATTGCTAATTTTCAAAATCTTTATACAACAATTTTTGCGATGGATGTTAATCCAAAGAAGTAGACGACAATTGTAACGCTGCACAAACACACTGGCAAGTCTTATAGAAGGATTATGAATATTGTTAGTGTCAGTCTTAACTGTCAGTCGCGTCATCAAAGCGAAACAAACTAGATCAATCGGTCGAAATCGTAAAGGAAAATGCGTTCGAAATAGAAACATAACGCCAAGAGACGACGTATATGTGATCAAGGAAAGTGTGAAAGATTCTATGAAAACACTATTTGTTTCGTTTCCTTTGCACCATGGTGTATATATCTTACACCTATGCATTTTGTATCTTGCAAGTACTTGTGTTGAACTATTAGCCGTCCAGCTACCGATTAATTTGTCCTAAGATTTGTTTAAAGTGGTTAATTGTTTGTGCTGCACAAAACATACTCTCTCCATCAAAACAACATACCCATACATGTGCACTGTGTGCCACGCATTAGCTGTTTGTGTTGATCGCAAGTTATATCATCACATAGTTTGACCTTCCAGGGTCTTTAAATACATTGCATAGTGCATGATGGAGCGCACACACACACATCTCTCTCTCTCTCTCTCTCTCTATATATATATATATATATATATATATATATATATATATATATAACGTAGAATATTTGGTATTTTTGTCAGGTAAATTCCAACAGAGACAAACTCAAATGAACTCAATGTTAATTTTTTAATGAAATTTAACAGAGTAATATAATCTTGAAAAAATATTTGGATATTCTACAAATCCATAGGTAATAACTATTTCACAGCTAAGCAGCCGTTCCTCAGACCCAAACCGTACAACAATTAATGTTTTTCATCCAAAAAATCGACACATACAGACACTCACATGCCCATAAGGAGAATAGATATTTGAATACTAGTTCATACTCTCTAACGTATATTAGTGATATATCTAGGCAATAGATGCTATGTGTCGATCTAAGACGTTAATTTTAAACTCCTTTCTCCTTATACTTTTCGTTCTCATTTTCTTTCTCTTTTTCCTTGTAAAATTTTTCTGTGTTTTTTCTTTTTTGTTTTCTGAATGAGCGAGGAAATTTTTTCTAGATTACCGTTAAATATCTATTCTCGATATCAGCACGTGAATGTCTCTATGTGACGATAGTCTGGATGATTTTCAACATTAACTGTTGTATGCTTTGGGTTTGAGGAGCGGCTGCTGAGCTGCGAAACATCTATTACCCATGGATTTGTAGAATATCCAAATATTTTTCAAGAGTAATGTAGTGATATAATACTTACTAATTACAATATATATATATATATATATATATATATATATATATATATTGTAATTAGTAAGTATTATATCACTACACAAACATTTTCATGTTTCAGAACGATACTGTTCTTCTTCAGGTTCTTTAGGTGATATTTAAATATAAATAGTGAAAATTATTTATTTTGAAAAATATAAGCATTATTCATGGTTATCTAGAAAATTAAGGAGTATTAGTTAGAGAACAGGCTTCTTGGTGTGTCACTATTGTTCAATCAAAAATGAGGATTAAGTAACTATGAAGTTGAGGATTTGGGTCGCAAAAGAAAGCAGAATGGCCTGGTGTTAAGGCATGTCACTTTTAATTTTGTCTGAGAAAGATACATAGTGAGACGATACATTATTTAAATTCGTAGACAATAATTTTGAACAGCACGTTGGCCTTTAGGTTTTTTTAATTAGATTTTGTACTATCTCATGAGGAAAGGGGTTGAAATGTTTAGGTTAGAATGAAATAATTATGGTGTACAGTAGTTAACAAAATCAAATAAATATTGCGTGGGTCATTTACCTTAGTAAAATAATTTTTAAGTTATATTGGAGCATAAATTATAAATGAAACATTGTAATGAATTAAATTTTAAAGAAAAATATTTTACCTGGGTAAGATACATAGCGGGACCTCATATTATTTAAATGAGTTGAAAATATTTTTTATCACCAAGTTAATTTTTTTAAATTAAATTTTGCGAGTAAAGGGGCTTGAATGTTTAGGCTAGAATTATAATTTGGCAATTATGGTATACTATGGTATATTGTAATTAAGAAAACCAAATACGTATTTTTTAGGTCGTAAAATAATTTTTAATTTCGAAGTTATATATAAGAGTGAGTTACAAATGAAACATTGTAATTTATTTGATTTTTAAGAAAAATATATGTGATCAAGGAAAGTGCGAAGGATTCTAGGAAAACACTATTTGTTTAGTTTCCTTTGCACCAGGGTGTATATATCTTACACCTATGCATTGCATTTTTTATCTTGCAAGCACTTTTACTGCTTTCATAAAACGGTAAATTTCTCTCTACGATTCTGCTGTTCTTTATTTTTAAGCCAACCTTAAAATCTGTAGCTTTTCATTCAATGCTTGAACGGTGGGTTTCAATCTACCTGCTTTTTCACTTTCTTATAATATATAAGCCATAACATATATATATATATATATATATAAGTTATATAAAACATTTATATAAAAGTTATATAAAACATATAAAAGTTATATAAAACATTTTTTTACATATAAAATGCTGATCCTTGCAAACATCTAATTATAGCTGAAAGTTTCACAACTAGATCATCAGAGACCAGAAGTTGAGGATTTTTTATATCCTGAAAATGACAGTTATGTCTGACAATCTGTAGCAACCCAGATATATTTTTTCGTTTTAAAGACATTTTTAATAACATCGGTGTGTACTTGACACTGAAGTGGATCTATCATTAATATAGTGCATTCTAAAGAAAAAATATTTTATTACTAAACATTGCAGATTTTTTCTTTCTTTCAGTTTTCGCTTGCAAAACACTTTTACGTGAATTGACTTCTGCAGAGGACATACATAACGCTCTGCTAACATTACTCGAGGTGAACGTGAGTATATTAGACCAAGCTTTTCATTGTTGGCGTCGCATCAATTATTTTCGACATGCAAAATACTACGAGGTTTTTCCTTCCATTCATATATTCGTACAAATGTTCATATTCATGCATATTTATGTTGCCCATGTACATTCACCTCTTTAAACAATTCATATTTATATTCCTATAAACGTTTGTGTGTGTTCATATTAGTATGTATTTGAACGCAGAGAAATGTACACACAAAGAGTAAGACAATCATATAAAAATATATCGTGAAACACATATAGACACTTTATATATATATATATATATATATATATATATATATATAAAACAGCTAAAAGGATGTATTCAATCAAGATTCCAGACATAAACAGACTTTGGAGTGCATAACTTGATAATTTCGAAAAAAAATATACAAAAAAAAAACCAAAAAAAAAACCCAAAGAAACGGAAATTAAAATATTTCATCAGTCCTTATACTTGCCTAGAGGTATAAAGAAACAGGTAACGTATCTATGGGCAGATGCTCGGACAAAGTATCTCCAAACAAATTTGATTAAAATGAACAGAAAAGTTTTGTCTGTTTAACTTTTTTGATTTTGTGTTTCCAATTTTCTAATAAGATCTTGAGTATTGTATTTAGCATTGTGGATAATTGTGCGTATGGTATATTTAATGTGCACATATGTATTAAAAGGAATTTTAAAAAGAAAATCGGATTGTTTTATTGCGGACTCGTTTCTCGTGACGCTATTGTCGAATTTCGGATTTTCTGAATTCCAGACAATAGAATGAAGTTCTGCCTGCTGGACAGACGTCATATTGGTTCTATAAAATACCCGAAACAGTACCTTGGCAAAACAATAACACAACCTGAATCTCAGACGTATTATTAACAATTTAGAATACACTATCTAATATTTTATTCAGTTAAAAAAACAAGAAAAAACAAAAAGAAAGCCATAACATTTAAGTAGACACACCTTATCTGTTTTTATCAACCTTTTCTTTATATATATATTTTAGACATTGTTTCCATTGTGTCCTTCAGGTAACCCTATGGATTTTTATTGTTATCTTCTCATTTTAGAGTGGCTTGCTATATCATATTGTTTTGCAAGCAATTTCTATTTAAAAAACATACGTGCTTTGCAATTTAGTTATAGGTGGGTTTGATTTGTTCGAGTTTCTTATCTTCTAGGTGCAACTATAGCTAATTTTTTAAATTGTATATTGCCCTATGAACGTTATCTTGTAGATTGTTTCTGGTTGATTGATTGATTGATTCCGTATATATATATATATATATATATATATATATATATATATATAACTTTGAAATGTACTTCCATTAATATTTACCTTATATACATATATTAACTTACGTCGATGGCCTGACTAGGAGGTTTCATGCGTTATGCAATCACCAAGTGAAGTTTCCAAACTGACAGTTTAATAGATTTAACTTCTACAAACATAGATTTAATTTAAATTCAAATCTCTTAAACTGTAAGTTTGAAAATAGCATTTGATGATTGCATGATGCATGGAAGTCTGAGTCGTGCCATTGACGTAAAACACTATATATATATATATATATATATATATGTGTGTGTGTGTGTGAGTGTAAAATAGGTGTTTTTACATTACATTGCTTGATTAAAACCTGAATAATAATACTATACACATGTGCATCCTCACATGTATATTTATTAGTTCACGTAATTATATATAATTATATATATATGCGTTGTGGTACAGTGGATATCGGCTCGGAACGAGAAACCGGGGCTCCGAGTTCGAATTCCAGTTAAATCCATTGTATTCACTTACGCGCAAATACCCTTGGGAAAGGTATTAATCCATCTCTTCCTTCCAGTTATGTGTTAAATAAACGGACAGATTGGGTTCTATAGCCTTGGTTGGCAACCAGTCTACCGCAGAAAGCAATGGCAAACAACTGCGGGTTAATCTTCTGCCCAGTCAGTCATGTCTCTTTCGAGACATGATCGCCCAAGCGTGTATCACGTATGGCACTTAACTGACTGAATTATATATATATATATAAATTCCGAAATTTACATTCAGTTGAATAGCTATTTCAGCGAGAAAATTCTTGCTTCCTCAGCAACGATCAAAAGCAATAATTTATTAATTCAAATGTGGTACAAAAATTCACATATCGGAAAGAGCCCAATAACATATCCATACACAGAAAGTTAAAAAACAAAAAAGGAGAGGGGTATTAAGAAACAAATATTTAAAATTTGTCGTGCAGACATAAAAAAAGATTCATGACTCGATATTAGAAGAAGACTTTTAGATTACGTCTGTATTAAAGAATTAAAAACAAAATTTATTCCTTGTCACAGGAATAAGAAGTTGTGGAGGAAAATGAAAATGAAAGGACAAATGGGGTCGATGGGGGAAGTTAACAAAGAAATAAGACACGAAAGATTATTCAATAGCCGAGACGACAAGGTTTCAGACGGTAAAAGAAAAGGTAACGTTATATATATTTCAGAAAGGAAACGGAAACTGGAGGAAAGAATAGAGACAATATATTACATAATATATACAATTTTAACAAAAAATATTGGAAAATATTTGGTTTAAAATAATAATGATGATATCGCCTATTGTAGAGGGTTTAAAATATCTAGGTTATAATATATACCTGATGATTGTGTAGTGCATGAAACTTCGAGTCCTGCTCCCGATGTAGAATAATATGTATATTTATTAATATTTAATAGTTTTGTAATACTACATTGAGCAGTGTTTTATTAAAACCTGAAAAATATTTTTATATATGTACATTCATTAACCGACACACACACAGACACAAACACACACAGACACACACACATATATATATACATGTGTGTGTGTGTGTGTGTGTGTGTGTGTGTGTCAAATTAAATAAACTGCAAACTTTGTGTCTGTTTGTTTTTAATAAAATCCGTTCATACTCACGGATAATCTTTCGCGTATTATAATTGAAAGATGTCAGAAATGAGCTGTAACGTTGACAGATGTTATTCATTTCGCAATGTACACAAGTAGTTTCAGTCTCCTTCTAAGATCGTCTGTCAACGTTACAGCTCATTTCTGACATCTTTCAATTATAATACGCGAAATATTATCCGTGAGTATGAACGGATTTTATTAAAAATAAGCAGTCACAATGTTTGCAGTTAATATAATCTGATATGCCTAAAAGAAAATTTGCTGCCGAAATACATAAATATATATATATATATATGTAAATATAATATAAATAAAAGCAAAGACACGATGAATATCTTTTATCACAAAACGTTTCTTTTCTAGAGAAATTCTTTTATCAAGAGAACTTGAAAATGTCGTGATAAAATTCCTCGAATAAGGAAACGCAATGGAAGAAAATGTTTTCATCGTGTATTTTCTTACACACAGGTTTTAAATAGATATTTATTTGTGTGATTCTACATGCTGAGATAAAGGTGAGTTAACAGAAAACTTACCTACATATGTTGCGTCAAAGAATGAAGGAATAGAGAAGGTCGGATAGGAAAAGGGCAAACGCTAAGAGCTACAAATTTATGAAGATGTGGAGAGTCATGATCACCAACGTTCTGAAGGATCACGACAGACAAAAGATCATTTCTATCAAGTGTTCCTATTAATCAAATGAGAGCTTTTATGCATGGATGATGTTAACTTTTTCCTACTTTTAACGATGTTTTACGTTATCCGCGCTGACACCAATCTACAGAAGCTAGAAAGTGTAGACTGGGGATATACTGCGAGGTTAAGTTGAAACCCCAACGCGGCAAACTCGAACAACACGTGCCATTAGAAAGAAATTAAAAGAATTACCTTTCTTACTGGATTCCCTGAAGTTTCGTCTAGAATATACATGAATTTGTAAATTACTTGATTCACCAAGTAGACCTCAAAATTGAAAATCTAAAAATCGGATGTAGGGCGAAGAAGCGCATGAAAACGGATTTATCAAAAATAGATTTTTGTGAAGTAATTCTATACTGGAAAAATCTGATGAGTGGTTACGTATTGAGGTCTTTCTTAGAAATATTGATTGAATCATTTTCTTCGGCTTATCAGCTATTTGCAGGTCATTTGAATCCAGGAAGAATTATTAGATTGTTGGAATGTGTTTTTAAAATAATGTTTTTTTCTAAATTTTACAGAAATTACTAATCAAAGTAGCTGGGGGGAGTGAATTTCTATCATTCCCAAGAGTATTTGTACGTAAGTGAAAATAACGAACCCAGCGAGAATTGGAAATCTGTGCTTCGATTAAAAATTCTGAGTCATTATGTATCATACTACTGTGTTCTTAAACCTTCCTAAAAAACGATCAACCGACTTGATTCAAATAACGAAAATGAGAAAAGGATGTTATGCATTGACCTAGTACAGCCATTCAGTTAAGTGCCATATCTGATACATGTCTGGGCGATCATGTCTCGAAAGAGACATGATTGACTTGGTAGAAGATTTTCACGCAGTAAGTTGCCATTAATTCTGCGGTAGACTGGCTTCCAGCCAAAGCTATAGAACTCAATCTGTCCTGTTATTTGACCCATAGCTGGAGGAAAGAGATGAATTATATTTTTCCTAAAGGTATTTGCGCGAATGTGAATGCAAGGAATTCGAACTTGGCTCTCAGATTTCTCATTCCAAGCTGATAACCACTGCACCACAACGTACATCCTAATAGAGTAAACATTAAAATTATAGGTTCTTTCCATTTTAATGATGCTGTCGAGATAAATACAGGAATATATTGCAAGGTATCAGACATTTGTTTTTGAACTGTACAGGTGAGTATCAAAACGATTATTCATGCAAAAAAATTCTCTTTCCTATTTTGCAGAGATGTTTTTACTGTTTCAAAAACTCCAAATTAATGGATTAGCCACTAGTCTGATCATATATTAATTCAAAAAAGAAAACATGCGGTCGATCATTGAGAATAGTTGAAAAAGGAATCCAATATTCAAATAAAGAAAATATCTTGAAAGCAATGAAAGCTGTTAGAACAAGAGAAATGGTAAGCTAAATCTGTCGAGGAAACTGACGATATTCTAACAATACCAGAATTTTTCCAACACGCTATTGGGTGTTGGAATGTTCATAGTATTCATTATTGTTGAATTTACGCTAACATTTTTGTACAGATTTAGAATCTCTAAATTTCGTTCAATTTCTCAAAATAATGCATGAAATTTGAATAAACTAAATTGTTTGTAAAAATCCTTTGATAGAAATGCTACTTCGCGGTTTAATTTCTTTGATTTAATTTTATAGGGCTTCATGGAAAACGATATTTCTTAAGAATCATTGGGCACCTCGACGTGGTGTAGTGGCTAGCAAGCTTATCTCGCTAGCATAATTACAACTAAGTAGTGAGTTCTATCTTGAGTGCTCCATACTTTTGGCCTTGTGCCACGTCTAAGCTATGCTTAGAAAATAAACTTTCTTTTTTTAACAGTGAAGACTAAATTCTTAAGAGTTCTTACACTTGAACAAGCAAGATATAACTGGCGATGCGTAAATATTTCTTTCTTGAGCCAAATCCCAACATGTGAAGCGTTTGGCCTTCGTGATTTGTTTATAGTTCTCGGATTCGTGTCCATTCGTATGGTTTAGGAATAAACTTTATTATCGGGATTAATAAAACCCGTCCTGTTCCAAACACGGTACACTGGAGTAGTCTTGTCAAATTTAGTTTCAATCAGTCAATCTATGGTTATTTTAGAGGTTGTGACAGACTAACGGAAGTCATACAGTTTTATATATATAGAAGCTCTGAGTAACACGGAAATTGCAAAATAATGAGAACATTTATCAAGCGATAATATCTATGTGGTTTAATGGTTAAATGCTCGGAATGAGATACAAGTGAGCTGAGTTCGAATTCTGGTCGAGATTTTTATCTTCACTTTCTGGAAATGTATGAACCCATCTATTCTCCTCTCAGCTATGATTTAGGTAGTAGAGTTGAATGAACTTTATAGCCATGGTTAGTAAAAGAAGAATCACGCTTCAGAGTTTCAAAACCGTACATATCGCCAGTGAAGCACATATTGGAACTGCACCTAAGGTCTGTTCAACATCGTTTTGTATAAACCACAGATTGATCGTAGCAGAGTGGCATGCGTTGAAGCGTGCGGTTATGCTACGGATTATCAAATATGGATATCATATATCCACTTATGTGGCCAATATTGTTTAATTTAATCAGAGTTATACAATTAAATTATAAATATATTCATACAACCCAACATTAACAAAGTTGTCAATAATAACAGCAACCATAAGTTGAAACTCATATAATATAGCATTTCTCTCTCTCTCTCTCATAAAAAAGGTGAGTCGAAAATTCCACACCCTAGGGATTAATAGGTAGATTGAAGAGGTCCTGTTCAGTGGCTTCAGAGGTCAACAAAACTCACGCTATTGATTTTGATTTTGTTCTTGTCTTTAATATGTGGCAATTTGAAACCAGTAGTTTATGAGCATCACTTAAAAAAATTTTGAGGAACGTAAAGAAAGAATTAAATATGAATGCAGTAAGATGACAAGAAAAACTCCGGCGTGTTAATGAAATATGCAAGCACAAAATTCTTCTATCTACTTGATTCTTATCCATCTCTTATCTTTTCTCCACATCCCCTATATCTCCTTTCTTTTTTTCTCCAATGCTAATACTCTGCGCATCAGTGGCGGTCCTGCCTCGTTTCGGGTAAAATGATTATATATATATATATATATATATATATATATATATATATATATATATAAAACGATTGAATAAAATTTTCATATATAATAATACTTTTAATAAATGATCACTCTAGTGAGCGACTTTTGCATTACTCTCTTTCTCTCTCTCTCTCAATCTATATATATATATATATATATATATAGGAAGAAAATATATCCATTTTTATATATCAGAACATGGTTATTAAAATCAATGTCTATTTGTAAAATGTGACGCAATTCCCCCTCTTTGGAGATCTCCTGTTATCACAATTTAATATATAATCGATAGAGCCCTTTAGAGAGAGGTTGATTTCATGTAAAACCATGACTGCTTATGGCTTCACGGTATGATCTTTGACTACTGTATTGAACGCTATTGTGTTAGAATCGGCTATCAAATTGAACGCTTTAAGTCATCGGGTTTCTTTACATCCTGTGAATAACCCATGTGAAAAGCTGCTTATATCTGCCACGTACGCTGATAGTCCAGTGGTAAGATGTTAGTCTAATTTTGATTCAAGCTTGAAGCTACACTGAAAATCTAACTGCATTGAGGAGCTGTGGTACAGTGAAACAGGCTTATCTGCAGATGATTATATATATATATATATATATATATATATATATATATATATATATATATATCGGTTAAACTTGTGGTGTAATGGATATTGGCTTGGAATGAGAAATCGGGAGGCCAAGCCCAAATTCCAGTTGAATACTTTGTATTCTCTCATGCGCAAATACCTTTGAGAAAAGCATTAATCCATTACTTCTCCCTCTAGCAATGGGTTGAATAGCAGAACAGGATGGGTTTTACAGCCTTTGCTGGCAACCAGTCTACCGCAAAAGGAAATGGTAATACACTGCGTGAAAATTTTCTGCAGAGTCAGTCATGGATCGAAAGAGACATGACCACCCAACTGTCTATCACGTATGGCATTTAACTGAGTGACTGAAACTATCTATCTATTTAGGTTACTGAGTGTGAGAGAACATGAGAAAATAATCTTTATTAAGGAGGGAAAACAATACAGAATAAGTTCAGAAGACAGAAGATAAAAACTGATGTTGCTTTTAATGTTTTTAAGATAAAGTTTCACTGAAACAAGGACACGGTGCGGAAGAAGAAACTGTTAACACATAGAATTTACGGTTACATCTCGACATTTCACACATATGGGATGCAACTGAAGCCGATAGGCTATAGCATGACCAAAACGTTACAGCTTCTTCTTTGTAATTTTCTAAGAATCTTTAAATACGTAGTAGTAGTACAGAAAAGCAATAATTGAAATATAAACAAATGGTAGACTGCAAGAGTGATTCTAAAAAGAAAAAAAATATCCAACATGACAAAATGAACTGACATTCCGAGCAGCAGGCCTAGCAACTGAGCCAATATAATCTTTACACTTCATTATATATATATATATATGATAAGCAAAGTTTAAAATTTCGCCGATCTCCGTCACGTTCAGGCGCATGAGTTGTGTTGTTCTATCCACGGAAACATCACATTAGACGGATCAGGTCCAATATGTGATACATGTCCCGTAATATATATATATATATATATATTTCGTCTTTAAAGAATCTGTAAAGAGGCTTGTTAATGGTGAAACATGTTAGATTAAAGACACTATTTTCCTTATTCTATTCATGTTTTCGGATTCCGATCCCTATATATATATATATATATATATATATATGTTTAATATATCGAAGTCACAGATAATTTTCTCAACATATATAAGAGACAATCAATGTCTATTATGTTTAATCATGAGCCGTTCTAAACATCGTATTTTGGCTTTAATTCTAGTTAAAAATAAAGTAAAAAATTATCCAAAATTTGGATAATTTTTATTAAGTTTGTTCTAAGGTTTCGGCTCACATGCGGTTACAAGGACGTTAACACAAAAACATCTACTACAACGACGATTTTATCTTGTGTTTACATAAAATTCCGCTAAGTAACGGCAACAGTTACTAAAAATAGCAAACGCAGTTCACAAATTTGTAATCCGGTTCTATGACATCATACCGCGTAAGAGCTCGAAATGATAACAGAACCATATATTCAAATGCATTGTAATGTGTTATGACCAGATTTAAACGGGATTTCATTAAGTGTGTGGGTTGTTTGGATTTCATGTAGATGGCCTCCAATATCTGAAGGTTCTTTTATTGTGTGTATGATTGAAGATTATTGTATTGTCGATTAAAATCTGTAATATGTAAATTGTAGGTAATATCAGATACTGCAAGCCCTCAGGAAGCATTTGAAATTTGTCTAATTACAGGGTAATTTTAAGACCATATGAAATAGTTATTGAATAATATTAATTCATCTACTTCAGTTGTCTGGATTACAATTCTATCACTAAAATGGCTTTATTTTAATTATAAACACTGCGAAAAAATCGATGTAGATGAAAAATTCACTGATTGAAAAAGTAGCTTCAGGTGCCGTTCTGGGTTAAGGAAACATTCAGCTTAAGCTTCATTAGCATATCCACTACTATCTATCTGTCTGTCTGTCTGTCTTTCTGTCTGTCTATCTATCTATCTATCTGTCTGTCTGTCTATCTATCTGTCTGTCTGTCTGTCTGTCTGTCTGTCTGTCTATCTATCTATCTATCTTAGAGCTGTAAGGCATTTGCAATTAAATGAATGAAGTCAACAGATTCTATACAAATATAAGCAATAATTCGCTGAAGATTGTCTGGTATAGAATTCGGAACATGTCTCGCTGATTTCAGATTAAACGCAAAGAGACACGGCCAAAGTCAACTAGAACATAATTTATAGATAGAGAACATAGGAATCCCTCGATTAATGCGCATTCGATTAATTCGTTTTCGATCTATGAGCTAAAATGTTTATATACCAAAAATTGATTAGTGCATGCATAATAATCTATTAGTCCAGTAAAACATTTCCATTTTAACTTGAAAAACGATGATTTTATAGTTATCAACTAATTAAAGATACTCTTTAAAGTAAAAATAAAAAACGGGTAACTATGTTATTTGTCAATAGTACGTTATCTAAGTAATTAAAATAATGTTAAAACATGGACGGTTATGAATTATACATTTTATAATATATGCTGATAGTAAAAGACCATATTTGAATATTTTTTTTGATATTTTGATATTTTTATTTTTATTTTCACTCAGTTAAGTGCCATACGTGATACATGATCGAGCAATCATGTCTTGAAAGAGACATGACTGGCCGGGTAGAAGATTTTCCCGCAGTAGATTCTCATTACTTTCTGTGGAAGACTGATTGCCAACCAAGGCAATCAGTCCTGGTATTTAATCCTTGGCTGAAAGGAGAAGAAAGATACCTTTCCGTATTTTTATTTTAAAAATCTTAAAAAGAATTTCTGATTTTTGTTAAAAAAAGCAATTTAATTAAGTGCACACATTTACTTTGTATTAAATAATCTCCAGTTATAAAAGATGTATGCATTGACTATGAGAAGATTATAAATACAATTTTCATGTTAAAATACTAATGATCCTGATATGTTTAGAAAATACGAAGGTGCAATTTCTGAGTACTGCCAATTATAGAAATACCCGAAAATACAATGTCGCAAAACAATTTAAATTGGTTTTTCATAAATAATAGAATAAAAACATTGATTCATAGCATTTTTATTGTATCTTCTTATATGTACCTATATTGTAATTAAAAACGTACGAATATTAAAAAATTAAAATTAACTGGGAATGAGACTAAAATTTGAGGTGCAAATTACATCATTTTCTATCAGTTTTTATGTTAATATTTTCGATTACTGCTATATTTAATGTACACATTAGCCACCCTGATAGTGGGATAACAGTACACGCACACACACACACACACACACACACACACACACTCTCTCTCTCTCTCTATATATATATATATATAGAGAGAGAGAGAGAGAGACAGAAGAAAACGCATAATTAAACGGTTTCATTATGTGTTTAGTTCTCTTAATATATTTGCCTTGAATAATATCCATTGAACTCTGGATTTCTATCTATTTGATAATTTATATGAATTAGATAAAATCTTTTGGATTATACTCAACGGGTCGGTCATTCTCTCTCTCAGAAGAAAACGCATAATTAAACGGTTTCATTATGTGTTTAGTTCTCTTAATATATTTGCCTTGAATAATATCCATTGAACTCTGTATTTCTATCTATTTGATAATTTATATGAATTAGATAAAATCTTTTGGATTATACTCAACGGGTCGGTCATTCTCTCTCTCTCTCTCTCTCTCTTTCTCATATATATATATATAAACAACATCAAAATCTAATACGGATCCAGATACTAATCCTAATCACGACCTACAATAATGTGCCTTTTAAAATATACCGGCAAGGGTAAGCATTGATATCTGTATCAATAAAATCGTTAAGATATCTACTTACATGCCGAGGTATAAACGTCCAACTAATGTTAAGATACCGTTATTAAAAACGAGAAAGTGTACGATGACTTATCGGATTTGAAAGGCTTATAAATCTGGAAGAAATAATCTAGAACTTGCATTTTTAGTAGGTCGAAACAATGTTTTGATTATTTTTAGTAAAACGCAAAGCTTCATAGTGCCTATAACACAAACGGCCAAACTTACTTAATGGGAGAACAGCATACATGAAACTTCAGATGTTTGCGAGACGCAAGGAACGAGCCAAACTGATGCATACATTTTTGTTACTTACACATGTGACTACTATTAATTTATCGGCGCACCCAAATCTTTAATCTCATTATCCATACCCTCGGTGTTCTCACATACTTCTGTAACCCTTGCGATTCCTTAATCTTTAATCCCTTCACCTATGACCTCAGTCTTCCACTTTTGGCGGGTAGGCATGACTAGAAAAAGACAATCTTGGACATGTTAAGACAAGTTCAGACATGATATAACAAGCTATGTGCCCAATTACCGCGTCTGCCCTCGGGTTCCCTACTATAAAAAACGACCTTGTGTCACAACTTGCTCCAGTTAGGGAGTTTATTTCTAATTACACTTCTTATTAGAATTTATTATTTAAATTCGTAAATATTTTTTACTAGCCGTAACTATTAAACTTAGGTTTTAATCGAATGGGATCTATAGTGGGTTATCTCTTCTAGTGAAGAACAGTTGCATGTTGTTGCAGATTAACGGAATTTGGCCTCGTTGTAGATAGCCCACTATAAGTCATAAAAAGATTATAAATCAAGAAAAGCAAATTGAGTTTAGAAATAACATTTTTATATACACATATCAATTAAGTTTTTTACAATTAAAGCAATCCTTTAAATATGAGTCCAACGGACGTTAAAATGTACATGACAATAAAAGCTGAAAAGAGAATTTGTGCGTGTGAATGTGGGAGCGTTGTAAATAAGGAATGCCTTTGATGTATCCGCTCCTTTAGTCGGAAAATAGTTTTGAGACAGCAAAGAATAAGATGATAGGGCAGGGAGGTGAGCATAGTTAAATCGCTTGACATTGCTCAAGGGAAGTACTAATTACACACGTGCTCTCACAAGTCTCTCTCTCTCTCTCTCTCTCTCTCTCTCTCTCTCACTCTGTCTCGGTCTGTCTGTCGATACTTTGGTGTATCAGCTATTTATTTCGTCTATGTGTATCCCAGCAGATCATTTGGGAATTCACACTCGTATTTGATTCTGGGCTTCCCATTGGCCGATAAATAAAATTCGCGTAGGCTCGCGAACTGGAAATTGATATTTAATTAATTTTTAGTTTTCTACCGGAACATCTGCGTGGAACTGGGTGCGCGCCGACGAATTTTGGTCATTTGCTTTCTGGTCGTGAGAGTGCAAACATCCTGTCCCTCGCTTTGCTCGGTGTGTATCACCACAGATCACAATGCATGCCCAGTAAATAATTATGAAGCTTGGAAAATTACGTTTACCTCTTATATATATATATATATATATATATATATATATAAGCATGCGATGTAAATATAGAACCCAAAGGAGTATCTTGTACATACAGTGGTGGCATAACTCTAAGAGAACTCTTTAAATATATATTTATATAGATGCATATAGAGCAAATATACGAAAAATTTAGGCAGACACGTTATTTCATGGAAAATCTGGGGTATAGGCCTATTTCAGGCGAACCATAATCAGCTTCCGTGTAATATATATATATATATATATATATATATATATATATATATATATATATATGATGAATGTAATTTTGCATTTTATGTACAAGTGATTAGTCAGGAGTTTTAACTGAATAACCTGTGACTTTATTCCTTGGAATTAGTTAAAGGAGCATGACTATTATATCAAACCAAGACTTTGAAAAAAATTGAAGGGCGAAAACAAGAAGTTATCTGCTGTACCACAGAAGTTCCAGGCGAAATTATTTGACGCAATTCTTGAGCGGATGGTGAAGATGGTAACAAAATCTGGTGTCAATACCGAAATTTAAATAAAATCTCATGCTAAACACTTTATTCTCATGGCCATTTTTTGCAAAAGTTACAGTTAATAATAAATTATTTGCAAGTATTTTAAAATGGGGAGTTACTTCTCATCACTCTGTAGATATACTATCCTACGTCTAAGGCACGAATCAGAGTTGCATGAGCTATGCAATCATCAAAATTATTTAAAATGTCAGTTTGAAATATGCACCTGATGATTGCATAACGCATGAATCTCCGAGTCGTGCCACAGATGCAGAAATATGTATTTATTAATATATATATAATTTGGTTCATGCATTGAGCACTGTTTTATTAACCCCTGAATTATAATACTATAGTGGTGCACCATCATATGTATATTTATTAATTTAATATATATATATATATATATATATATATATATATATATATATTAATACAGGTTTCATTGAATAATATAAACAGGTTCTGTCTATTTATTTTGTGTAAGATTCTTTTGTATGATCTGATTATCTTGAGAGCGTTGTCATGAAAAGACGACAAGAAATCGCAATAATTGTTGATTTTTTTTATCAGGTCTGAGCTTTCGGCTTACATAAGCCATTATCAAAGGATGAACATTTAATATACATTGAACATAGAACATTTAAGTTATTAACAGAGTGGAGTTATACAGAGAAAATTAAACAGGTCCATTTTTTAGCGTCACACATGGCCGCATGCCGAGAAGGAATGGTGGTAGTGGGTTTTTGGCGAGTATAGTGGCATGAGGGGATTGGTCTGGGAACTGCTACTACTATGGGTGTAGGCGGTAAGTATAATAACTATGACCTCTCCCGTCGATTATAGGCATTGAAGTATGTTGGTGGAGGTGTCGAAATTTATTTTATTTAGGCTAGGTTTAAACTGTTTGATGTAGATAGCTTCTAGAATTTTAAGTTTTCGTTTATTATTTTCTTGTCTAAGTATATATGTATTTTCAACAAGTGTTTTCCTAAGAAGTGTGTGTTGATAGCCGTGGTGTTTTAAATGTCGGAATATGTTAGAATTTTCATTTAAGTGTAATGTAAGCCTCCGCGAAAGTGAGTTAGTAGTATGTCCAATGTAGGTATTATTTAGTTTGTTAGAGATACATTCTCGAAAGGGGCATTTGAAATTATACACTACATTGTTTTTTTGCAAATCGCTAACGGTGGGGGAGGAGTCGTTGCGAACGATTGAGTTAGATGTTGTGGTATGACGTAAATTAATAATGGTTGGCAACCATTCTACAGCATAAATATATATATATTTATACTGACGTGGTGTAATGGTTAGCAAGCTTGTCTCGCTAGAACCTATTACAACTGACTAGCGAGTTCGATCCTCACTGGGTACCCCATACTTTTGACCTGCTACATGTAAACGGCGCTTAGAAAATCAACATACAAAGAGTAGATGATTAAGATTTCTAACCTCGAACATATTCCTAAAATCTCTCTACAGAATTAGTAAATTTAGTGATATACGTGATACACTCTTCGGCAATCATGTCTCCATTCTATGACTGACTTCTTTATGTGCTGTGTCCTTTCAGGACGTAGGCGATCTTGAACTTCCAGTTGTTTCTTTCCCTTGTAGCTCTTAAAACTTTTCCTCTTGGTATCTCTCTGAAACCTCGCTCTGCCATGAAGAAGATTTTCCTTCAGTAGGTTGCCATTTCTTTCTGCTGTAGAATGGTTCCAACCAAGATATTGCTATTTAACCCATAGGTGGAGGTAGAAGAGATCAACCTATAGCGGGAGGGAGATGTATAGATACCTTTTCTAAGTGTATAAGCGAATGCAGCGAAAAAAGAATAGGCATCATAAAACCTTTGAGTAAGCTAATAATGTTTTGCGCCCCGAATACTTTATGATCAAACATATGATTCTGGGTGCTGATTTTTTTTAAGCTATCCTAGAGGGTATTATTTAATGTATATGGACTTATATAGAATTCACTGCAACTAAACTAACTTTTTTTATCTCAGATTTTAACAAATCTAGACTATTTCGTATAGCGAAATATTTTCGTGGTTATTTGTTTTGCACTTGGAACAAAGAATAACATTTTCAGAGCTTACACATATGAACGATGATAAAGCAAAATAAATCCTTGCATCTTGACTTTGAAAAGACGATGTAAATGTGGAATCAATGAAAGGTCAGTTTGATGGGCCAACGACTAGTTTGAAATAAATGTTACTGAAAAAGAATAAAATAGATTTTAGTTAAGTGAAAGCTCCGAGTTGTGCGTTTTTTTTTCTTTTACTTCAAGCAACAAGATCAAGAAATGAGAATAGAGTTGAAATCTTTTGTCTGGTTTGAAAGTCGATGCAAACGATCTCCTTGAACCATATACTGATTATTCTATAAATGTAATTTTTAAACAATGTGCTGTTTCGAAACATAATATCAATAAAAATTGTTTGGAATATCGATCATGTGGGCTGCGATATAAACTCCGAGGTCAGTTAAGAAAGAGAAAACAAAAATAAAAGAACAAAATGGAATTTTTATTTTGTTTTATTTTTGATATTTCTTTTTAAAAATTCTATATTTATTTTCACTCGACGCCGGTAGCCATTAAGGCAGAGGGAAGGCAAACTCCAAAAATATTCTCCACTAAAGATAATCTAAATATTTATTTTATTTTTTATTTTCAGAAAGTCATCATCCTACTGTTTATACCTCAGCATTTTTTATTTACAAATATCTTCAGGGCCTGATAATGAAATTTACTCTTTGCGAACCTGGAGACGAAACTAACGAGATAAAATGCAACTAAATTTTTCTCTGTTGTAGACATGCTATGATAGGCAAAACAATGTCCTTACAACCATCTGATACGCACTGAACTTTATGCTGTACATCGCGGGAGAAAATGGTAGAAAACCAAGTTAGGATTTCTTACTTTGCACTAATCTCTCAAAAGTTAGTGCCAGACTGGTTTGAAAATCAGTATTTAAATCCCTAGCGTAAACACTGGGAATTTAATTCCTGAGTTTACAAATAGCGACCACTGGTGCTTGATGGCAAATACGCCCCCATTTCATCGATTACGTAAGTCAGTGTATCTCTCTTCAAAATGAGGATTGCCAAGTCTCTAATTCATCGTTCATATGGAGACGCTAGCACTGATACAGGGTAGGAGTTCAAATCTCCTCGAAGACAAAAACTTTTTGATCTGTATTAATTACTTAAGAATCTTATAACATTAATCAATTTGAAAGTAGGTTTTTTAGCATATAAAAAGCATACATTTTTCTCTCTTGTCTCTTTTATAACTTCTGACCATAAAATATAGTGGCAAGTTCTTTTTCATGGTTTTCTTGCCTTCAAATACTCGTTTACACACGTGTCTATCATGTAGGGCTGCACAAATTCTCTAATTCAAATGTTTTTATCAAACAATTTTTAAATATTTTTAAATTTATTATTGTTATTCTTTTTGTTAATACATGCATTGTTTTTTGTTTTGTATTGTTTTGTGTTACTCATTTTTTACTTTTATTCAGATTGATTTGGCCAATGTTGTTTGTCTGAGAAATTTTGCGGTGATACATAAACACTTACTCTCCAAGATTTTGATTCCCGTGACATAGTGGAAACTAAATTTTCGTATAACCAATCATATGACTATCATGCAAAATCAAAAAACAATCAGATATGAAGTCAAAATGCTTTATCTAAGAATTTAAACAAATATTTGTTTTACTTTTAATAATATAATGTTTTATTTTCTCTACAAAGCATCTTACCTATCCTACGATTATTTATATTAATAATTAAAAATAATTCAACAGACGATATTATTTTACTTAGGCAAACTATTTTCAAATGTTCGCATTAATAATAATGAATTTATAAAACTTATGTTTTTCTTCACTTACTTAAATAATTCAATAGATTTTAAAGAATAGCTAATTACACAGATTATTTTGAATTGATAATTCCGTCATTGTTTTCTGTTCTATTTTGTTATATTGTGAAATATCAGACGACAAAAATTTAACTAAAGCTGGTGGCCTTAATTTTAAAGTTCTGTAAAAAAAATATTTTAAAAATTATTTATGTTTTGTTTTTAAATGAAAGACGTCATTTTAGAAGTTAATATGATATTCATTTTTGTTTTTTTTAATGTTAAAAGATTTATGGCTAATTTACGACTGGATTTGGACAAGGCAGGTGTAAAATCTTTTTACACAAGTAACAGGAAAATCAGTTATTTACAGAAGCATTTCTCATAAATATTTAAAAAATTTCTAATTAAAACTACAGATCAAAGAGTGATAAAAATATGTTTTAATAATTGTTATGCAAGTTAAAAATATTGCTACGTTTTAAAAGCAGTTTGTTAGTAATATTTAGAAAAAAGCTAATAAGTAGCCGGGATCTTTTCTGTTAATTCACCTTAAAATATTAATTCACCCCCAAATAAAAAGAATTTATATTTATTAAAACTTAACCATCCGCCACATGGGATTATCATCTCTCAGTTGCGTCTCTCTCCTCGGGCGGAGTGCGGCTTCGTTGTATCTCTGACCGAGAACAGACATGCGATTTAAAAAATAACACTGTGTGTTGTCCGGTTCCTGGGAAACAGTGTCCTTAAGCTGTAGAGCACTAAAAGAGTGTATCAGTGGTCGTCACCGACGACTATCCAACTGACAGTCACGTACCCTTCCCCGTTAACACGTGTTCGGGCTCCCCACATTAAATTTTGACCTTGTGTCACATCCACGTCGTAATGAATATTCTAACTAAAAGTCACACTTAATTATCCCACTGTGAGACCGTTCCACAGCACTAAGTTTAGGTTGACCTTTGCGATCACCCAAAACGTCGGTGACTTGAGTGCGCTATTTATAAATGTGATATCCACGTTCGCTTTCACCCAGTTCAACAAACCAAACACGGATTTTTTAATTGTAAAACAATTCCTTGTATGTGTCGAGAAAATCATCCGCATTTATGAAATGCGAGCTACTTTCTAATTTCTAGTAAATTTTCCTTCATTGTTGCGAGGCAAGCTAAACAAATTGTGATTTAAAATTTACATGTTCTTGAGATGAATTAATATTTACGTTAAGTAAGTTTACATTTTTGTGGGTGAATTAACAAAAAAGATTCAGTAGCTGATATAAGAAATGCGAGGCTTCAGTTTTAATATTAGATATCACGATTTAACAGATTTTTGCATGTTGGTCTTCTTTACAAGCTCAGCGGATATAGTGTTTCTAATCAAATATTTGACAATTCAATCGTTATTGGAAAAATCGTGCAACAAAGGTTGATTTCAAGGTCCACGCTTGTAGATCCTATGTCGTTCCATTTAATTTGTTAAATATGCAGATAATCTTCACTCCAAAGAATATTTGGCCTACATTCAAAAGTTGATATTGGAACATGGATATCAGCGACAATCTCCAATACAAATAGTTAATTTAATTTTTCAATTATTTTATCTCATTGCTTAGACAAATTACCTCGAAACTCTAAAGTCTCTCTCTGTCTATCTCTTATCCTCCCTATTATAATAAAAAACTGTTATATATATATATATATATATATATATTAGTCATTGTTTTATTCTAGTTATATGAGGTAAGGACACAAAGAATTTAGCCATAAACGAATTTAAATAATATTATAAATGATATTATAACTTATAAAATATTACATACGAATATGAAAGTTAGAGTATAATCTTTTCAAATAAGAAAGTTTTTATTTTTGCACATTTTAGAAAATGATTAAAAAGCTTTTTACTGGCGTGTATTCAATACGCCCTGTCATTTCAAGACATGGCTCTCTACAATATCAATTATTTTTAACTCTTAAGATTTGCCTTCAGTTCCTGTTCCAATCGCTAACGTGCCATTCCTCAATTGTATGTGCCATACTTCTTCTGAACGTGGGCGATCATAACTGTCCATCTCTTCCTTCGTAGCATTGATTAAAGTTTTTTTTCTATCTTTATACCTGTTCAACCGGCCACTGCTACGGATTTGTTTTCTTTATGCTTCTTGCCTTCAATGTGTCCTGTGAGTTAATTCTTTCATCCTTCATCCTCTTTTATCATTATGTACAATCAAACATTTCAAGTTTGTTTTTTACAGTAAAGTTCACCATGTACAAGGTCAAGGGTTACGTTAAGGGTTAGTTTATATGGATAAGAGAGAAGATAGTGGTTAACTCTAGATTTGAACAAATTAGGATTGTTGAGAACAGAAAAAATCCTCTTAGATATCTGTTTTACAGAGCAGTGATTCACGGAAAAAAATCTGTTTGAGTGCAACTTACTTCGAGCTGATGGAATACAGAGGGAATGTAGATTTTCTAAGCACCGCTTAGCTGTGGCACAACGCCAAAAATATAGTGCAACTAGTGAGGATCGAACTCATTAGTCAGTTGTAAAAGGTTCTAGTAAGACAAGCTTTCTAACCATTACACCACGTCGAGGTGCCCGTGATGTTCTAAGCGCAGTTTAGATGTGACACAAAGTCGAAAGTATGGAGCACCCACTGAGGATCGAACTCACTACGCAATTGTAATAATTTTAAGAAGACAAGCTTGGTATTCATTACATTACATCGAGGTGCCTGAGTATACGGAGTGAATGTTTGTAGTTTGCTACTGTGTCATCCGAGCACTTCCCATAGTAGTAGAGATAGAGCAGTGACAGTATTGCTACATCAGGCCTATGCGAGAGAGAGAGAAAGAGAGAGAGGTTGGAAAGTTAAAAATAACTCTTCTCCAATAAGAAATAAGATACGCTTTTTGCACACTATCAACAATAATGGACAGCTCACGCACAAATATGACAGCAGTACTCCATACTGAATTTTGTTTCCGTTTTCTCTAAATCTTGATTTAGGTTTCTGTAAATTTTAGATCGGATCTTGGATTGTTTCATTTGGATAAGCATAAATTCTGTCTGTAGTTACTACCTTCCTTACTTTCTGTGATTTCAGTGAGAAACCGAGCAGTGAACCCTGCCAAATATCGAATGAGAACAGAAACGAATTTCCTACATCTATATGAACACCCTTGACGAAAATTATTGAATTGGTTTCGCACGAACACTTATTTGTAGGCGTAACAGCAGATAAATTTCGAAAGAAAGATTGCCTTGATTGGTTGACTCGTTTTAACTGCTTATCGACCATTTGCAGGTTATTTAAAGCTTGGAAAATATTTTATATTGTAAGACTATTTTTTCAAAAATAATAATCATTTGGTAATGCAGAAAATACCAATTAGCACTTAAATGTGGTGAGAAGAATTGAATTTATACCATTACCAAGAGTATTTGGCCGTAAATGAATATAACGAACTCAACTGAAACTCGAACTCAGCACTCCGAGCCATTATTTATTACGCCGTCCGAACATCCAATCTTACAGCACTCTATATTTTCAAGTAGTCAGCTATTTAGGTATTGACTTCACTCAACGTTGCTAGACATCAGTTATCGTACGGAAACCGGTGTTTCAACGCGATATGACCATAAGGTTTTCGGAAGAAAGAATTGGTTATGAAAGAGAAAGAAGAAAACGGGAAAAAGGTTCAAAAGTCTGAAAAATTGGAAAAAATTCTTGAGACTACAATAAACAAGCCTGTTTTTCCAAAATACCCATATTTATTTCCCTAATCTCATTTGTTTTATTGAACCACTTTTTTTCAATTCGTCTGTTTATCCGAACCAACTGTCTATTTTAAAGTCGAATTTTTTTGTTCCGATAAAAACTAAATTTCGAACGAATTTTCTAAAGTAAAAAATAGAATATCGATTACACCCTGTCACTACAGTGGGAGCAAAACTTACCGTATGATAAAAGAAAGGAAGTTTAAGTAGTTGTTTCAATTAATTAGCACAAGGGTGTACATATTAAGGAACAGGAAAAGAGGCGGAGAGCCGTGATAGCAATTTTTTAAAAGTTATATGATGTTTTTAATTATATTTTTAAGAGATAAGACGTTTTTGATAATGTTAGCATAACCTCGTGGAAAAAATAATTATTTCTATCTAAAAAGAAATTCTTTTGTGACAGCAACGATAAATCTAAACTTAAAACAACCCCTACAGCGACAAACAGGATTAGTTTCACTCCATTACTCTCTCTGTTGATGTTTTAAATGTCATCAACCACAGAATTAATTATTATACTATAGTTACTTCCTCAACTGAGGGTTTCCTTTCGATATCTCATTAGTTTTTGACAAATTTGGCATAGTAGTTTTCAACATAAACTCTGTAGTTGTAGCATCTCTGAAAATGTTTACAAGCATCCTGGGTATGAAAATAAACTACATCCCTCCACAAGGCCATCGACCGGGAGGTTTTGAGGATCGTGGAACTAACTTTTAATTGCTGTTGTTCCCTGCTCCACCCTAACTAGGGGTAATACTTGTTTGGATAAATAGTTACCCCCCCACGAACTGGAGTCAAAACAATATGAAAATATAAAAATACATTTTTATAGTAAAACCCGCAATACATTAGTATTCAACAATTAAAATATGAAACTGTATTTCAAAATATAACTTCAACAAATCTATAAAATAAAACTCATATATTAATCTAGTAATATAATATATGCATATGCACAAAAGCTGAGTATCATTTACCGTCTATTTAACTGTGAAAGCATAATTCAAAGCTTTCCCCCAAATTAAATCTTTGCAGTAAATGACCTTTAAAGAGTCAAAAAGCTGTTAAAAATATTTAGGTGTTCATCACTTCCTTTCTCTAAGGTATGTAAAATAACGCCACTTTTGAAACTCGTAAAATTAATGCAGGTTTCTAGTAAAAGTCCCATTCTTTCTGATTTTTATTAATGATCTGCCTCGTATTAGATTATTATTTTCTTTGCTTAGAAGCAGATCAACGTCTTTGACTTATTTAATACTGACATAAAAATATTGTCTAGGCATTAAAGAATTATTGGTAATAATAATGATTTTAGTGATAAAAGACTTACTAATTAACCCATAGCTGGGGAGAAGAAGTGGATTCGTAACTTTCTTCGGGGTATTTGCATTCAAATGAATATAATGACACCTAAGTGGAATTGAAACCTAGCTCTCCGACTGACAATTCCAAGCCATTATCCATTACACCAACCGCACACCCAAGATTACAGCATGTGGTATTTACAAGCTGTCACTCATCTAGGCACTGATGAGATTTGACTTTGCTTCCCAGATCATACCATCGCGAGCAAACCTTCCTCGTGTAATTCTCAGATCATCACGAAACATCTAGGTAGATGATCACAAATTTCTAAAAAATCTAGACGGCTGACCAGATCTTTGTGTCTGATCTCTCCTCTGACCTAGCTGTAAGAGCGCGATGGGGAAAAACGAGCTTGTAATTTTCAATATCTCAAAACCCAATATAGCATTGTTTCATCATCACACATCAGACCTTGAGCGATCTCCAGACGCCATGAACTGTTACTGTCTCAATGAGGCTCTATAATGTGAAATTCAATTGGATCGCAAGTCCATTACCGATCACAATTGGGACTCATAAGATCAGAGGGGAAAATAAGTCTTCTTTTTCCCCGCAGAGTATTTCCATGGTAAATGTTCAGAGGAGAACCATTATTTAGTTCCAGTACTTTAGCCAATTCTGATAGGACACATCATGCTATTTTCACGGAGAAGAATCACAAACGATTCATTCAGACTTATGGGGGTGGTACCATAGATAGAGACTGACAATAAGAAATTGGAAAACCAAGCTCGAAATCCATTCGGATTCTTTAAATTCATTTACACGCAAATACGCTTGTGAAAAGTATGAATTCATTATCTCGCCTAACTATGGAATAAATAGTCATACTTATATCTAGAAAAATCATCGTTATTCTCAAAAAAAAATTTAATGCAATATTTACTAGCAAAAACAATTATTCTGCCAATCAAAAATGTGTCGGCTTTAACTAAACCAAAAAGGGTTGACAAACCGTAAAAATCTTAAATAAATAAAATACTGCATGGAAGCTTGCTTGAATACTATAATCTTAAGCTTTTCAAGTGAAGGTCAGTTGTTTTCTATTTTTCTTATTCTCATCGTCATTATTAGACTATTTTATTCGTATCGTACACCACATTCATTGTAATCAGTTTAACAGTCCTCCACTATCTTGAGTGGTTCCGAGTCTAGTATTGATCGAAAGTTAGTACAAAAGTAAGCTTGACCAGAATCAAGTGTTTCATCGTTGTCATTGTCATCAAAACGGTATTTGTATTTGTTTCTGAGACGAAGTAGTTGTCCTCATCGTTATTGCCCTTTCGGCTGTTGTACGCTCCGGTCTTCTTCAAGTGCTATGAATTTCGAAACAGAGTTTTTATTTCGATCACTGGGGTATGAGTATCCGGAATTGGCATCGCTCATGGAATGAGAATGATATACCCCAGTGATCAAAATAAAGTGTTTGGTTCAAACTTGCTGGCACCTGAAGTAGGTCGTAGCGTACAACAAAGATAAGAACATGTTATGTAGCGGTTAGTGACTTCTTAGAAAGAATGTTCACTACATATTTTAGTTTTTGGTCTGGCTTGAATTTAGAATTATCTTTGTCTTAAATATAATCATATCATCTGTAGGTACTGTATGGGAGGACAGAATTAGTGCAAAGTCAAAGTTAATTCTGTTGATTTCAATTAAACATTGGGTAAAAAATATGGGCGATTTTTCAAGATTCTTCTTCCTTGAAAAATGTTACGGTAAAAGATGTCTGAAGCAAACTTAATTTCTGAAGCAATATTTATCTTTAACCCTTGTATTTTGTGGGGACACGTTTTTGAAGAAATAGTACTATTTTCCAAACAGTAATGTTAATGCATACAGGTTTAAAGAGTGAAAATTAGTTAGGAAACGGAAGCTTAATGTTAACGCACTATATTGTCAATTGTTTTCTATCTTTCTTCACTTTATAGTAATCACTTCCTACCACCACTTTTTCATTCGTATTGCAAACTACATTATGACCAGTTTAAAATACTCCTTCTAACATGAGTGGGTCCGCCTTAACAGTGAATTCTCAGATTTAAAAGAAACTATATTAAACCAGTGAGTGTCTTTCTTCTTCTTCTATGTGCCATGTTCTTTCAGGATGTAGGCGATCATAGTCTTCCACGTCTCTCTATCACTGCTGGCTCTTAGCACGCTTTCTCCTGTAAAATCTCGCAACCCCATTCTGTCATCCACCTGCTCAGTCCCTTCAGATATGTTATCCGCTGCTTTCCTCTGCCTCTTTTTCCCTCTTTCTGGCCTGTTAGTGTCCGGTTCTTCAAACCCTCGTTTCTTATTTCATGTCTCAGGAACTTCAGTTGTCTCTTCATGATGCTCAGTGTTAATTTCCTTTTCGTTTCTATTCTTTCTGATACCTCATCATTGCCCAAATGCTCGGTCTATGATATTCGCAGCATCCTTCTTTAGAACCACATTTCATCTGCTTCAAGTTTTTCCTTCATCTTTGATAATATTGTCCAGCATTCACTGCTATATTGAAGAACTGACATCACATAGCAATCTAGTACTCTCTTCTTTGTTTCTAGTGAAGGTTTTCTGTGTCTTAATACTTTTCTCAGCTTCTGTAATGCGTCTTTTACCATGCCAATTCGCCTTCGGATCTTTGTGTCGCACTTTCCTTCTTCTGTTAGAACACTTCCCAGCTATTTAAACTTTTGTATCTGTATTATTTTATTATTTCCCACGTGTATTTGGCATTTTAGTTTGGTTTTTGTTGCTGCTGACAATGCATTCGGTTTTCTTGCAGTTTATTTGTAGTCCTTTTCACTGTTTATGAAAACAGAGATCACTACTCGGACACGTTGCATTAAATACTACTTACATCGAAATAATATAGGATTAAAAATACACACACGCATACACTGTGTGTGTGTGTGTGTGAGTGAGTGAGTGAGTGAGTGAGTGAGTGAGTGAGTGAGTGAGTATATTCGTCTATATTTCTGAGATGAGGTATTGTAATTATATTATTTACATCGTTCCAACTGTTGTCTTCAACTTTGTTGTACTATATACGATGGGCCAATGAATCCAGTGACTTGACATGCAGAGTGTTGTGCTGAATACCTGGGGGAGGTGAACAGAAAGCTTAGAGAGTTGAATTAAATATCTATAACTGATACAAAAACATGACTCATGGAAAGCGGCTCTTCATGAAACTAGAATCATTTACATCGGTGAACGAAATAAGGTGTTCAGTTAGAAATTCCAATCACTTGAAAAAGGTCGAAGTGTACAGCGTCCGAAACTTCGTGATTATAGCAACTAAGATGAGGACAGCAGTCCGAACAGTGTAAAAATAATATATCAGTAAAAAGATAATATGAAGAAAAAAAAAAGGAATACCTTTTGATTACCTTAATTTTCACAGTTAGCATTAAGAATATTTTGACTTTCCTTAAATTTAATCTAAACTTATTTATAAATGGAACTTTGTCTGTGTGTATGTGTGTGTGTGTCTGTGTGTATGTGTGTGTGTGTCTGTGTGTGTGTCCCCGTTACCTATAAACTCCGAAACGGCTGAACCGATTTTCTTGAAAATTTACACAGTTGTACTATAAGCGTCTACGAGTGTTCTTAACTATGTTTTGTGTCGAGGTACCCCCGATAATTATCGAAAATCGATAATCGAATAAATCGGGTCATAGGAGTCCGATTTTAATCAAATTTGATACACTCATAAACAAATACATGAGAAACGATATTCAGAAGTTTCAAGGTTGCAGTTCTTACAATAGTGCAGAAAAACGATAATATATATAAAAGGCAAGATGTTTGTGTGTGTTTCTGTTTATCTGCCTGTATGTCTGTATATTTTTCAGTCCTTTTATTTTAGTTTTTGCTTCGGGTTTGGCTCTAAGTAGGTATAATTGTAGTTCTTAGTCTCAGTCATGTTACCATTTACTCAGAGGACTTATTTACCCTTCAAAATTCAGTTTACGACGAAAAAAACTTATTTGATATCGATAGCAGGAAATCAAAATTTGACTTACATCCATTCATTTTTCTTTCAGTCTACGGTTTCGCTTTAACTATTGCTTTTTAGTCTTTCGTGCCAACATCCAAAGAGTCTGAGCTCCAGGACCATGGATTAGTTTTAAAGCTTTCATTACACCAGAGCAACGCCGGACTATACTGCTAGTTTATAATTAAAAAAAAAACTAGAGATAGATGTCTTCCTGTTTATAAAGAGAATAAAATTCTTACGATTGGCTTGACAAAATCTATCGCAGAACGAAAAGAGTTGGTAAAAACCGTTCTCATTTTGTCTTTATTTACCCACACACACATATACATGTTTTAGTAAATAATATAAACGTTTTTTGTCTATATGTTTACTCATCCGTTTCATTTGTCTAATCAGTTTATTGATGTTAAAATAAAACAACGGCGATTTCCTTGATGAATTTCATCTTAACATCAAGAAACTGATTAGCACTGATAACAAAATGGTACATCAAAAGAACAAACGACAAAGTTAGAAAAATACTTTTTAAACTCTTCCAAACCTTCAATTTTTATGTACAGGTCGAAATGATTAAAAAAGTTATCCACGTTGATCTCAATTTACAGACTGGACCTGTTTCCCCATACATGAAACCAAACACAAAATTAACATATGTAAATACCGGATCAAATCATCCTACCAATATTATCAAACACATCTCTAAAGGAAATTAATACGAATTGTTTAAAACCCATCTTATAAAACAACTTTTAATGACAGGAAAAAAAGATTATGAAAAATCTTTAGAAGAAAATAGACATAAAAATTAGTTAGAATATAAAACCCAAATAAATGGTCAAAATAAGAATACTTAATATCATTTGGCTTAATCCACCTTTAAATTTAGAAGTAAAATCTAAAAATAGAGAAAATATTTTTCGAACTATTTAAAAATATGTCCCTGAAAGGGCAGAACTACACAAAATATTTGATAGAAATACATTGAAATTAAGGTACAGCTGTACTTCCAAATTGAAAAAAAAATCACATAAAGAGACGAAATAACAAAATAAAATCTCCGGCAGAATAATGTTAATGAAAAATGTAACTGCTAAGAGAGCGTATAAAGATAGTTATATAAGACAATGGAATAATATGAAATCAACATTCTAACTAGAAAACTTAAAAGTAGCACCAAACTTGCCAACTCTGTATGGAAATTAAATGAAAACAATGGCGAGGACTCCCACGTTCTGTGTTAAGTATTAAAAAAACAAACAAACCTTGCAACGATTGTGTTAAGTGGAATATTTGGGTATAGTATTTTTTTCCCGAACGAAAAAAGTAACCAAATGAAAGGTCCAAAATAAAGTCCTGATATCGACGCATTCGAAAATATTTTTTATGCTCGTACGATTAAAATAATCATAACAAACCACTCCCTTATTTTGAACTTCCTGCTATGAACTTAGAAAAGCGGTAACAGTTAAGCAATCAGTTAATAATAATCACTTGACGAAACCGAAAAAGTCGAAACCATGGTATCGTGATCTACTATCTTCCCAAATTAAATATCTAAATCCTCTCCATGTTAAAGCTTCATTTTCCTTCAAACATTTTCTAATGCAACTGTTTACTGATCTAAACTAAATCTAATTTAAATCTGACCCACAACTGTTTAGTATTTCAAGTTATGTATGCATTGTTTATTATTTCTTTCGAATAGTCCAACAGTTTTTTCTTATTTAGTATTTATTTTTTTTGTAAAAATCTTTGTTTATTTTTACTTTCTGTTTTAGTAACTAAAGTTAAATTTGTCAAATTTTCATTTTCTACTCTCGTTCATTTTATTTATAAATCGATGGTTTAGGTGTTAGTACAGTCAAAAATGTGCATGTGTATTGTGATGCAGTGGATCGCGACTCAGAACAACAATTCGGAGAGTCGAATCTGCATTCATTTACGCGCAATTACCTTTGGGAAAGGTACTAATCCGCTTATAATCTTCAGATATAAGTTAAATAGCCTAGTAGATTCTGTAGCTTTGGTTGAAAGCCAGACTACTGCGGAAAGTAATGACAACTTGATGTAGAAAAATCTTTTGTCAATCATATCTCTTTTGAGACATAATCGCCAAAGCGTGTATCCCGAATGGCAGTTAACTGACTGGCAGTCAAAAAGGTAAAATCAGTTATTTTATTCTATGTTATAAATAATGACTTAATAATCTTCTAGTGTTTTAGGCTTAAATCCGGATTTATATTTTTATATTTACTTTCTGCTATCTTTTTATAAAATTAAAATTGTTTTCAAAATTTGTGTTTATTTATGTGCGAGTGTTTCGTAATTTCTTTTGCTTTTTTGTGCTTTAGTTTATCTGAAGTTTTATGTATTTAAAAAGAAAAACAAAAAAGACACATAATGAATATAATATTTATATACGGAGATTATAAATTTTCTAAAGTTTGTCATTGTCGAGTGATATTTAGAACCAGCTTCTGCTGCCTATAAAACACCAAGCTGGAGAATGGCCCAAGACGTCCAACTGGCCCCATTTAACCTGCTACTTTGGTTAAATGGATCTTGACAGCCAAGGATAAAGTTCATCCAGAGGAAGGGAAACTGATTTTCAACCTCCGCTGCGTTCCACTGAATAAAACCAGACAGAAAACCCGATTGGAACCTCGAAGGTCTTTGTTTGTCAACACGGACACCATTCTGGTAACGGCTGTAGCCAAACCGATTCCTTATGTAATGCCCATATTCATTTGGATCTCGTCGGTAAGATCAAAAGGAAGTTTTTTTTTGTTTTTTTTTAATCATTTCACCCTGGGCAAGGCGTAAATGCCACTGATGTGCAGGGGGCTACATAACTGAAAGAAAATTAATTAGAGGAGGGAGAAGAGGATTACAAACCAATTAGAAAGAAGCAATAGAAAGATGAAAATACAGATGTAATGACAGTTGAAAGGGGGCAGAAAAAGGGAAGGATATACGAGGTGGGGGAAGGGCTAGAGTCAAGTGGTTAGTAGATGAGTATTGACATTGCATTTAAATTTCTGGAGGTTGTAGCCGTCAGGAAAGCAAGAATATGGGAGCGAGTTCCACAGGCGTGAAGTGCGAGAGAAGAAGCTGAAGGAGTAGAATTGTCTTCTGCATTTGGCTAACCTAACTGTGAATGGGTGGGACCCAGTTGCCATTCTGCTTGCACGAGTAAAAACCTGTTGAGGAGGCACCAGTGACTTAAGTTCGTCTGAGCAGAAGCCATGAAAGTACTTATAGAACAGAGAAAGAGAGGCCATATTTCGTCGGTGGGGAAGAGGCTATAGTCGAGCCGCCAAGTCAGTACCTATCACGTTACTAACTCTCCTTTGGAGCCTGTCGAGAACACTGAGGTGAGCGGCAGGGGCGCCTGACCATAAATGGCAGCAGTACTCCATGTAGGGTCGAATGGTAGACTTGTATATATGCAGGATGGATTCAGGTGGAAAAAACATCCTGGATCGACATAGTGACCCAACCTTCTTAGCAGTGGATTTAGCTATGGATACGATGTAGCGATTCCACTTGAGATCAGAAGAGAGGGTAAGGCGCAATGTACTGCACTCAGGGAGAATCGCTTGGTCCATGCTTATGTGAGGCAGGAGAGATTGCCTGTGATGGTTGAGAGACAACAGCTCGATCTTGGACGGATTGAAGTTGACAAGCCACTTCTTGTCCCAATTCACCACAGAGTGTAGATCCCGTTCAAGGTCAGCAGCGAGATTATGTCTGTCCGCCATGCCAGGTTTCTTACTTGTGCGGGAGTATATTGTGGTGTCATCTGCGTAGATGACTACTTGGGAATTGATCACATCTGGGAGGTCGTTGATGAAAATAAGGAAGAGCGTCTGGCCCAGGATAGAGCCCTGGGGGACGCCGGCATTCGTGCTGTAGGATGAAGAGGCATGCCCATTCAATACAACCTTCATTTTGCGGTTGTTTAAAAAGGACTGGATTAGGTCAAGCAGGCGTCCGGTAATGCCGTATATCAAAAGCCTTGGAGATGTCCAGAGCAACTGCACGAGCCTCGCCTGACTCATCGAGGGTCCGAAGCATATACTCCGTAAAGGTTGTTAGCATATCAGCAGTGGACCTGGCAAAGCGGAAGCCATATTGCTTGTCAGAGAAGAGTTTGTGGGCAGTAAGTTGTTGAACTATTTCAGCATTGATTATGGCCTCGAACACTTTCCCGAATATCGGTTGAAGACTGATAGGGCGAGAGTTGGATGGGTTCGAGGGTTCACCACAATTCTTATAAACAGGAACGACTGAAGAGAACTTCCAGCATGCAGGAAAACCTGAAGCAGAAAGGCAGTAGTTAAACAGTTTAGAGAGGATAGGGGAGGGTTCAGGGGCACACCTCTTTAGGACTATCACCGGGATTCCGTCGCCACCGCTCGCCTTAAGGGGGTCAAGTTTTGAAATTACTCGGGATACTACCTTCGGGGTAATATGTACGTCATGCAGTTTGGCCTCAGTTCTAACGGGGAAGACAGGTGAGCATACTCCAGATGAGTCAAACGTGGAGTTGGATGAGAATCTGCGGGCAAAGCAATCAGCTTTGTCCGCAGATGATGTGAGAACCTCGAATTCATGGATTAAAGGAGGTATAGAGGATTTGCAGTAGTTAAGCACCCGTTTGCATATCCCCCAGTAATCCTTGGAGCCAAACTTGCGGTCAGCTATGCTCTGTCGCATTCTCTCAGCAAACAACCGTTTGGCGTCATTCAAGATTCCATGCACTTATTGCGAGCAGACGTGAATAGGCGCTTATTGTGATCAGATGACTGTCTCCTGAATAGTCGGAAGTAATGGTTCCTGTGGGCAATGGCGGCTGAACAGGCAGAAGAGAACAACGGAGAGGAATGAGGTTTTAGGCAATATTTCCTGGTGGGTATGAAGGCAGCAATGTCAGCTTTCACCCATGACGAAACCTCAGAGGCACAGTCATCAACAGGGAGATCGAACACTTTTCCCCAAGGGACGTCGCAGAGGAAATCGCGAAATGCATCCTAGTCAGCATGTTGGTAGCTGTAGGAGGTCCTATAGGTAGGGGGCTCCTGAGGGGAGTAATGAGTGGAA
This sequence comes from Ascarosepion bandense, assembly GCA_037127315.1. NCBI lineage: Eukaryota > Metazoa > Mollusca > Cephalopoda > Sepiida > Sepiidae > Ascarosepion > Ascarosepion bandense. The sequence continues at coordinate 8,420,272 of JBBBDQ010000555.1, forward strand.
AGAAATACTGAGAGAGACAACAGCATGGTTGGAGTTGCCGAGCGGACATAGCTGCGAGACTTGACAGGCGTCAGGGGCAGAGGTAAAACATATATCTAGTAGTGAGAAGTGTCCGGAGGGAGTGCTTGGGAAGCGAGTGGGGAAGTCCACCACTTGTGTAAGGGATTGGGAAATAGCGAAGTCCATGGTGTGGACGCCCGCTAGATCAGTAACAGAGTCTTTAACCACTCAGAGTGATGGGCGTTGAGATCTCCGAATACAAATATGTGAGCAAATGGGTGGCAGGAAATAGCCTTATCAAGTTTGTCAACAATGCTATCTAGAAGGGAGCAGTCAGGAGAGGAGGGAGAGCGGTACAGAAAGAATAAGTAACTAACCGAACTGAGGAGAGACAGACGGAGACATACGTACTGGTGGGCAGCAGATTCAAGTGAATCACCCTAGCTATGGGGAGGTGTTCGCTGACGTAGATCCCCAGCCCATGCATGTGGACAGTGGAATCCTTCCTTAAGAGGGGTAGATAGCCAGGGATGGAAAGGTCAGAGGAGGGAATAGAAGAGTTGAGGTTAGTTTCGCAAAGTGCTAGGATGTCCGGGGACTTTTCATGAAGGAAAGCTTCTACGCTAGGAAAGTTAGTACGAATGCCCCGTATATTAGTGAAGGAAAGGTTAAGGGCTTTAGGTGGTTTGATTTTAGCTGGTTTAGGGTTGCATATAATCTGGGCGCCGCCTATATATAACACCACCCAAACATAATAGCGTGCTTATGTGTGTCTCAGTGAGCTATTATAAAAATGCCTAATTCTTACTGTATATACTTGCATCTTTTACATTGTTCAGACTGTTGGTCTCATATTTATTCCAATGAATATCACCTAAAAACGACCAAACAAATGTTCGATACATCGTAAATGTGACAATAAAGATGATGAGCACAGCCCAAAAGATGTAAATAGTTACAATAACTCATCTCAGAAATATAGACAAATATCGAAGGATAGGCAGAGACCCGATTTACGAAAAATATGGGGACAATTAGAAAAATAATTAAAGGGTTTGGTTTGAAACTCCAAGAAATATTACCTGACGAGAACACGATCGTACAACGGTCGAAACGTCGTGAATGTGACAATAAAGATGAGATCAACAACTCGAAGATTGTAAATATTGTAAAGTGCCCTTTTTTATAGGTAGGTTTACCGAACTAATTGAATGTACTTTACAGACATTGTTTACATTTATGAAAATGCAATTATGTCATTATTTCGTGAATATCAATATTTTACCTTATCCTAAAATTAAAAAGATACCAATCTGAGAAGATTTAGTCTAAAGAATTGTAAATCACTTTTATTTATTACCCTTTTCTACTTTCCCTCTTCCTAGTGAAGCTTTCTTGGCAGATAGATATTTAAAGACACTTAGCCTGATTCTTTCCTTGAATAAATCTCAAGGTGATAACTTTTCGTCCGTCCGTGTTTTGACGTGATATCGACATTCCTACATTCAATGATTTAAAATCTGTAACGTGGTTTTGAACCAGAATAAAACTTATTCAAGGAATTGAATTTCTAATTGTAGATTTTCATTCACAGCAGATATTAAGTAGCTTGAATTATTTTCTGATCCAGAATCTGTGGAATAGGGTCAATAGACACCTCCTATCACACTAACTCCCAATTATTCTCAGAACACTCTCATCTACCCAACCTTCATTCTCGGTATCCTTACCCGCCTATCACCCACCCTCTGACATTTCCTATATTTAACCAGCCTTACTCCAATCTATGTAGCCCTCTGCGCAGAAGTGGCAGTGACATGCCTTGCTCGGGGTGAAACGCTTATAAAAAAAATTGGATCTGCGTTGCGGTGCAGTGGATATCAGCCCAGAATGAGGAATCCAGGAGCCGAGTTCAAATTTTAGTTGAGTTCTTACATTAGTTTACGCGCAAATACTCTTGGGAAATGTTTTAATCCGTCTCTTCCCTCCAGTTATGATTTAAATAACAGGGCAGACTGAGTTTCAAAGCTTTGGCTGGCAACCAGTCTACCACAGAAAGTGATGGCAACCTACTACGGAATAATCTTCTGCCCAGTCAGGTTTGTCTCTTTCGAGACTTGATCGCCCAAGCCTGTATCAGGTATGACACTTAACTGACTGATTGAAGAATCAACTTCACATCGACAAAACCCTACTCTCAAAAGTGTAGGTCAGGAAGTAACTACATCTTATAAAAGTATGAATTACTACTGACCTATATATATATATATATATATATATATATATATATATATATATATATATACAAAAATATCCTGATATAGTAAAGAGTATATTTATTCAATAAAATCACCATTGGTTTAAATTACGGCCTCCAGATGACTTCAGAATCTTTTGCATCTATTCTTGATGGTCACCTTGTTTAAGTTGGTGAATGCTGCCAAACTTACTGCCTTCAGTTTCTCTTTCGGGTTACAAAGAATTGGTTATCCCCTCGATCAACTACACCCCACACATAATAATCTAGGGGTTGCAGTCTGTAGAGTTAGGTGACCAAATGCATGGTTTGATGCGGTCTAAGAAATTATCTGGTAGCTATGACTTGGTTCTCCTACTTGTGTGTCATGGTGCATAGTCCTGTTGTCAGACAGAGTCTTCCAGCATGAAGCAAGGTAGCACTACCCTTTCAAGGCACTTAATGTAGGTCTCCGTGTTTGAAGCCCCGTGGGAAGATAAAAAGAATCAAAACGGCACCAGCCTTTGTTATTTCAGCAAACACATTCTTAATTACTATCATACTCATCCAACTCTTTCTGCATAGACTGGCAACTAAACAATCTGAAATGTTTGAATTAGAGCTTCTGGCACGAATTCCAAACAGTACAGTTGCCTTTTCAAAATTATTAATATAAAATGTCAACAATTTAGCCATCGCACCGAGTATATATTGAGTATTTGGTCAGCAATCTCTCTTTCATACACGTTTGGTTAAAGACGTACTGGCAATCTTATTTAAATTCCCTTGTGTTTTAGTATTTTACTTTTCTGGATGGAAAGTACAGAAAAACCATGTTTAAAAATTAAACAATTGATGTAAATCTGAATGCATGCATAAAAAGAGCCACACATTTAGCTAAGAATAAAAAATAAAAATCGTCCTTGATAATGGCTAAAAGAATAATTGAAAACTTTTCGATATGCAAAACTTTTGGATAGGATTTAGGTTTTGAGCTAAAATATTTATAATTTTAAAGGATTAGTTGCTACTACAGTTCTCTGTTCATATTTTAAGCTATGGGGTTTAAAAGTAGAAGTACTTGAAAGTTGTGTCTTAATTTACTAATTTCACAACTGCAAATATTTTCCGTATGATTAATTTCAGATTTTGGCAGACAAAAAATGAATACTCAATCGATACAAAAACCAATGAATTAGCAGCCTGGTAACCACAACTTACTAATTAGGAAAACTACTGTTGATAATGTTCGTCTATCGGCTATGTGTATTATATATTGTTATTAAACAAGACAGTTTATGTAAATTTTTGAGATAAGGTAGCGTGAACGTTTGTGTTTCGTAGTTTATAATAAATTTTTAATAAATTTACAAAGATTTCTTTTCCTGCATGATATCTTGTTAGCAATTGCTGTCGTCTTTAGCGGAAGTCGTTAACGAGAATTAGGGTGTTGATACATATTTTTTGTCTGGGAAAATGAGTCCTATGTTGGATCTGAAAACACGTGCGCGGCTACCGTTTGGTATAGTTCTAGGAATGGAAATATTTTACTTTTCTTTGCTCTCTTCTCTTCTTTGGGCACCTCGACGTGGTGTAATGGTTAGAAAGCTTGTCTTGCTAGAAACATTCGAACTGAGCAGTGATTTCGATCCTCACTGGGTACCCTATAATTTCGGCCTTGTGCCACATCTAAACAGTGCTTAGAAAATCAACTCGTCGTCTCTTCTATTTGTCCTTTGGCGTTTTTGAAGGATATTGATTTTTCGTAGACTCTTCTATTCCAATTGGTTAATTTATGCAATATATATAATGACACAATAAATATGATCCTCAAAGACTTCCCCCTTTATTAATAAAAACAAAACTAAACAAAACCTGAAAGCAATATCTTAGCAAATGCAGTTATAATTTACGTATATATAATATATTAACGGCATACTCGGTCATTTACTATCAAGATTAAATTTTCTGAAACGCATTGAAGTAATAAAATATGATGCATGTTATTCTGCTTTTACAATTGAATACGTGGTAGACGATACTTAGCTTTTGAACACATACATGTTTGTGTGCTCATAATTACTAGAGGCGGAATTTAGTTTTGTTGAAGTTATATATTGAAAACAGTTTAATTACTTTAAAAAATTGTAGGATAATATAAGGATTAATATCATGAAAGATTATTTATTTAGAACCAATCAGTTTTGTTGCGCCAAATAGAGAGAACCTACACGAATTGCAGTTGCGCGCGACATATGGCGGCTTGGAATTAACTTTACTTTTTAAAAGCAATACAAAAATAAATCCCAACATATATATATATATATATATATATATATATATATATATAAACTTACAAATCGTGGAATACGCACTAAGCTAACTGGCTTTCACCCATTAGTTATCGACAGGCACAGGTGCTGAAATTTCTATATATATATATATATATATATATATATATACAGTGGGGAAAATAAGTGTTGGACACATCCCATTATTCTTTATTTAACACATTTTTTATGCAGCGAATAACGCGAAAATTTAACAAGAAATAGTTACTCATTTAACAATAACAAATAACTTTAGAAATTGGAACATTTTAATGCATAACAAAAATTATATAATAAAAACGAGAATAGCCTGGAAAAAAAGTGTTGGACACACTAACACAATTTCATCTAATATTTAGTTGAAAACCCCTTATTGGCTATTACAGCTTCGAGGCGTTTTCTATACGACGAAACTAATTTGTGACAACGATTAGGCGAGATTTTGGCCCACTCTTCAACACATACTTTCTTCAAATCCTGAATATTACGTGGATCTCGCTGGTGGACCATGATTTTGAGCGCTCTCCATAGATTTTCTATAGGATTTAAGTCTGGGGACTGACTGGGCCACTTAAGAACATCTATTTTGTTCTGTACGAACCAATCGGAGGTTATTTTAGCAGTATGTTTGGGATCATTATCTTGTTGAAAGATCCATCCCTGTCGCATACCTAACGCATTGGAAGCAGGCAAGAGATTATTTTCAAGAATTTCCCGATATTTGGCTGCATTCATCTTTCCATCTATAATATGAAGTGACCCAGTACCATTTGAAGAGAAGCATCCCCAGAGCATGACATTTCCACCACCAAACTTTACAGTGGGGAGGGTGTTCTTGGGATCGTGTGCTGTGCCATCTCTTCTCCATACTCGACGTATAGAGTTAATGTCGAAAAGTTCAATCTTCGTCTCATCGGACCAGATCACATTATTCCAGTAATCATCTGTTTTCAATAAGTGGCTTCTTGCAAACTCCAGACGAGCATTAACATGACATTTTTTTAGTAATGGTGTCTTTCGAGGTGTACGCGATTTAAGACCGTTGCGTCGGAGTACATTACTAATCGTTGGTTTCGTTACTACTATCCCTGCTTTTTCCAAATCTTTCTGAAGTTCGCCTCGTGTTGTTCTCGGTTGCTGCTGAACTTTTCGTACAATCTTCCTTACTGCTCGATCCGACATCTTGCGAGGAGCTCCGGTGCGCGGACAGTTCACGGTTGAGTCATGCACCTTCCATTTCCTAATAAGGTTTCCTATGGTGCTTACAGGGATTTTGAATTGAGCAGATATACGCCGATAACCAATTCCATTCTTGTGCTCGGCAATAATCTTATCACGGACGACTTGAGAGAGTTCTTCACGTTTACTCGTCCTGAGAACCTTCACGCGTGATGGCTTACTGGTGACTAACGTGTTCCAATACTTTCCAACGACGTAGAGTATGGTTGTGCTGAAAGAAAAGAGAACTCTTTAACTTCCGCTTGTACCTTCCAGAAGTGAATTACTTCCCTTGACTTTTTCATTCCTTCTTTTTTTATTCCTTCTAACTAAGCTGCAGATTCGCGGCGTCTTATACCTTGCTTAATTCTTAGTTAAATAAAGCTTATCTTAAGCTACCTCCGTATCTGTCTTTTTATTACAATGGTCTACAACAATCGAGACACTTCTAAAACGTATAATAGTGTCGGCAAATTAAAATGCAAATAACAATTTCCAGCATTATTTATAAAAAATAATAATAAAATATAATTTAAAACAATGTGTCCAACACTTTTTTTCCAGGCTATTCTCGTTTTTATTATATAATTTTTGTTATGCATTAAAATGTTCCAATTTCTAAAGTTATTTGTTATTGTTAAATGAGTAACTATTTCTTGTTAAATTTTCGCGTTATTCGCTGCATAAAAAATGTGTTAAATAAAGAATAATGGGATGTGTCCAACACTTATTTTCCCCACTGTATATATATAAAACATCTGACATTTTGGTGCCTGTCAGTTTTTACGGAATATAATTTCTATTAAGCGAAACAGTTTTGTGAATCTTTAGAATATATTTAAACATATATTTACATATTTTACCTTTAAAGTTTGTAGGATCTAGTTATATTTCCGGAGTAATGTATATTGCTAGTATCAGCTGATAATATCTGTTCACTTCTGTAAAATCTTATTATGCAAAATAAAAACGTAAGCAAAAAAAAACATAGACCAACCAACACGTATGCAGAAGATATAATTTCGATTACCATAATTATTTTACATGTATAAATGAGATATCTTATTCGCATGTCAATATTTTCTCCTTGGAATTCTATGATTATTATTTCCTTTAAAATTCAGGAACTGATTCTGCTAAATTTCTATTTATTTGCTTATATTATGAATTACCGTTGTTTTTATAGCTTCTCAGAGATAATATTTACTTCAATATCGATTTCCATTCTCATATACATTACTTTTTTATTGGATCAATATCTTAAGCCGACAGCCATTCTTTTAATTTGATGTCTTTGAGATCACTTTTGCAATGTAGTGAATAGTTATGACAGAATGCGTAGGCTGGCCCAGAATGGCCAGCTACTTGTTGGAAGTCGAACTGAGTTGGAATGGTCTGTTGTGCCATTCTGGCGGTGATGAACTGCTTTTGTTTAAGTTTTGACACGAGATCAAAACAATACGGAGAGACTTGGACATCTTCAAAAATTAGAAAATTAACTCGCCTCACCAAGATTTCTTCGCGAAACATGTCAGCATGTGGTGATGATATTTTGGTCGACTGGTTAACAAGTGTCTTTCTTTTCTATAAGAAATGATGCTACTTCTACTGCTACTCATAAAATAAAGCGTGTAGAAAATATAATTGTCTGTCGTTAATGTTGTCTTTGATGCTGTGCTGGTTTCAGAAGACTTGAATCCAGAGACCACACGAAACGCAAACGCAACAGTATATTTACATCATGCTAAAAAGATATTGACTTGTATGATTGCATTTTAGTCTTACAAGATATAGATTTTTACTGTAACAGTTTATAATTCACTGTGTTTTATCTTGCCATTATCATCTGCAAAATTTATTGACAAATATTCTTGTTCAAAATATTACTTCAACTCTTGCATGTCTTGTGAGTTGACGATTACCATGAAGGAGATTATCAAGTCAGTCTAATACATGCAACTTCCACATGAAATAAATGTTAAATAGTATAATATCAGTCTTGAAAAATCATGGTTATTATTAAATAATTTTTGATGGGGGTAACATTTGGGATGCACGCTGTGGAGCAGTGGACATTGGTTCGGAACGAGAAATCGGAGAGCCGATTGCATTTATTCCCGCGAAAAATACCTCGGGAAAGATACTAATCCTTCTCTTTTCCCCAGCTATGGGTTAAATAGATTGAGTTCTCTAGCCTTAATTGGCAACTAATCTACCGGGAAAAGCTCCTGCTTAGTCAGTCATGTCTTTTTCGATACATGATCGTCAAAGCGTGTATCACCAGTCATTTAACTTGGGAACACTGGTTATTGTTCATCAACCCGAACGACGCTTCTGCTTAAAATAACCCACACACGGTAGATAAATCGTGAAAAAAACTAAACTAATTTTAATATATTAACATTACTTCGTCTTTTATGTGCCGTTGGTTATCATGGTTATTCGCAATTTCTAGTCCTTTGTAGATTTTAATATAATGTTGTTAGCTATCCTAAAATTTTCTCTACCATCCATTTATTTAAACACGCTAGGTTGGTCATGCATAGTTTTCTGCTGTCTGTTTTACTTTCAATCTACTCTGTGAGTATCAAATAACACATTGAATACCCATGCGTAACATTACTGTGTAACACTACTTCGTTAATCACCATATATTTGACATTAGAGAGACCTCCATATGGAGGTAAGAGTCCCGTTTCTAGAGTTGGTCTTTATAGATTTTTTGTTTAATCGGTTTCACACCAACCAAGGCGGTAAAGCTACTAAGATACTAGGAGTTCCGAAAGGTGGAATAATTAGAAACAGGAACATGACTAATAGGCGTGAAGTAAAAAGAGTAACCAGGAGAACAGTAGATAGCGATTGACATTGCAATTAAAATTTCGCAGCTTAAATATGGCTGGGATGCATGGAACAATCAGGAAGTGCAATAAAAAACAAAACGGAATCTTTCGGTTACATCTAGCATCTCAGCAGTAAAATGATGAGACCTCAACGCCAGTCTAGTACTGGGCTTAATTGTTTTTGTTTTTGTTTTTTAGTATAGGCGCCATAGCAAAGTGTTCATCCGAACAATTACTAATGACGTATTAATAGAAAATATAGAGTGTGGAAAAAATGACTGAAGCCGAACCACCAGATCAAGACCTGATTACTGATTTATTTTTTTTTGGATTTTATCAAGGAGCTCGAGGTAAATAGCAAAGGAGTCTATCCATATGTGGCAGTGATATTTTAAAAATGGACGAATGGTAGACTATCTAAAGACGAAATGTTTTCTTACACGTATTGATTCCAGGTGATGATGTGTTTACCTGTTGAGTTCAACCACTAACATCTGAAGTGTGGTTCTGTATTTGGTGATCAGAAGAACAACTCACATGTCAACATACTTATACAGCTAGTTTCATTGAAGGACATTGAAATTTCCATTTGTTTTATCTTTATTTTACATTGGATAGAACATTATCAAGTATTATTACTAATATCTTTCGACTAGTTTTTATTTTCATCTTCATTTTCTTTAGATTGAACATTGTCTAATATTATTTTTAATAATTTTCAACTAGTCTCTACTTTCATCTTCATTTTTTAGATCGTGAAGTATTCCCATCTGTATACTTGCTTCTCCGAAAGCTCCAATCTCCAAGAATTTAAATGCAAAGTTTATTGCCATCTCTTATCTTTTTGACCGACATCCTTTCCGTGGCAACTCTTGTATCATGTTCTTCTTCCTTTCTACTCCATTCTCATGCAGCCCACTTTACACCTGTATTCTCATACTTTTTTACTCAATCTCTGATACCCCGTAACTTGTCCCTCTTTCCTGTCACTCACCTATTATGTAACCCCTGTGCACCAGTGGCAGTTCTGCCTTGCTTGGGGTGAAATGATTAAAAACATATTGTCTCTCATGATTAATTTGGGATGTAATTTACATTTATCTAGAGGTATACTGATAATTTACAGTAGTAAACAGAGAGAACAGGATAAGAAATTATGAATAATCGTTTACAGTGAAACTAACACCTTTTACGCTCACGAAAACTTAAAGGCCGCAGCTGTTTTAATTGCTATTTCTTTTAGGATTAATTTTCTGTTTTCTTTTATTTTCAAAGCTAAGGTTCGTATAAATGTCATAGGACATATTTTCCACTTTCTTGATGATTATTAAACCAGATCTATTCTCTATGATTGGTCTATAATTCGGCAAACCCTCTTTTGAATTTTATGAATACCAAACCTAGTTTGCTCACTATGATCGGTGTCGGGGAATGGGTTAAAAAATTGGCAGATCATTTTCTGATTACCAAATTAGGCTTGCTTTATATTGGTGGTGGTTGAAGGGGCATCAATCGAGAAATGTCAATCGAATGGTTTGTTAATATTGTTAATAGTTTATAAGACTGAGTATTTTGTGCAGATATCATTTGTTTGCATAGCTGAAAACATTACCGGTTTTTTCACTTATCTACTTATAATTCGTTTACTTTGCTTAATATTGGTGTTCGTCATACTATCGACATTTTACTTCTTTGCCTTATTATCGTCAATGTATCATTTCGCCTCAATATCGCCCCTTTTGCTTCTTTGCTTCATTGTTGTTTTTTCTCTATTCTTCATCTCATTATTGATGTTTCTTTTGTTCACTAATTATCGTTCTTTTTCTCTTTCGCCTCATTATCGTCCTTATCTTTCTCTGCAGCATTATCGTATTTTTGTTTTACTTATTTGCTTAATTAGTGTCTGTTTTCTTCTTTGCCTGATCATCGTACTTTTCTTTCTTCGTCTTATTATCATAATTTTTGTCCTGTGCTTCATTATTGTCTTTTTTCCCTTTGACTTACTATCGTTCTTTAACTTTGCCTCGTTATTATCCTTAATCGTCTTCTCCCCTTATCGTCTATTTTCTTCATCGCCATATTATCGTCCTTTTCCCTCATTATCATCTTTTATGCCCATCGCCTCATTATCATCCTTTCTCTTTGCTCCAGTATTGTCCCTTTCTACTTCGCGTCATATAATCTTTTCCCTTCACCACATTATCGTTCTTTTTCTTCTTCGCCTTATTATCATCCTTTCTCTTTGCTCCAGTATTGTCCCTTTCTACTTCGCGTCATATAATCTTTTCCCTTCACCACATTATCGTTCTTTTTCTTCTTCGCCTTATTATCATTCTTTCTCTTTGCTCCAGTATTGTCCCTTTCTACTTCGCGTCATATAATCTTTTCCCTTCACCACATTATCGTTCTTTTTCTCCTTCGCCTTATTATCATCCTTTCTCTTTGCTCCAGTATTGTCCCTTTCTACTTCGCGTCATATAATCTTTTCCCTTCACCACATTATCGTTCTTTTTCTTCTTCGCCTTATTATCATCCTTTCTCTTTGCTCCAGTATTGTCCCTTTCTACTTCGCGTCATATAATCTTTTCCCTTCACCACATTATCGTTCTTTTTCTCCTTCGCCTTATTATCATCCTTTCTCTTTGCTCCAGTATTGTCCCTTTCTACTTCGCGTCATATAATCTTTTCCCTTCACCACATTATCGTTCTTTTTCTCCTTCGCCTTATTATCATCCTTTCTCTTTGCTCCAGTATTGTCCCTTTCTACTTCGCGTCAGATAATCTTTTCCCTTCACCACATTATCGTTCTTTTTCTCCTTCGCCTTATTATCATCCTTTCTCTTTGCTCCAGTATTGTCCCTTTCTACTTCGCGTCATATAATCTTTTCCCTTCACCACATTATCGTTCTTTTTCGTCTTCGCCTTATTATCATCCTTTCTCTTTGCTCCAGTATTGTCCCTTTCTACTTCGCGTCATATAATCTTTTCCCTTCACCACATTATCGTTCTTTTTCTCCTTCGCCTTATTATCATCCTTTCTCTTTGCTCCAGTATTGTCCCTTTCTACTTCGCGTCATATAATCTTTTCCCTTCACCACATTATCGTTCTTTTTCTTCTTCGCCTTATTATCATCCTTTCTCTTTGCTCCAGTATTGTCCCTTTCTACTTCGCGTCATATAATCTTTTCCCTTCACCACATTATCGTTCTTTTTCTTCTTCGCCTTATTATCATCCTTTCTCTTTGCTCCAGTATTGTCCCTTTCTACTTCGCGTCATATAATCTTTTCCCTTCACCACATTATCGTTCTTTTTCTTCTTCGCCTTATTATCATCCTTTCTCTTTGCTCCAGTATTGTCCCTTTCTACTTCGCGTCATATAATCTTTTCCCTTCATCACATTATCGTTCTTTTTCTCCTTCGCCTTATTATCATCCTTTCTCTTTGCTCCAGTATTGTCCCTTTCTACTTCGCGTCATATAATCTTTTCCCTTCACCACATTATCGTTCTTTTTCTTCTTCGCCTTATTATCATCCTTTCTCTTTGCTCCAGTATTGTCCCTTTCTACTTCGCGTCATATAATCTTTTCCCTTCACCACATTATCGTTCTTTTTCTTCTTCGCCTTATTATCATCCTTTCTCTTTGCTCCAGTATTGTCCCTTTCTACTTCGCGTCATATAATCTTTTCCCTTCAACACATTATCGTTCTTTTTCTCCTTCGCCTTATTATCATCCTTTCTCTTTGCTCCAGTATTGTCCCTTTCTACTTCGCGTCATATAATCTTTTCCCTTCACCACATTATCGTTCTTTTTCTTCTTCGCCTTATTATCATCCTTTCTCTTTGCTCCAGTATTGTCCCTTTCTACTTCGCGTCATATAATCTTTTCCCTTCACCACATTATCGTTCTTTTTCTCCTTCGCCTTATTATCATCCTTTCTCTTTGCTCCAGTATTGTCCCTTTCTACTTCCCGTCATATAATCTTTTCCCTTCACCACATTATCGTTCTTTTTCTCCTTCGCCTTATTATCATCCTTTCTCTTTGCTCCAGTATTGTCCCTTTCTACTTCGCGTCATATAATCTTTTCCCTTCACCACATTATCGTTCTTTTTCTTCTTCGCCTTATTATCATCCTTTCTCTTTGCTCCAGTATTGTCCCTTTCTACTTCGCGTCATATAATCTTTTCCCTTCACCACATTATCGTTCTTTTTCTTCTTCGCCTTATTATCATCCTTTCTCTTTGCTCCAGTATTGTCCCTTTCTACTTCGCGTCATATAATCTTTTCCCTTCACCACATTATCGTTCTTTTTCTTCTTCGCCTTATTATCATCCTTTCTCTTTGCTCCAGTATTGTCCCTTTCTACTTCGCGTCATATAATCTTTTCCCTTCACCACATTATCGTTCTTTTTCTCCTTCGCCTTATTATCATCCTTTCTCTTTGCTCCAGTATTGTCCCTTTCTACTTCGCGTCATATAATCTTTTCCCTTCACCACATTATCGTTCTTTTTCTCCTTCGCCTTATTATCATCCTTTCTCTTTGCTCCAGTATTGTCCCTTTCTACTTCGCGTCATATAATCTTTTCCCTTCACCACATTATCGTTCTTTTTCTCCTTCGCCTTATTATCATCCTTTCTCTTTGCTCCAGTATTGTCCCTTTCTACTTCCCGTCATATAATCTTTTCCCTTCACCACATTATCGTTCTTTTTCTCCTTCGCCTTATTATCATCCTTTCTCTTTGCTCCAGTATTGTCCCTTTCTACTTCGCGTCATATAATCTTTTCCCTTCACCACATTATCGTTCTTTTTCTCCTTCGCCTTATTATCATCCTTTCTCTTTGCTCCAGTATTGTCCCTTTCTACTTCGCGTCATATAATCTTTTCCCTTCACCACATTATCGTTCTTTTTCTTCTTCGCCTTATTATCATCCTTTCTCTTTGCTCCAGTATTGTCCCTTTCTACTTCGCGTCATATAATCTTTTCCCTTCACCACATTATCGTTCTTTTTCTTCTTCGCCTTATTATCATCCTTTCTCTTTGCTCCAGTATTGTCCCTTTCTACTTCGCGTCATATAATCTTTTCCCTTCACCACATTATCGTTCTTTTTCTTCTTGACGATATTATAGTTATAAATTTCTCATTGTTTTTCATATTATGTACACATGACATTTTTCCTTTTTTTCTCTTCGTCAAATATACCGATTAATCCAGAAAATACGTAAAAAATGATATAATATTTTCATTTTTTATCGAGTTGTGAAATTATATGTCACGTTCCTTTTTATATTTTTAGTAAAGTGTGTTTGTATGTATTGGACACAAAGACATCAGTCCACTTCAGTATACACACACGTTTTCTCACATCTCCTTTAATAATATTCTTTAATAGTGCTGTATATAAAGTTTGATATAAAATCTAAATACACATGCTGACGAGGTGGAATCTTTTTTAAAGTCAATGAACAGTGAAAATAACAAAAGATTCGTATATAATTTTATGATTATGTAACTGTATAATATATATACATGTGTGTGTGAGTGTGTCTCTTTAAAAACAAACTTGTATATATATATATATATATATATATATATATATATAAATCAGTGTTTGGAAGGTTATGTAATTTTTTTTTTTGTCAAATTTGTTTTTATTTCTGAATATTTCTGTTTTGAGATTGTTGAAGTCTGTCATTGAAAATATTTTGAAAATAATCTGCATGTTTTACTTTTTTGTTTCTAATCTGCTGGAAAGATCTGTCGAATTGCTTTGGGATATTGAAAAACAATACGTTGTATATTTTTTGCTAATGTCTGCGGAATGGCATGAAATAACATTTTCAGCGAGCTAATCAGAAAAAAAAAGATTCTGTTTTTTCCACAGTTATGTTCGTCTGTGGGTGAACAAAGTTTTAAACCAGAATCATTTTCTTTTTCAATTTATAATACGCACACAATTCATTTTTATGTAAAGAAATCACACTTTTGTATTTACAAAATGGATATTTCTACAGTTTGTTGGAACTACACGCGCTGCTAGAGTTCACTGCAAACGAGCCGATTGACTCAGTTACCACTAATAGGAATTATTTTGTTGGGCTTTTATTGAAAAGCGCAAACAAAATGGCTGAAAATATTTTCATAAATTTTGTCCCTCCTATAAGCATTGTGACAAAGTTTTCTAGCCACCACCGAGATGCAGAAGAGTGTACATTATACATCAGTCCTATACTCTTTTACTCTTTGCTAATTATAATCTTTCATCTCTTAATTCTCATTTTCTAAAGAGCGCTTCCGAAATTTCTCTTCGCCTTTAAATTTCAGAGTTAGACATTGCATCGTTTAGTATAAAGCTATCCAGAAAAATTCATTTACACTTCGGTATTTTATTGATGTTCCTGATGCGTAATTCACAGCATCCCTAACCAATATGCATTTTAATGGTAATAATTACGATAATATCATTTGTCACTGATTCTGAGATGAGCTGAATATTATTATAGAGATTTTATAAATTTCAAACGAAGGTTATATTGGCTACATGGCAAATTTATTCCAACATTTATTACATAAGCTATCCATTTTAGTTCTTGTTGTTGTTGGCAGTCCTCAACTAATATGGTTTCTTTTTTTGGTATAATTCCTTGTTTGTGATTGGATAGTGACACAATGTTCAAAGAAGAATGACCCTTGTCAAGACTCTCAAGTATTTTTCTCAAAGATATAATTTGAATCTGATTACTTATAGAATCTTGCATTTCTTATAAAATTTGCGCTGTTTAGTTTTTATTAATATTCGAGTAGCTATTTCCTTTATTCGTTGATTTTTATTGTGAAACATTTCTAAATCTTACAAACATATATGGATTAAATAGCTGGTAAGATGCGGCTTTGCAGAAAAATCTGAACTCCATTGTTTGGAGAAAAGAAAGAACTGTTTGAAGTAACTTTCCTCAAACTTATGAAAAACATGACACCTTGCTTAGACCAACTTAAATAACATTCTAGTAGCTGAAGTTGGAATTTAGTTTTGTTTCTCTTAGACTCTAGTCAGTTTGCTCTATTATTTTACCCATAGATATGGGGTGGTGTTAATATAAAGATTTATACATTTTCAAATAGTATTTGTAAATGTAACGAACTCAGTCGGAATTCAAACTCGGCACACCGATTTTGTCGTTCCGAGCCGCTAACCTTAATTCAAAGACATAAAAAATAAAGAGATCAAGAGAGTGTCAGGATCATCTACCCTCTGGTATGATATGGTAATAAAGTGGAAAGGTAAGCAGCATACATCCGAAAACAAAAGAATTAGCTTCCGTTTAGATCTGACATTGCACATCTTCTTGGGAGTAAGTTTTGTTTTTTGCCCCATGTTGCTTGCTTTACGATTGTAGAATGTAAAATCGGCCTTCATTAAAATGCACACTCCCACACACACCCACACACAACCACACATAAAGAAAATAGTAACAAATAAGAATGACATTGATTAATCTACATGGACCTTTTTTTAAAGAAGAAACTGGCCGAGTGATAATGATAATTTTAATAGAAACTGAGTCTTTCTACTAAAACATCTGATTTCGGATCACATCGAATTTATCTTAAATTATATAGACACGTTTACACTATACTGGTGTGTGACACTGGTGCAAAATGCCAGAAACCAATTCCATAAATTGTGGGTGAAATTCCGTAGACGAAATTATTCGAAAGCCCTCGACAATTTCTCTGGCATGAAGTCATGCTTCATTGTGACCAAAGAATGAAGTTGTTCAACTCTTGATCATGTCACTTTAGGTGCTCCTTTCCATAAACATTAAGTTCTGCTTAACACAATTGCAGTATAAAGCACAGGTTTGTTCTGTGGGTGTTGAAGATACACAGGGATGCCTGATATGATATCTGCAACAAGGATGGGCAAGTTACCCATACATAGAGACAGACACCCGAACGAACAGCCATTATTATTATTATTATAAGAGGAAATAAATATCGATATGAAGCTGCAAGTTAAAATGTTGTAAAATTTGAATATTTTGCATTGGAATGAAATTTTAAAAGATAATAGACCATATTAAATATATTTTCAGGACACTGGATTTAAAACTCTAAGAACAAAAATAGAGAAATAAAATAATATGAAAGTGTAAATACACTATTTAAATTATCGGACTATTGTCCTCATCTTTGTTGCCACTTGTACGATGTTTCAGCAATTGTACGCTCCGGCCTTCTTCCAGTGCTAGGAATTTCGAAGCGAACTCTTTATTACAATCACTTGGGTATATCATCCTCATTCCTTGTGTAGAGCTTCTTTTGGTAGTCACGAGTTATCTCCATCCAACCCTCTGAGTTACTTGTTCATCACTGCTGTAGCCTGGTATTGAACTCACAATTCTTTGGGTCAACTCACAGGAACTAACCAACGTCTATATACACATGGCACAGTGGATATAGACGTTGGTTATTTCCTGTGATCGAAGCGTTCAACGGCCAAAACCTCGTACAAATGGCATAAAAAATGAGGACAATCGTCCGAATAATGTAAATAGTGTAAATTCTACGTCATCTCAGAAATATAGACAAATGTGCAAATGTTAGCAAAAAATGAAGAATGAAATCAGAATAGAAAACAAGTTTAACGTTAGTAATTTTGAACACACATTGCATACACATTTTATCCAATAAGTATAGCAATTATTATGAGACATATAATAATAAATTCTGAAATTTGCTTACCTCTGCAGTAAAAGACTGGCCTCCTATGGTATGCTCTGAGCCTACAGTGTCCACAGTCCCGAAATGGATTTTCATTTCATGAATTCTATATCGGTAGGAGAAAGGCCCCGTCAGAATGTTGATATAACTGGACGGATCATCTCGGAGGGCAAATGTGACGTCACGGCCAGTATTCATGACTATGCCGTCGACCTGCAAACAAAAATAATGAAAAAAGATCAGATCTTCTAGGCATCATTACTGTTTGATCCTATATTCTTGATCATTATTGATCACCTCAGGACACATCGAGTTTGGTTATTGCCTAGATGGGTGAACGTTTGGAAAAATAGTTCCGTCTGGCTAATTTGAACCCATTCATTTTTGTAAAAAAAAAAAATCTGTCTGATGAGTTAAATATTTTTAGTATTTACGAAAACAATCATCACCGATGGATTTAGAAATTTGTCCGATTTATTTTCATATATATATATATATATATATATATATATATATATAATTGTGACTTCTTTGCAGAAGAACATCTCTTCAATTGTTATCTTCTGTTTGTTTTTCATTTAGAATGTGATTATTTACATCATGAATGTTATCATTTCCCTCATCACTCTGCTATGGACTTTTACGTCATACTTAAAGCAAGATTCCCATTTACAAGTTCATTAAGTTCATCTGTTTTACCTCTGTGGGAAACTGCTCAACACACAAAAAGTCTTTTAGGCAATCTGCTATATTCAATACGTGTCAGATGACCAGTCGATTATACAGAAGTAGTTTCTTTATGCGCACTCGAGGACTTTTGTGTCTGGTGTACAGATTCATATCTAAGATTCGTCTCAGACACTGCTGGTGAAAATGCTCTAAGACTTTAATATACTTTCGATATGTAGTGCACACTTTAGCAGAATATGAAATATATATTATAATGTACGTTCGACTTATTTTCAATCTGGGAACATGTTCTTCAAAATTACAAATAAATATGCACCCAGGGAACCTTTCTAAAATTGATTTAAATATAGTTTCCCATTCTTTTGTTTATGTAGAACTCCATGACTAAATGACAGCGTTCTCTGGCTAATATGTGACATTTAAAACTATATTTACGAAGTGGCATATAATTATTTGTAAAGGTTTATGTAATTAAAATAAATGAATAAATTATTTTCAGTCCAAATGATGCATCCTTTTTACGAAAATTATCGAAAATTGAATGTTACAATATATAAGCTGATCTCCGATTTAATCAGCCTTAAATTAATCCTAATAATTCAATGTTATTTTGCTTTATATGCAGTCAAACTTAATCGCAAGGGAAAATAATCAACTTTTACGTAGCTGATGGTAGAAGTAGAGAAGTACAATCATCCGATGTATAGCAGGAATTTGAACATTTTAAATGCAGATATCGGTAAAAAAGCCCATTAAACCTAGATAGTAATCAACTATTTTGTATAATGCAGTATTTGGGCAATAAATGGAAAATTTGCTACATATAATTGCAGGTCCTTATTAACCTTGTTAGTATCCTACTGTAGCTGGTTCGTCTTTCTCTTCACTCTCCTCCTGTCTAAAACTTTAACTCTCTTATGTAGCCCCCTGCACATCAGTGGCGGTACCGTCTTGTTTAGGGTGTAATGATTAAAAAATACCAATTGACGGAAATACTTTGACGGAATTGACACTCATGAGATCCTTGTCTAGAGTCACCTCGACGTTGTGTAATGGTTACCGAACCTGTCTCGCTAAATCATTACAATTGAGTGGTGAAGTCAATCCTCACTGGGTGCCCCATACTTCTAGCTTTGTGTTACATCTGAGCTGTGCTTAGAAAATTACCATAAGACCCTTGTCTGAGTAGTTAGTATTAAGAAAAATCTGTTAAACATTCTATCAATTTTGAAAGAAGGTAAACGAATACGGAATGCAAGACAATCTTGCTAGCAAACCCATATTTGGCCTCATCTTCGGCAATACTGAAAATAACTATTTCTTACACAATTATGATAAGAATATAAGAATATATATAAGAATATAAGAATATATATATAAGAATATATAATAATATATTTCTTACACAATAATGATAACAATAAGATTACTATTCCAATGAAAGAAAAATTGGATACAATGAATGGCTGTGATCACAGTCACGTTTTTTTTTCTGTGTCGGAATTCAATCTTATTTCCTCAATTTCTTTAATTGAAAAGTAAATAAATATTACGGCTTACGACATCGAAACTGTCGACATAGATTCTTAAACTCTCTTGCCTAGGATCATGTAAACTAATTTTCAAGCCAAGTTTATGTAGGTATATGCAGACGAAGGCATTTCGCTTCTCATGTCTCGGACATGAATTACTAAAGAATAAGGTGAAATCGTTAGCTATATCTTCCTCTTTAGTTCGTAACTTTTAAAAATTATTTCCCTCCAAGCAAGAGAAAAACTACTATGACACAGGGGTGGGGAAGTTGCTTGGTGTGAAAGAAAATAATAAACAAAAAATATTATTACGGTGTAAGTACGGTAAAAAGATCAAACATCAAGAAGACAGAGGATAACGATTGATATTGCATTTACAATTCTGAAGATCAAACGTGACTGGAAAGAAAGAAGCTGGAAGAGAGTTTCAAAAGTGAGAAGTGCGAGAAATGAAAATGTTAATATCAAACTTACGGTTACGTCTCGCCGTTTCAAATGTAAAACGATGTGATCTAATAATGTACTTAAATACATAGTCTAGGTAACAGAAAACAATTACTCTGAAAGCATTGATAAAAAAAAGCACAGAGAAGCTACATTGAAACGGTAGGAAAGGGGCTAAAAACGAGATGCCAGGTCAGGTCCAATGGACGAGAAAATTGTTTTGCACGACATAGGGAACCAACTTTACTAGAAGTACACCTAGCAATTGACTCAATATAATATTTCCGCTACATGTCAACGGAAAACGTTATCCCTAGAAGGCGCAACTAGCCCATCAACTCCAGGTTAGCATTACCCATACTAATGAGAGGCAGGAAAGGGTTCTCTTAGACCAGTGTTACTCAAAGCGTGGTTCTGTGTACGGGAGCCAATACACGAACAATCCCTACTGGTACGGGGAGAGACAATAAAAAATCAAATCCGCTATCCTGGCAGTCTCCCGTGGTATGAAATGTGACATTCCACTCCGTGTGAGACGGCCAGGATATCGGATTCGATATTTTTAACATTTTCATTTTAGTATTATATTTATTATGGCTAAATGTTTGAATTATTCATTCATGTTAAAATTCTTGCTATGCAACCGACGAATGGGATATAATGAACAGCAAAAGAGTGAAATGAAATACGTATGACAGCACCATGATAAAGATGTATTGTGTGATTGTCTGGAAACCAAACCTAGGAATATCAAAAGGATATTTTAATGGTTATACAATTGTAATTTGGACTTTAAAAAATTGCTTGACTGTGGAAAAAACTACATAGATTTTGGCAGATATTTGTTAAATTATCATTTAATTCTGTAGATTCATAATCTGTCTTGTATAAATGAATAACAGTACAAATGTTTAAATAAAAATTTTTGGGTCGTTATTATACAATTATTATGTCACAAATATGATAGCGGTTACTGGCACACTGGGAACATTTGTTACATCAATGATAACAATCCATAGAATAAATTAAACAGCATGTACTGTTGTTAGTACATGTAGCCTTAAATGATTCTAAAATAGGACATATCTAAATAAAAGAAATTAGCTGGGGGCAGAGCGATCCCAGACGCCACCTACGCGAGATTTAAAAGCTTTGTTTGCCAGTCACTCGCACATTGAAAAAAAGTGCCAGTACGCCACATCAGATGGTTTCAGAAGCATTGCATTTCCTAGATGATTAATAGGTAGCCGTTTCATTACGTAGTCGTTAATATTAATAAGTCATTCATTGCCTGAGTTAACAAGAGAATGTAGTTTGATCTTATCGAACCTATCACTTTTCCTGAAAATGAAAAATATTTTTACAGTGAGAAAAAAAAAGAATAAATATAACTTGTTACATTCACACTAGATATCTTGTGCCAAAGAAAGTTCAACTTAATAAATTTGACACATGGCTAAAATAGATCCTGTTAGAGGTCGTTGTTCGAACTTAGGAAATATGGATAATTTAATGCTGAATTTCAAGTCAAACAAGATGTCCTCCTTTAGAAGCCTGGCTCACTTCAGTCGTATTGGGTTTCTTGCGAACTATTTGGCCGTGTGCCTTAATACGCTAACCTTTGTAATATAAAAGGATACCCGTTGGGGAAGTATTGCAATTTAGTTTTGTTGATTATTGTTTGTTTTTTTTTTTTCAAATTGATCTCGAATCTGGTTTTATGTGAAACGTTATGGTGCATTGAAGAATAATATAGAATTAACGATATTTCCTGATAAGTCCTTAAGAAAAGCATCGAATTAAAATTGACTCTGATTGAACACCAAGCTGAAAGTGCTATGTGTTTTGATGATTTTAAACAATTACTCTTGATTATTTCATATATCACAGGTCATTTAAAACTGTTTACTTATTTAAAGGTTTCTCTGAAGGAATTTGCACAAGTGATCATTCAGTGTCGAATCAGTACACAGTGGAGTGATTTAGCGATTCTGAGATTAAATTTGTGAAATAACTGGCTGGCGGCAGCGGAAAAAAAAAGAATCTTTGTTAATTAAAAAACGCAGGAAGAATTTATTCAACACACGTAGGTTATCTTTCCTGTGTGGAGTTCACAAAAGTGTCAAATGGTTATTATAGCAATATGATCAGATGACTACAGTCGGGACAAGAGAGTTTAAAGTTTAATTTCCGTTGCTGGCGAGACAGGCATAAGACAGAGGACGGGTTTTTAACAGAAAACAGACAGCTTCTGAACTCATTACTAAACACAACGCAGTTCAAAGCCCTCAGGTAGATAGGCTAAAAAGATAAAGATTAATAAGAAAAGAAAACTTGTTTATAAGATGAAGACGAGTCAACTGGCTGTTTTAGCAGTTGAAATATTAAATGTATTGGCTGAAAACTTTATGCTGAAAATTTAATGAGGAATTTATCCATTGGTCATGTGTCTGGAGGATACAAACTTTGGTTAACCGAATTTAGTTAGCCGGTTATAAAGAGTTCAGTGTATGAAAGATTTTATATACTTTAATCTATTGGAAAGTATAAGTCAAATCTTACGGACTAATTTACTCGAGAGAACTAACTAGTATTTACTCAAATCGGCCTAACTGGGGCAGATGTGGCACAACATCGTGGGATTTCTAAGCACGTATGATCGGGCACAAATTCTCCGATGTCCATGCATAAGCAGAATCTGGTCTTGCCTACTTTTCCCCAGACAAGACTTTGTCTTTCTTCATAGCCATGTCTGGGTTTCTCTTCACCCAAAAAAAGATGGCAAATAAGGTTGTGTTCGAGTGGAACTCTAGTGAGAATTAACTGACACGAATCATATCATCCGCCTCTAATATGGGAAGTTGAAACTGAACAATCTATTCCGGGGAATCGAAAAATAATTTCGGTATGAAATTATCAAAGGCTGATCAATTACTTAAAGAAGGGCTGGAGATACAACATAGATAAAAATTAACATAACAAAAACCAAGATGTGAAAATATTATTTTATTTATTGTTCTTCAATGACAATAAATAGGAAGAAATATGTTTGTCTATTGCCCGGAATAAGATATCTACCTTATTTTTTGAACAGAAGTCGTAATTTTTCATTAGAATTGGGTTTCTGTTTTTTCTAAAGTCTACTTCAATTTTATACTTCTAACATCTCTACTTAAAATCTGGCATTTTATTTACTATTTATTTAATTTTATTTTTTTCTTCGATTGGAGTATACACATTTGCCTATCATCTTGTTCATTCTCATCCCTGATCGTTTAAACAAGAATAGAGGTATATCCATTGTTTTCTGTTTAGGATTTGGTATCCATTGCTTCATTCTAAATTCTTCTAATTCTCTTTCGCACCCATCAGACTTTTGTGTTTTAGTAACATTAACATATTATTTGGTGGTGAATTGAGTAAAACAAAAAGTCCGTGTAAATGTTGTAAAAATGTAGGAATTTAACTTATTTCGATTGGTTTGTTGAAATAGGAGACAATAGGAACAGATATCAAATAAGTGTTACATCGTTCTTCAAAATGATATCTCTTGTCTCCGATAAAAATAAGCATTGTGAACAATGGCAAAAATACACAGTAACACATTGCTAAAAATATTTTAAAATGTAATATAAAAATTTAGGTAAGCATCGAGTGAATAATTCTTTTAATATAGTTTCATAATTGGTGTGTTCTTTATACCACGAACAATGTTTTAACAAATATAATACGATTTTATTTCATTTTGTTGACTTTATATTTTTTGTCATCAACTTTTGTGCATTAACCCTCGCATATGATCTATGTTTTTTCAGTAGAATAAATAAAGTACATAAATAAAAATAATATCGGATCCATTAGTAAAGACAAATCGGAAACAGCGTCAGATATAAGCCAAGGCAGTAATTTGTTATGATAGTTGTTATTTGATAGTTATTTGTCCATAAATTTCGGTGAGGGGAAACAGTAATAGTAAAACAGAAATTGGCAGTGAAAGAGGTCAGGCGTACAAAACAACAACGCTTTGAACATGACAATAAAACGTTAGGTTTACAGCTTCAAAATGTTTTTTCTGTTGAGCAATTACCCACGGTTAAGTGTAATTGGCAGAAATAGCTAACAAACTGAACTGACAACATTTCCAATAAACGATAAAAAAAAAGAAAAGAACAGTGCAAAATAATACTAAGCATATGTATATATATATATATATATATATATATATATGTGTGTGTGTGTGTGTGTGTGTGTGTGTGTGTGTGTGCAAGATAAAACTAGGGAAAGTAACAGAAATAAGGTAAAATGTTCACACAGTAAGAATAGTGTTAAAAGCCAAAAGAGATAAAGTCAATGATTGCAGCGTTTTAAATTCAAGTCAAGACAAAAAGCAAAAAAAATGTAGCGGATGAGACTGAGAAGTCGTCCATTTTATTGGTTATAAAGGAATCCCATCACATGTCTGTATGATTTGTCTATAAATTTCGAACGGGGGCGAGGCGATGTTTTTGCAGTCATTCTTATACTATTGGAACCAGGCTGCACCGCGGGACAATAGCCTTGTGGATTAAAATGATGCCCGGATAATAATTTTCAGTACAAACTCTGGTAGACTCTGGAAATAATGAGAGCCATAAGTGAGCAGCAGTAAAAATGAAGAATCAACATACACTAGACATAGACATTTTCCCTGAAGCGGTTGACAGAATGTTTCACTGACATCACATCAATCATTGCTTGGATTTGGACTATTAAAAATAATGCAGTTGATATTTTACCGCTTTTATAATGAAAACTGTTTAGAAATAACTGCAAACTATTTGATGGTAGTTAGGCCTACGATCTTGTAAATATGATTAAGAGAATTTTACGGGAAACATTCCTCAAGATTTAAAAATATAATTACACTCCAACGGTCCTCGAGCAGTACTTCTCAAACTATTATTTAATGTGGTGGACACGTACTTTTATGTGATAGTGACCGGCATACGATGCTTTACATTTCAACGGGGGTAATTATATATATATATATATGTGTGTGTGTGTGTGTGTATGTGTGTGTATGTGTGTGTGTGAGTTGAGTTGTCATGATGCTTAGAACCAAGAGTCTTACTTTTTTCAGTGGTTGACTGATAAAATATATTTTGGCAAGCAGGTGTTTTGTCTTAAAGTGCTCGACAACCACTTGTAAATAATACAACACACTAAAGAGAAGTCAACACAACAAAAGAAATTAAAAGCAATTAAGCATCTAGAGAACTAGCCACAGATGAAATATTTGATTACACCAAGTGCCGTAGAAATATGAAAAAAAAAAGTGAAACATAAGTAGATTTTAAAAAATAGTCCTGATGAGTCAGTGCATAATAAAGGTGCCTTCACAAAACTTTCAGATCGATATCACTTTGCTCAGATAATCGACAATTTCTCCAATATATATATATATATATATATATATATATATATATATATTAGTGTGTTTGGAAAGTAACTATGTATTTCACTTATACGAGTCAACCTAAGAAAATTGAATAATAGAAAACTATTGCCAACAATTTAACTGAATGCCGTTTATAGTTCAATTCAAAATTTATTTCAGTAGACTAGAAAGTCAGTTTCAGTTCCTTGTTATATTTCGAATGCAATGTTTCAACTTACGCATCAGTCTTTTAATCAGTAATGCCAACGTTCAAGTGTAGAATCGGTTTGTTGCAATGGTGCAAAAATTGCTCGTACAATTGAAGTGAAAACAAAAATTGCAGTAGCTGTCACAACATGTGAAATCAGTGCCAACTCCAAAATCAGGACTGCATTCACAGATGGTCTTTGTTTCTGCTAGAGTAAGGAATTTGTCAATCATTAAGAGATACTGAAACAGGAAAAAACTAACGTTGCAGACATTTGTTGCCATCAACTTCATCAGATATACCAAGCATGACGTAGAAAGTGTCTTGCTTTGGTAAACAGAAAAAGGTTTTATTCTCCAACGTAACAATTCTAGGTAAAACTCTGCAAAACAAATAAACAAGATCTTTATGTTGGGAGTCTTATACATCATCCATACTTATCCGATTTAGCGCCTTTAGATTTTCATTTGTCCCTAGACGATTTTATAAGTAACGGAGCATTCAGAAACAAAGAAAAACAGATTTTCACTTTTTTCAGAAGCAATCCATATTTCTTTAAAAGTGGAATTGAAAGTTTGTCTTCCCTTTGGACCAATGTCATTGAAAGAAGGCTATTGCATTTTTATGAACAGTATTTAAGTAAATTTAACTTAGTTGTTATAGGGTTTCTTATAAATATTACCTTAATGTGTAGATACAGAAGGCGATTATCTCTCCTTTGTTTTAGATAATTTACATGGATAACGCGATGGCAGCTTAGTGACGTTAGTGCATACAATGATGCAGCCAAATTCAGTTCGTTTGCAGCAGAAAAACCGAATGGTTTCGTTTTATGACCCGATAAGAAGATAAATCTTTCTCCCCGTGAGCTTACAAATTCATGGTGCTGTTTTTTTTTTAGAAATATATATTACCCAGATACAGAAATAAACTCCAGCTCAAAATTCTCAATTTGAGAAAACATTAAGGCTCGCTGTTTTCCGTTCGTGGAATATGTCATTGCCTGGGAAATACATGAATTCGGCCCGTTTGAATCTTGAGTTCTAAACATGACATATACAAGTGTATATCTATATCATATGTAAAAAGTATCTCTTTTGTTTCTCCATGCACAATGATTTGCTGTGTAGATATATGTGATATATTATTCTCCGCGTGGGACATCTGCATTTATGTATATACATATTGTGTAGCTCTTAGTAGTATAAAAGTCTGAGTGAAATTGGGTTGATAGAACACTTTCATTCCCGTCGATTGTTGTGCTAGCCCAAGCTTACAAGTTAACGTGGCCGAGGATCTGAAGGTGCTGACTTTGTTCAGACTGTTAATCACGCAAGGTAACGTGTGCTCTCTCTCTCTCTCTCTCTCTCTCTCTCAATGTGACTGATGTCCACTCAGCATAGTTGCAGCATAACCAAGTGGTAGGCTCTGTTGGGTGTTGAACAAAAAAATGTGCATAAAGAGGTGTTTGCAATCGGGATTTTCTAGCCGTTCTATTAAGCAGTTATCCTCGGAATGGCTATTATTATTAATATTATTTACATAGTCTTAAGTTGAGATTTGTTATTTTACTCGGTTTAGTTTGGCACAAAGTCATAATTGGGAGGCACACAGTGAAAATCGAACTCAAATAATTATTGTAATGATCAACCAGCCTAGCTCTGTTTCTCCACACCGTGGGTCTCCACAAAGAGAGCGAGCGAGAGAGAGAGAGAGAGAGAGAGAGAGAGAGAGAGAGAGAGAGAGAGGGAGGGAGTAGAAAAGAGAGCTGGAAGTGAGAAAAACATTCTGTTTTTCAGTTTTACGGTTTAATTAGTCAAGAATTTATTTCAAGTAAACTTGTTTTACATAAACGTTCACGCAGAACTGGCGACCGATACTTTTCTCTAAATAGAAACCACAATAAATAACATTGATGAAAAGACGATAAAAAAAAAACAGAAATTTATCCTTTGGATAAAAACAATAAAGTTTCAATTTTGTAGACTTAAAAAAATCCAATAAGCTTGACGATGTCTTTCTTTTTGAGATAAATAGAAAAAATACTTTGACAACGTGTTTTAGAAGTAGCCATGTTGACCAAAATGAATTATTTATAGTCCTTTTCTGTTAAGTATTTTTCGGGTTGAGAAGAAACAGGAAATGTTAAATTGATGCACACCATTGTGCAAATTAATTGAAACAAAGCAAATAATATTTTCTTATGATCTTTCACACTTTTCCTGATCACGTATACATCGTATCTGGAGGTTTTTTTTCTTCTGACACCATTTTCTTTTACATTTTATACTGATAGATTAAGTTTATTTATTTTTTCGCCTTGATACACGACTGACAATTAAAATGCTGACACCAGCAATATCCGCGATTTCTCTGTATAGCTTGATACTGTGTTCGTGCCACGTTGCAGTTTTCGTGCAATTTCTTGGAGTAACATCCATCCCAGACAATGACGTAAGGTCATCTAATCGACAGTCGAAACAATAGTGTCCGTGATAAAAATCTAATGAAATCACGGATGACGCAATATTTTGCGAAACAAATTTCATTATCAATTCCGAAAAAAGATTCATATTAGTGCACACAACTGCAAATTACCTGATCTGAGAAAAAAATAAAACTCGAGTACACTCTCTCACTCCGGTGGGTCTAAAACTGATCATATAGTGAAAGAAAGGAAACTAAAGCAGTTTCTTTGATTAATTTGCACTAGGCTGTAAAATAAATTCATATTACTGCAAACCAATGCGAATGACTTAATTTAAGGAAAAAAATAGAAATCGTTTACACCCTGTACTTCTGTGGGTCAAAAACCGACCATATGGAGAAAGAAAGAAAATTAAACAAGTTGCTTCAAGTAATTTGCACAAGGGTGTAGGTATGGATATCCCGAACACATATTTTACTTTACTCTGTTCCTATAAGATGTGCACAATCTTGGCTCTTCCCAACTTCCTAAAATTTGAACATCTATAATCTGTTTGGTATTCATTTTCAGAAATATTTCAGCTAGGTTATTCCCAATTTACTTTTTTTGAAGGGAGATGGAAAATTCACTTCCTTATATTCGTAAATTTTTGTGTGCGATGTAAAGGGGTAGGGAAAATGAGAAACCAGAATGGGAGATCGTAAAAGGACATTGAGGAAGATAAAGAACAAAAAGAGGAAAACGGGAAAGAAAGAGAAAGAACTAAAATAGACATGGTGTAAGGCTCAATAAGTCCTACTCTTATGTACAGATACAAAAATAGCGTTTACAAACTGATGAGACATTGTCCTTTCTATGACGAAACAAAATGTACACTTTGTAGTAGATTGTAAATTGAACATGTCCTAAATTATAATTTATAATAAATATTCATAGCTCTACTTCTATACTGAGAGCACTGTTTTAAATTAAGGTTTTGTACGTTGTTCATATTTTCTTCGTTCTTTATTCATTTGGACACAAACACACACACACACACACACACACACACACACATATATATATATATATATATTGATACATGTTTCATTAAATAATATAGACATGTTTTGTCGATTTATTTCATGTTAATTTTTTATATCGTCTGATAAGCTTAATAGCATTATCGTTGAAAGAGGAAAGAAATCCCAATATTGATACATGTTTTTATTTAATCCTTTCTGAGCTTTCGAATATATATATATATATATATATATATAGGTCATCCATCTAGCTATTGGCGTATGATAAAGTCTACTTCCTTCTATCAAGTACCCATAGCTGAGAGATAGAATCGTCGACTGACGCCAATTCGGTCGGGTTTCAATCCTGGGTTAAAAGGAATTAGACGTCTAAACTTACTGATGATCTGTGATGCAACGAAACAGATCTGTCTGCGGATGACTATATTTATATTTTTTCCACCTGTCACGACAGGGAGTTAGGGAGTTAATATAGGTATATTAATAAATATGTTATCATCATTTTAAACGGCATATCGATATAAATATTTTGACGTCATTTTTAAAAACACAGACCCACTCGTTGTGGAGAAAATGTTAAAATATATCATTAGTTAAAAGTTAATGCCGATATTAGGATTTTAATAATCTAATCATTTAGTGTGCAGTATGCTGTATTTTATCTCTGTTATCATTGAAGTGCGTGGCTTTTTGGTCCTGAAAGCAATCCGGATGTCATGTTGCGTTTCTGTATGAACTAGGAATGAAAATTCTGCTTCCCAAAGATCTAAGGTCATAAACGGATGAAATACTTGAAGAAGATTTATCTTCGATAGCAAAATGCTTAGATGTGTGACATCCGAATGTTTTCTAGCGATTTTACTTGAAAATCTGTTTTCGATGTTTGATGTTAGGGACTTTTACTCAAAAAGAAAAAAAGAACGAAAA
Source organism: Ascarosepion bandense (assembly GCA_037127315.1). Taxonomy (NCBI): domain Eukaryota; kingdom Metazoa; phylum Mollusca; class Cephalopoda; order Sepiida; family Sepiidae; genus Ascarosepion; species Ascarosepion bandense. Next base: position 8,450,293 of record JBBBDQ010000555.1, read on the forward strand.
AATCCGTTTGGAACATTTCACTTACCAATGAAGTTTTGTTTTACGTGCATTTTATGGGTAAAGTGAGCACCATACTATTTTGTCTATTTTAATAAACTATCTTTACTTTTTATAACATGGCTGTTTTATAATGATATACTTCGAATAAACATAACAAACATTGTACACGTCGAACTGAACCATTAATCTTTATTTTAATATGAGAGTACCCTGCCTTAAAAAAATGATGACAAAATATTTAAGAGGATTATTAATTGTTTCATCACAAGCTATCCGCCCTGAGAATGAAGGGAGGGAATATATATATATATATATATATATATATATATATATATATATATCCCTCCTGTCATGCTCATAGTGGGAGAGAGTGAGACGATAGTGAAGCACTGTCGACTCATTCTCTTTACTACCAGTTATTAAACTTGACGCGTGTTTGCTATTTGTCGTCGAGTAGTGGACATTATATATATTCCTGATGATTGCATTTACATGCATAAACTGTATTCGTTGTTGGCCATGTTCAGTGGAAATCTGTATATTCTATAGTATGTATATATCGGTCGATTTTAATCCCGGTCAGAAGCAAATGGATGTGTTAAGCCACACTGATAAGCTGTGATACAGCGAAACAGGCTTGTATGTGGATGACTAATATATTATGATCTCATTACGATTGAGCTGTCTAGAGAAGAAAATTTTAAAAACAGTTGCCACTTCTGCGATATATGCGTGACTCTTCTGAAATGAATTGACTTTTTTTTCGGTGACTGGCGTGTGTATACACTGCTTATACACAACAGATTAAAATTTGCCTTCTCTGATTCCATGCGCCTATGGCTTAGGAGGTAGCGACTCCGACTGACAACAAATTGGTCAAGTTTCGATCCCGGTCAGAAACAAATGGATGTGTCTAGCCACACTGATGAACTGTGATACAGCGAAACACGCTTGTATGTGGATGACTAATATATATATATAATTATATACTCTATCCCGTTTTTATTTCTAGCGCAAATCATCCAATCACCTTGAGGCATTTTGCCGAGAACCAACTAGTGCCTAAATTCTGCATATATTTCCTTTCGCTGAATATCTGATTGGGTTGTAAGCAGAGGTGGCATCCTATCGGTTTGCGCAAACCAATTCTAAATATTCTAAAATCTTAGCGAACTGGTAGTTGAAGTATCTGAAAATAATCGAGAATTTTAATAGCCAATATATATTGTCTAAAAATATAATTAATGTCATTGCTTAAGTTCTGCAGATGTGGAAATGAGGTTTTCTGTAATGAACATAATTTATTCTGACAAAAGAAATCTTCTTGAAGTTCAAAATGTGGCAAATCTTCTCATAAACTTGATAGTCTCCCAATGGATCTTTGGCAATGCACCGATGGCGTTCGGGTATGGCTAAGATACCATAACACAGCTAATGACACTATCACCATACTTTGGAAGATAAATACGAGGAGAAAAGTATTTAAAACTGGAAACAACTTAAAAGTTGTCGATTAAATTATCAAAATGGTTTAATACTTCTGGATACTATATAAAATGATTTCTTTACTTTCTCAAATTGAAAACAAATCTGCAGAATAAGTTTCTAAAGATTACCTGCCGTTTTAGAACCGGTTGTTTTAAATTTTAGACGTAATTATTAGTTGTAGGGAAGAACATAACTCCGCGTAAATGATCTTGATCCTGGCATGGTTGTAACGTGAGGATTGTGACTCAAACCCAGCTAAGCGGCAATGATCCATTTTTGGTCTCATGTGACTATTCTAACGATAAAGGCTCACAGCCACATTATATTGAAACACCGGTTCTCTTCTCGTACAATCAGCAAAGTAAGTCACATCCAACACGATCAGTACCTCGATGAGTGGTCGTTTGGTAGTATCAGATGCCCTCAGGGAATTTTCTAAGTGTAGCTTACATGTGGCAAAGAATAAAAGTGTGGGGCTCAAACTCACTATTCCGTCGAAATTTATCAAGAGATCTTGATAATCATTACACCACTTGGAAGTGCCCATACATAGCGCTGTAAGCTTGGATTTGCCGGTGGTGAAATGCATAAAAATATGTTAATTGATAAACCAAGTTCTAATTCCAGTTTTGCTTGTTATATTCACTTAGAAGGCATGTTTGAAGTGTATGACTCATCTCCTATATTCACTTGAGAAGCGTATGCTCTTTGGAAGTGTATGACTCCATCTTTTTCATATTCACCTGAGAAGCGCGTATGCCTTTTTTGGAAGTGTATGACTCCATCTTTTCTATATTCACTTGAGAAGCGTATGCTCTTTGGAAGTGTATGACCTCCATCTTTTTCTATATTCACCTGAGAAGCGCGTTTCGAAGTGTATGACTCATCTTTTCTATATTCACTTGAGAAGCGTATGCTCTTTAAAGTGTATGACTCCATCTTTTCTATATTCACTTGAGAAGCGATGTTTTGAAGTGGCATCCATCTTTTCTATATTCACTGAGAAGTTGTGGCAGTTTCGAAGTGTATGACTCCATCTTTTCTATATCTACCTGAGAAGTGCATGCTCTTTGGAAGTGTATGACTCCATCTTTTCTATATTCACTTGAGAAGTGTATGCTCTTTTTGAAGCACTGACTTTTTCTATATTCACTTGAGTAGCGTATGCTCTTTGGAAGTGTATGACTCCATCCTTTCTATATTCACTTGAGAAGTGTATGCTCTTGAAGTGTATGACTCCATCCTTCTATATTCACTTGAGTATGTATGCTCTTTTTGGAAGTGTATATCCATCCTTTCTTGAGAGCCATTCTGAGTAGTTGTATGTTTTGGAAGTGTATGACTCCATCCTTTCTATATTCACTTGAGAAGTGTATGCCTTTTGGAAGTGTGTATGACTCCATCCTTTCTATATTCACTTGAGAAGCGTATGCTCTTTTTGGAAGTGTATGACTCCATCCTTTCTATATTCACTCTGAGAAGGTATGCTCTTTGGAAGTGTATGAATCTATCTTTTCTATATTCACTTGAGGTGCTATGTGTATGCTCAGTTGCACACTCATCTTTTCTATATTCACTTGAGAAGTTGCATGCTCTTTGGAAGTGTATGACTCATCTTTTCTATATTCACTTGAGAAGTGTATGTCTTTTGAAGTGTATATTCCCATCTTTTCTATATTCACTTGAGAAGTATGCCTTTAACATGGGTGACCTCCTGGATCTTTTCTATATTCACTTGAGAAGCGTATGCTTTGAAGTGTATGACTCCATCTTTTTCAAGTATTCACTTGAGAAGCGTATGCTCTTTGAATTGTATGACTCCATCCTTTCTATATTCACTTGAGTAGCGTATGCTCTTTGGAAGTGTATATTCCATCCTTCTATATCCACTTGAGAAGCGTATGCTCTTTGGAAGTGTATGACTCATCCTTTCTATATCTACTTGAGAAGGTATGTTTCAGCGTGTATGATTCCATCCTTTCTATATTCACTTGAGAAGCGTATGCTCTTTGGAAGTGTATGACTCCATCTTTTCTATATTCACTTGAGAAGCGTATGCTCTTTGGAAGTGTATGACTCCATCTTTTCTATATTCACTTGAGAAGCGTATGCTCTTTGGAAGTGTATGACTCCATCTTTTCTATATTCACTTGAGAAGCGTATGCTCTTTGGAAGTGTATGACTCCATCTTTTCTATATTCACTTGAGAAGCGTATGCTCTTTGGAAGTGTATGACTCCATCTTTTCTATATTCACTTGAGAAGCGTATGCTCTTTGGAAGTGTATGACTCCATCTTTTCTATATTCACTTGAGAAGCGTATGCTCTTTGGAAGTGTATGACTCCATCTTTTCTATATTCACTTGAGAAGCGTATGCTCTTTGGAAGTGTATGACTCCATCTTTTCTATATTCACTTGAGAAGCGTATGCTCTTTGGAAGTGTATGACTCCATCTTTTCTATATTCACTTGAGAAGCGTATGCTCTTTGGAAGTGTATGACTCCATCTTTTCTATATTCACTTGAGAAGCGTATGCTCTTTGGAAGTGTATGACTCCATCCTTTCTATATTCACTTGAGAAGCGTATGCTCTTTGGAAGTGTATGACTCCATCTTTTCTATATTCACTTGAGAAGCGTATGCTCTTTGGAAGTGTATGACTCCATCTTTTCTATATTCACTTGAGAAGCGTATGCTCTTTGGAAGTGTATGACTCCATCTTTTCTATATTCACTTGAGAAGCGTATGCTCTTTCGAAGTGCATGACTCCATCTTTTCTATATTCACTTGAGAAGCGTATGCTCTTTCGAAGTGTATGACTCCATCTTTTCTATATTCACTTGAGAAGCGTATGCTCTTTCGAAGTGTATGACTCCATCTTTTCTATATTCACTTGAGAAGCGTATGCTCTTTCGAAGTGTATGACTCCATCTTTTCTATATTCACTTGAGAAGCGTATGCTCTTTCGAAGTGTATGACTCCATCTTTTCTATATTCACTTGAGAAGCGTATGCTCTTTCGAAGTGTATGACTCCATCTTTTATATATTCACTTGAGAAGCGAATGCTCTTTGGAAGTGTATGACTACATCTTTTCTATATTCACTTGAGAAGCGTATGCTCTTTGGAAGTGTATGACTCCATCCTTTCTATATTCACTTGAGAAGCGTATGCTCTTTGGAAGTGTATGACTCCATCCTTTCTATATTCACTTGAGAAGCGTATGCTCTTTGGAAGTGTATGACTCCATCTTTTCTATATTCACTTGAGAAGCGTATGCTCTTTGGAAGTGTATGACTCCATCCTTTCTATATTCACTTGAGAAGCGTATGCTCTTTGGAAGTGTATGACTCCATCCTTTCTATATTCACTTGAGAAGCGTATGCTCTTTGGAAGTGTATGACTCCATCTTTTCTATATTCACTTGAGAAGCGTATGCTCTTTGGAAGTGTATGACTCCATCTTTTTTATATTGTTTAGCTTGAGAAGCGTATGCTCTTTGGAAGTGTATGACTCCATCTTTTCTATATTCACTTGAGAAGCGTATGCTCTTTGGAAGTGTATGACTCCATCTTTTCTATATTCACTTGAGCATGTGCTCTTTGAAGTGTATGACTCCATCTTTCCTGTTCACTTGAGAGCATGTGCTCTTTGGAAGTGTGTGACTCCATCTTTTCTATATTCACTTGAGAAGCGTATGCTCTCTTTAGATGTATGACTCCACATCTTTCTATATTCACTTGAGAGAGCGCTGTGCTCTTTGGGTAATATGACTCCATCTTTTCTATATTCTTTGAGAAGCGTATGCTCTTTTGATGTATGACTCCATCTTTTTCTATATTCACTTGAGAAGCGTATGCTCTTTGAAGTGTATGACTCCATCTTTTCTATATTCACTTGAGAAGCTATGCTCTTTGAAGTGTATGACTCCATCTTTTCTATATTCTTGAGAAGCGTATGCTCTTTCAAGTGTATGACTCCATCTTTTCTATATTCCTTGAGAAGCGTATGCTCTTTCGAAGTGTGTAGCTCCATATTTCTATATTCACTTGAGAAGCGTATGCTCTTTGGAAGTGTGACTCCATCTTTTCTATATTCACTTGAGAAGCGTATGCTCTTTGGAAGTGTATGACTCCATCTTTTCTATATTCACTTGAGAAGCGTATGCTCTTTGGAAGTGTATGACTCCATCTTTTCTATATTCACTTGAAAGCGTATGCTCTTTGGAAGTGTATGACTCCATCCTTTCTGCTGTTCACTTGAGAAGCGTATGCTCTTTGAAGTGTATGACTCCATCCTTTCTATATTCACTTGACGTATGCTCTTTGAAGTATGACTCCATCTTTTCTATATTCACTTGAGAAACGTATGCTCTTTCGAAGTGTATGGCTCATCCTTTCTATATTCACTTGAAAGCGTATGCTCTTTGGAAGTGTGACTCCATCCTTTCTATGTTCACTTGAGAAACGTATGCTCTTTGCCGATGTATGACTCTGCATCTTTTCTATATTCTGCTTGAGAAGCTGCTCTTTGAAGTGTATGACTCCATCCTTTCTATATTCACTTGAGAAGCATGTGCTCTTTGGAAGTGTATGACTCCATCTTTTCTATATTCACTTGAGAAACGTATGCTCTTTGGAAGTGTATGACTCCATCTTTTCTATATTCACTTGAGAAAGCATATGTCTTTTCCAGTGTATGACTCCATCTTTTCTACCTTTACTTGAGAAGCTATGCTCTTTTTGTGGAAGTGGCCTCCATCTTTTCTATATTCACTTGAGAAACGTATGCTCTTTGAAGTGTATGACTCCATCTTTTCTATATTCACTTGAGAAGCGTATGTCTTTGAAAGTGTATGACTCCATCCTTTCTATATTCACTTGAGAAGCGTATGCTCTTTGGAAGTGTATGACTCTGCATCTTTTTTTCTATATTCACTTGAGCGTATGCTCTTTGAGTGTATGACTCCATCAACGCTCTACTCTTCAACGAGAAGCTGTATGCTCTTTGCAGAGTGTGTGACTCCATCTTTTCTATATTCACTTGAGAGGCGACGCATGTCTTTCAAAATGTATGACTCCATCTTTTCTATATTCACTTGAGAAGCGTATGCTCTTTGGAGAGTGTATGACTCCATCTTTTCTATATTCCTTGTGAAGCATGCTCTTTCAGTGTATGACTCCATCTTTTCTATATTGACTTGAGAAGCGTATGCTCTTTCGAAGTGTATGACTCCATCTTTTCTATATTCACTTGAGAAGCGTATGCTCTTTCGAAGTGTATGACTCCATCTTTTCTATATTCACTTGAGAAGCGTATGCTCTTTGGAAGTGTATGACTCCATCTTTTCTATATTCACTTGAGAAGCGTATGCTCTTTGGAAGTGTATGACTCCATCTTTTCTATATTCACTTGAGAAGCGTATGCTCTTTGGAAGTGTATGACTCCATCTTTCCTATATTCACTTGAGAAGCGTATGCTCTTTGGAAGTTTATGACTCCATCTTCTATGTTCAGCAAGAAACGTATGCTCTTTGGAAGTTGTGACTCCATCCTTTCTATATTCACTTGAGAAGCGTATGCTCTTTGGAAGTGTATAGCTCCATCTTTTCTATATTCACTTGGCTTGTGCTCTTTGGAAGTGTATGACTCCATCTTTTCTATATTCATGAGAAGCGTATGCTCTTTGGAGGTGTATGACTCCATCTTTTCTATATTCACTTGAGGAGCGTATGCTCTTTGAAGTGTATGACTCCATATTTTCTTCTGTTGTGAAAGCATATGCTCTTCGAAGTGTATGACTCCTGTATTCACTTGAGAAGCGTATGCTCTTTTGGAAGTGTGTAGCTCCCATCTTTTCTATATTCTTGAGAAGCGTATGCTCTTTGGAAGTGTATGACTCCATCCTTTCTATATTCACTTGAGAAGCGTATGCTCTTTCGAAGTGTATGACTCCATCCTTTCTATATTCACTTGAGGCTGCTCTTTGGGAAGTGTATGACTCCATCCTTTCTATATTCACTTGAGAAGCGTATGCTCTTTGGAAGTGTATGACTCCATCTTTTCTATATTCACTTGGAAAGCGTATGCTCTTTGGAAAGTGTATGACTCCATCTTTTCTATATTCATGAGAAGCGTATGCTCTTTAGGAAGTGTATGACTCCATCTTTTTACTGTTTCACTTGAAAGCGTATGCTCTTTGAGTATGTATTCATCTTTTCATATTCAGCTTCGAAGCGTATGCTCTTTGAGAGTGTATGACTCCATCCTTTCTGTTTCACTTGAGAAGGGTATGCTCACAGAAAGTGTATGACTCCATCCTTTCTATATTCACTTGAGAAGCGTATGCTCTTTGAAAGTGTATGACTCCCATCCTTTCTATATTCACTTGAGAAGCAATGCTCTTTGAAAGTGTATGACTCATCCTTTCTATATTCTTAGAAGCGTATGCTCTTTGGAAGTGTATGACTCCATCTTTGCTCTTTGAGAGTGTATGACTCCATCCTTTCTATATTCACTTGAAAGCGTATGCTCTTTGGAAACTGCTGACTCCATCTTTTCTATATTCACTTGAAAGCGTATGCTCTTTGGAAGTATATGACTCCATCTTTTCTATGTTCATGAGAAGCGTATGCTCTTTGGAAGTGTGTGACTCCATCCTTTCTATATTCACTTGAAAGCGTATGCTCTTTGGAAGTGTATGACTCACATCTTTCTGTTCACTTGAGAAGCGTATGCTTTGGAAGTATGTGATTCCATCTTTTCTATATTCACTTGAGAAGCGTATGCTCTTTGGAAGTGTATGACTCCATCTTTTCTATATTCACTTGAGAAGCGTATGCACTTTGGAAGTGTATGACTCCATCCTTTCTATATTCACTTGAGAAACGTATGCTCTTTGAAAGTGTATGACTCCGCGTCTTTTCTATATTCACTTGAGGCGCTATGCTCTTTAGAAGTGTATGACTCCATCTTTTCTGTATTCACTTGAGAAACGTATGCTCTTTGAAAGTGTGACTCCATCTTTTTCTATATTCACTTGAGAAACGTATGCTCTTTGAAAGTGTGTGAGCTCCATCTTTTCTATATTCACTTGAGAAGCGTATGCTCTTTGAAAGTGTATGACTCCATCTTTTCTATATTCACTTCGAAAAATATGCTCTTTGAAGGTGTATGACTCCATCTTTTCTATATTCACTTGGTATGCTGTCTTTGAAAGTGTGCAGCTCCATCTTTTCTATATTCTTGAGAAGCGTATGTGAAGTGTATGACTCCATCTTTTCTATATTCTTGAGAAGCGTATGCTCTTTGGAAGTGTATGACTCCATCTTTTCTATATTCACTTGAGAAGCATGTGCTCTTTGGAATGTATGACTCCATCTTTTCTATATTCACTTGAGAAGCGTATGCTCTTTGGAAGTGTATGACTCCCATCTTTTCTATTCACTTGAGAAGCGTATGCTCTTTGAGTGTGTAGCTCCATCTTTTCTATTCTTGAGAAACGTATGCTCTTTGGAAGTGTATGACTCATCCTTTCTATATTCACTTGAGAAACGTATGCTCTTTGAAGTGTATGACTCCATCCTTTCTATATTCACTTGAGAAGCGTATGCTCTTTGAAAGTGTATGACTCCATCCTTTCTATATTCACTTGAGAAGCGTATGCTCTTTGAAAAGTGTATGACTCCCATCTTTTCTATATTCACTTGAGAAGCTGCTCTTTGGAAGTGCTTGACTCCGTCTTTTCTATATTCACTTGAGAAGCGTATGCTCTTTGAAAGTGTATGACTCCGTCTTTTCTATATTCACTTGAGAAGCGTATGCTCTTTGAAAGTGTATGACTCCATCTTTTCTATATTCACTTGAGAAGCGTATGCTCTTTGGAAATGTATGACTCCATCTTTTCTATATTCACTTGAGAAGCGTGTACTCTTTGGAGGTATGTGACTCCATCTTTTCTATATTCACTTGAGAAGCGTATGCTCTTTGAAGGTGTATGACTCCATCTTTTCTATATTCACTTGAGAAGCGTATGCTCTTTGGAAGTGTATGACTCCATCTTTTCTATATTCACTTGAGAAGCGTATGCTCTTTGGAAGTGTATGACTCCATCTTTTCTATATTCACTTGAGAAGCGTATGCTCTTTGGAAGTGTATGACTCCATCTTTTCTATATTCACTTGAGAGCGTATGCTCTTTGGAAGTGTGTGACTCATCTTTTCTATATTCACTTGAGAAAGCGTATGCTCTTTGGAAGTGTGCATGGCTCATCTTTTTATATTCACTTGAGAAGCTGGCCTGCTCTTTGGAAGTGTATGACTCCATCTTTTCTATATTCACTTGAGAAACGTATGCTCTTTGGAAGTATGTGACTCCATCCTTTCTATATTCCTTGAGAAATATGCTCTTTGAAGTGTGTGGCTCACATCCTTTCTATATTCACTTGAGAAGCACTCTTTGAAAGTGTATGACTCATCTTTCTATATTCACTTGAGAAGCGTATGCTCTTTGAAAGTGTATGACTCATCTTTTCTATATTCACTTGAGAAGCGTATGTCTTTGAAAGTGTATGACTCCATCTTTCTATATTCTGAGAAACGTATGCTTTTTGAAGTGTAGGACTCCATCTTTTCTATATTCACTTGAGAAGCGTATGCTCTTTGAAAGTGTATGACTCCATCTTTTTCTGTATTCACTTGAGAAGCGTGTGCTCTTTGAAAGTGTATGACTCCTCTTTTCTCCTTCACTTGAGAAACGTATGCTTTGCCAAGAGTGTATGACTCCATCCTTTCTATATTCACTTGAGAGACGTATGCTCTTTGGAAGTGTACAGCTCCATCTTTTCTATATTCACTTGAGGCATGTGCTCTTTGGAAGTGTATGACTCCTCTTTTCTATATTCACTTGAGAAGCGTATGTGTGCTCTTTGGAAGTGTATGACTCACATCCTTTCTGTATTCACTTGAGAAGCGTATGCTCTTTGGAAGTGTATGACTCATCCCTTTTCCTATATTCACTTGAGAAGCGTATGCTCTTTGGAGTACCATGCTGACTCCATCCTTTCTATATTCACTTGAGAAGCGTATGCTCTTTGAAGTGTATGACTCCATCCTTTCTATATTCACTTGAGAAGCGTATACTCTTTGGAAGTGTATGACTCCATCTTTTCTATATTCACTTGAGAAGCGTATGCTCTTTGGAAGTGTATGATATCTTTTCTATATTCACTTGAAGCGTATGCTCTTTGGAAGTTTATGACTCCATCTTTTCTATATTCACTTGAGAAGCGTATGCTCTTTGGAAGTGTATGACTCCATCTTTTCTATATACCCTAGCTATGCGCCAATAAGTAAGAATTGTATCACTAAAAATGTTATCATCTAAAAATGAACACTGAGAAACTTACAATCTGAAAAATATGTTCTGGCTTTAAATAAATTAAAAAGGGTTGACATGGCGTAGGAAATGAATGAATAATTTGATATTCTAACGAAAAACAAGGCCGGAAAAACAAGGATTTTTGGGAGCTGAAAAGTAACCAACAACATCCCCAGTAATTTTAGCGTACACTAGGGTCTGAACTGAGTTTAAATAAACGTACAAGGCAGAGAGAATCATGAAACAGACCAAGTTAAAGAAGTGCGTATATAATTGTAATAGTTAATTGCAATTTGAGTCAGATGTAGCCTTTTTAAATATATTTTTGAAAAATAAATTTTCCATTTTTTTAAAAAAAAGAGCTTTATATTCCTTAGGTCGATGTAAGCGTTGCCAGTGCCAAGCTTTATACAATAACATGAACATGTTAAAAACCTTTGTAAAATGTAGTCACATTTTATGTAGTGTGTATTTTAATATACTGAATAAAATTATATCTATCAAGAAAATGGTTTATATAAAAAAAACGATGAAGTGCATTGTTCAACACAGAGACAAAATACATTTTTGGCGTGAAGAATGGATTAATTGTGAATATCTGGAAAAATGGATCTATCTAATAAAACACTATACAATTGAATTTAAACAAAATCTTCTTGCGAAAATATTATGCGTTTGCCGGAATTTGAAGGGAAATCGTTACCTACAGTTAAAAAGCGGCAAATTTATTCTTTGAGAAAATAAAACCAGCTCTAATTGATCTATTTCAGTGTCACTCTAAAAGCTCAGATTATGAATTTTTGTATCTGGGTTATACTTCTAACTCAATTGCAAAACTGTCGTCGTGAAATTGATTCATTGAAGTAGTACTTAACTGAAGCTTAGGATGAAATTCCACTTGACACTATCCACAAAGCTACTCTGTATTGAACATTCAGACAAATATTTTAAACATCTCCGTTGTTTCTTCAATTTGTATTTTAAGTGGACAATCTATAGAAATAATTCCGAAAAATTAATCAAATCAAGACTGATAAAGACAAATACTATTAATTTCTATCAGCGAAAAATCTGATCAAAGAATTTAATTGAAAGTCTTTGATTACAGAATCTTGGTACTACGAGTAGAAGGTTTGAACATTGATAGTTCAACGGCGTTAGCTACCTGGTCTGAGACGAAATTTTATCACCTTAATCGTAAAGTTTATTAGTATTGAATATGCTTCCTAAATGCAACCTTTGACCGTAGAAAGTTAAAAGATAATATTTACTGTACTAGACTGATTTATTAACAATCTTTTAATTTTAAGAAGTGCAAGTAACCCTCCTTGACTCATAGGCACAAAACGTATACACCATGTCCTAAAAATATTCTACCTATGAATTCAAATGTAAGATTATATTTTTGATTTTATGTTTAAGCTTTAGTTGAAATTAAATAATTACAGAAATAAATACTGCATATCTTTTTGTTTTATTTTTTTCAACGAAGCAAGGCAGTACTGCTACTGGTGCGCAGGGGAGAGTGAAAGGTTACATAAGAGGGGAGCGAAGAGAAAGTGGAACCGGTTACAGTGGGTGTCGAAAATGGTTAAGAAAAGGATAGGGATACCTGAAGACACTTGCGTGAGAGTAGGATAAAAATATATGTGGTGTTTGGGAAAATCTCAGAGAAATATGGGAGTTAAGAGAATAAGAGTTGGCAAATGACGTTGGATTTAAACTCTTGGAGATTGTAGCTATCAGGGAAGCAAGTATACGAAAAGGTGTTCCACATGCGGGAATTACGAGAAAAAAGTGAGAGTAGAAGTGGTGGCTACATTTAGTTGTTTTCACTGTAAAACGGTGTGGCCTTGTTGCCAATCTTGTGGTTCGAGAAAAGCTAAGCTTGTTAGAAGAGAAGCAATGAAAATGTTTGTAGAAGTGACAGAAAGAAGCCACGTTCCGTCGGTGGGAATGTAGCTGGAATCTAGCTGCCAGTTCGGAATCGATTCAATTTCCGATTCTTCTCTGGATCCTGTTGAGAACCCAGAGATGATTAGCAGGGACGCCCGATCAAATATGACAACAGTATTCAATGCATAAGCGGGTGATTGATTTGTATATGTGTAAGATGGTTTCAGGAGAACAAAACTTTCTTTGTCCTGAAAAATAACCCAAACTGCCTAGCAGTAGATTTAACTATTAATTCAATGTAGTCGTTCCACTTGAGGTCGACTGAGAAGGTGAGGTCAGGGAGAAGCAGTTTCTTGTTTTCAGGGAAACTAGCTTGATGTCTCACAATGATGAGGGACAGGAGGGACTCTCTATGGTGGTTAACGGATAGAAGTTTTGGAATCTTTAACGTTACCAAGCAATTTCTTATCCTAGTCCATCACCGATTGGAGGTTCTTTTTAGCAGCGAGGTTATCTTTTTCTGCTTTGGCAGATTTCTTCCTGAAGCGGGAGTAAATAGTGGCGTCTTGTTAGCAAAGTAAATATTGCATATTTCCTGACGGACGGACGTGGCTTTTGGTATAGTATAGATTAAGATATGAATATGTGACGCACAGACGGATGGACGGCTCTTATTATAGTATAAGTTTATCAAACTTGTATGTGCTTTTTGCTTAAAGGAACATTTGAAACTCATTAAAACATGTATCTTCTTTTTTTGTATCACGGTATGCTGTAGAATTACCTCTCAACTCTTGCATTTAGTTTCTTTAAAAGATATCTTCTTTTATTCTCTTGTCTGTTAAAGTTGTCATTTTCGCCGGTACCGTTACTCAACAAGCACAAAATTGGAGAATATTTATTCTCCATTTTTTATAATTTCGTTCAAGGCAACAGAATATTAAAAGGTGGAAAGTTGTCGTATTCAGCGAAAAGTTGGCTAATTTCCCGTGGTTGTTCGACCGAGTTCTTTTCAACAACTATAAATGACCTTTTCCATGAATGTGCATTTGACATTTGATGTCAAACAACTTGTGGATATAAATTGCATCGTTTTTACAGGCCTCCTTTCAAAAAATGCGTAAGCTCTTGTTACTAATTAAAAGCAAAAAAATAATAGCAAAATAATAATAATAATAATAATGGCAAAAAAATAATAATTACACCCTAACCTTGGCAATAAAGACACTAAGACGCAAAGTGATACTGACTGTTAGAGCATATGAGAAAGTTAAAAAAAATAAAAGAACAGGAATTAAAAAACGAAAGATAACGATTTACATTGTGTTTAAATTTTTGATGAACACATTTGACGAGAAAGCAAGAAGAGCGTTCCATAAATGTACAAAAAAGGTTATTCATCATATTTTTGAATGTAAAGATGAAGATAGAGAAATTAAATCTCTCGTCTGCCTCTGCATTGAATATTGCTGCCATATCTTGTCTGGATCTCATAGTATATATTTCAAGATCAGTGACAACATTCAAAGAAGGGTCTATAATGTAGTCGAACTGGACTTGACTTCAACTACTTTTTCGTCTTTCCTCTGCCTTTTCTACCAATATTTCCATGGCAATTGATTTAGTAAGTTTTCCTCCTTGGTGCTTGACTGCAGGACTTTAAGCACGTTACTAGATTAGCAATTATATCTCACCCATGCGACCGCCTCTTCTATTCTAGTTTATTTTCTCGTACTTCTCGTGGAACTCACTCCCGATTTGTTGCTTCCCTAAATAAAAATTTCAAAAATTCAAAAATTTAAATGCAACCCCAATCGCTATCTTTTGTCTTTTAGAACATAGGTTTTTATTGTCTTTTTTCATGACAAAATTATTCTCATTCTCTCTCACTCTTAGTAACCGTTCTTGTCTTAGTGACATCACCGCCTTTCTTGATGTAATTTTTTTTTAAAAAGAAAAAGAAAAGTGACTTTGGTTATTGGAGTTAGACAGACATAAGTCAGCAATGTCAAAGATATTAACATTTTAAGTTGAGCGTACAATAGCCGAAACCTCGTGAATATGATTACAAAGATGAGGCCGGCAGTCTGAATAATGTAAATAGTTACATTGTCATCTTAGAAATATAGATAAATAATTAAAATCCCCTTACATTTAACGTCATAAAGAGACAGCATTTCTATGGTAGATAATGATAAAAGAGGACTCGGAAAATTTGATACTTATAGAACTGATTGGAGACAAATGGAACCGAGGAAAACATTGCGTAACCTAGCTAGAGGGAATGAGAAAATGAATGGCGGGACAAGATTTGGGAGATATAAGTGAAAATAGCTATAAAAACAGGAATTTCTAGAGAGCTATGATAATCAATGTCCCAAAGAAACAGTATACAAAAGAAGACTGCCGATTGCTATATACGTTTTAGAGACACCGTAAAATTTATCATTTCCTTAAGTTTGTGTTTTAAAATAATTAATTTAAACATAGTACTATTTCTAGATCAGTGTATACACAGTTTCATACATTACGGCTTCTTTTGTAATGGTTGTTTGTTGGGCGTTTTGAATATCATTTAGCTTAGTTTATTTTTAAAGTATCCGATAGAATCAAAATAGCGACGCTCATGTACAACTGCCATCAACGTCTTCATGACATTCTGTTTACGGTAAGCTGCTATTTTTAATTCCTCCTAAAAACGCCCAACACTTCTGTACAACATTAATATGATAAAACAGCATAGGAGTTGAATAACTCTACTAAGACCAGATTAAAATCAAAGAGCAAGTTTGCTAATATAATCAATTTTTATGCAAACAGGTATAATTAATCCCCGTTAGTATTGTAGGTGTATTATCATTATTGTGAGATATTATCAAAGCCTAGTTCAGATTTGGAACATCTTATTAAAAATATTTTAATTTTTAATTTTCTTTATATATTGCCTTAATTTTATTTTCTGTATTTATAGAATATGCAAAAAGAAAAAAATTCTTTGTATTTGTCAATATTTTCTGAGATGAAGTACCATTTACACTATTTTTATTATTCAGACTATTGTTCACATTTGTAGAAATGAGGACAACAGTCCAAATAATGTAAATAATATAATATTTTCTTTGGTTTGAAAAATTGAATTAAAATACCACTATAGTATGTTCCAGGTTTGCGACAATTTCGACCAATGACGATTTGTACTTATGACACAATCTCAATTAATCTTGTTTCGACTTATGACGTTTGCTTCGTACATACGGTGCGGTGGAAAATGCGTCGTTATACAGAGCTAGGGTAAGGAAAACGGTATAAGTCAGTTCCTGGTTGAAGGCCATGGATTCTTGCACATTCGCTCTTATGTTTGCATTGTGTTCGCAGAAACTTATTACCCAACAATATGGCTCCGAAACGAAGGATAGTGCTTCAAAGAATAGGAAATCCATTTCTATGGAAGTGAAATTGTTAAATGCTTTGAACAGGGTGAACGTAACCTGGACATATTTCTTTGTACGTGGTAGGAACATTTTCTTGTTAAACTATAATTTGTTGAATTCCAGATGAAAAAGAAAAACAAATATTCGCTTTAATCCCCAGATTTGCTGTTGGTTCATTTTCGTTATCTACCCTATGTCATCATTGAGAATAAATATACAAGCAGTTTAAAACCTTAATCATGTTTATTATTTTCATTTCAATATATTTATATCCTATATGTGTTGTTTGTACTAATTATGTTAACATATGTCATAGAAATGTGTTATGTAGTATAGTATTACTTTACTATTTCGTTAACATGGATGAGTGACATAAATGTTTATACACGGAAATTCACGGGTACGTTATAATTTACAGGAAAAATCAGGTTACGACGCATCTTAGGAATGGAAATCTGTCATAAATCGAACCTCTTCCTATATTTCAAAATGCATTAATAAGTGTTAAAAATACAAATATACAGTCAAATAAATCATGATTTTGCAAATATAATAATCGAAACGGGAACATTTTTTCGTTACTTGACAGGGGTATTACGAAAGCTATTTGACAAATCCAAACATTTGTTTTGTAATATACTAAATATTAAGGAAGAATATTTTTGTGCGGTATTAACGAAGAAAAAAATCACCTGTACAATCATAAATTGACTATAGTAAAATGACATCCTAAAAGAAGAGTGTAAAGTTAAAAGCATCCTCCTAGCAATGCTCACAAGTGTCTGGTGAATCTGTGTAAAAACAAGTGTCTGGTGAATCAGTGTAACCCCCCCCCCCCCCAAAAAAAAAAAAAATAGGAAAAAATTGACTTGGTAAAGGATGGATTCTAGTAGCTGAGTAGAGTATTAAGATACGGGAAAATTTTATCAGAAACAAAGAAGAGTGTATTGGATTGCTAGGTGATGTCAGTTCTTCCATATAACTCATAACTCAACAATGGTGAAGGAAAAACTTGAAGCAACTGAAATGTGGTTCTACAGAAGGATGCTGCAGATATCATGGATCGAGCACGTGACCAATGATGAGGTTTTGGAAAGAGCAGAAACGAAAAGTAAATGAATACTTAACATCAGGAAGAGACAGCTGCAATTTCCTGGGACATGCAATGAGAAATGAGGGCTTGGGGCATCTGGTACTAACAGGCCAGATAGAGGGCAAGCGAAACAGGGAAAGGAGCGTGTAACATACTTGACGGGTCTGAGCAGGGGGATGGGAGAATTGGGGTTGTGTGCTGTAACAGGAGAAAGCGTGCTATGAGCCACTAGATAACGAGACGTGGAAGGCCATGAATGTCTACGTCCTGAAAAGACAAGGCACATAGAAAAAGAAGACTGTTTATTATAAGGCGATATTATTTATCCGTCTTTTAACTGGGTATGATAGGGGATGCAAAAATGGAGGGGTATTCTAATTATATGGATATTTGCCATTTCTTGATCTACGGCGTCACGTTTGTACCGGGAATACTTGTTGGAAGTATAAGTCTTCGTTCAGTTATAGATTCAACGACACGTTGAGATGCTGCACTTCGCCATTCTAGTGGGAGATCTAAAAGACACGAATTTACTAATTCCATGACATTTGCTCCGTCAGTACTAAGTGCGATATGTATATTGTCGCTATTTTATATTTTTTATTTTGCGCATGCTCTTTGTTTGTATTTGATTTTGTTGACTACACATTATAGTAGGATCCGTTGGGCACCGTCTCTGAGAAAGAGTATCATGACGCAATTTATTCCGCCAGAAATTTGGAACACAACATGCGGTAATATTTGGCATTTGCGCCAGAAGTTTCAATACGAATATTTCAGAATTTTTGCGTGTCAATCTGAGGACAGTGCAAAGGATTCGGAAAGTGTTGGATATGTCCAGTCAACATAATGTTGTTCAGATGAATCACTAGTGCTGGTGACGTTATGGCTTCATTCATCTTCAAACGGGGTATCAAACTCATCACGGAGGCCCACACCAAGAGGGTGATTGCTGAAAGATCTTAAAGTTGCCAAGAGACAAATGTCGGAGTTAAAGAATATAAAAATTGTCCATAAATATTATAATTCCAAGCTCTTTTGGTCACTTCTATAGCCATATTTAAGAGAGTTTATGTCTGGTATTATTGTTTCTTCATGTTTTGAATGTTGCATAGTAATTTATTTTGATTTGTTTTGAAAAGGAAGCCTTAATTCCAAACTCCCACTTGCCACACGTGACTGAAATTCACGTTAGCATCTTTTCTATTTTTTAAAAACTTTCAATACTTCATTTCTACTATTAAATAATGTAACATAGATGGTAGCAGAAAAAGGTTTGATATAAAGTGCCTATCAAATAGCGAGATGTTTTTGGTATTGTGATTTATATAGAATTATTTTTTTATTAGAATGTTTCTTTAGGATTCTTGTAAATTATGGGTTTATAATTTTTTATGACACTTTGATTTAACAAGTAATATGTAGAACGTCTACTCAAGGATGTTAATATAGACCTAAAAATCAAAGAATTTATCACTTACCTATATGAACACCACCAGTATGAACCCCTGATTTCTAAACTATGACAGCCAGGAAAGATATAAAATGCATTGTTAACAAATCATAATGATCGTAATGACAACACCTACATCCAAACTAACGGTATCAGCATGGGAAACCAATTTAGTTCTACTTTCTCAAACTTTTACATGTAATACAATTAAATATATATATATATATATATATATATATATATATATATATATATATGTATATATATATATATATATTGAGAAAAAAGTGCTTAAAACAACTGATAAACCAGAAATCTACACAAGGTATATTGATGACATTATTATTTTGATAAAAAAAATTAAAGTACGAAATTTAAATCTAAAATCAATTTTCAAAACACTCATCTTTCTAAAAATTATATTTAAACTCGTGGTTATAAAGAAAATCCTATTCCTTGATGTTAATATATAACTAAAAAAGAAATAATTTATCACTTACTTGTATAAAAACCCTACCTGTACGAATTATGATAGTCAATACCTTAAAAAATATAAAATAGCAGTCATAAACTTCTTCAATAGAGCAAACCACAGTTCTTCTTCCCAAAGAATATTTTTGAGCCAAAACATATAAAACAAACATTAGTCAACAATGATTTCTCCAACTACATCATTGATAAACAAATACAATTATTTTTACAAATATTACATGCTACTAGTAATAAAAATACCACGCAACAAAACATCAACATATTTTACTGTAACCAGATGCGCAATAAATATAAGCAGGATGAATTCATTATACGAAGTATTATTAAATACTATATTTCTGTCGTAATTCCTGAAGAACATGTAATATTTATCATATGTTACAGCAAATGGTAAACCGCAAAACATGTTGTCACTTATCAAATTAACTCTAACAAATCTAAAGTAGCTATGAATAATATCGTGTATGAATTTCAATGCCCAATACAAAACTGTTCGTTGTCACAAATCAATTACCTATATTGAACACACTACCAACTCCTTGAGTAAAATGTCTTGATGCTTTGTCATGTGGTATTTTTATTCCTCTTCTTCATTTGCTGTGTCCCTTCAGAACGTAGGCGATCATGGACTTCCACTTGACTCTGTCTCTTGTCGCTCTCAGTAATTTTTCTCTTGCTATCTCTTCCAGACCCCGCTCCGTCGACCATTTGCTCATCTGCGCTGCTTTCTCCATTTATCCGATCTGTGAGTATCAAGTTCGCCAGGCCCTCCTTCCTCATTACGTGTCCCAGGAACCACATTTGTCTTTTCCTGATATTTATCATCAGTTTTCTTCTCGTTTGCATCCTTTCCAACACACGTGCTTCTCTCCATAGTATCCTAAGCATCCTTCTGTAAAACCACATTTCTTCTGTCTCAAGCCTCTCCTTCATCTTTGATAAGAGCGTCCAGTATTCACTTCCGTACAGAAGGATAGATATCACTTAGGAATCCAGCACTCTTTTCTTTGTTTCTAATGAGATTTTCCTGTCTTTTAGTACTCGGGCTAGCTTCTGAAATGCGTCTATGGCCATGCCAGTGCGTCTTTGGATATCCGTGTCGCATTTTTCATCCTCTGCCAAAACACTTCCCAAGTATTTGAATTTTTTCACCTGTTTTATTTTATATTCTCCAACTTGCAGTTGGCATATATATTAGTTTCCTCTTTTTGCTGATGACCATGCATTCAGTTTTCTTGAGGTTGATGCTCAACCCTTTCTTTTCACTTACTTTCGCTACCTTCTGTAGAAGGTCCTGCACATTTAAATAATAAAGTGTGTGTGAAGTGTTTTTGTGAGTAAATACTGATCAATCTGTATGTGTCAAAAGAGTATAATTGATAGCAACATCTGTGGCATGTATGCATATGCACACACCAGATTCAACTCTTCTTTGCTTGATTTGAATTATAAAAATGTTTTATGTCTTTCCTGAGACACATACAATAGACTTCACGCACACACAATGAAAAAAATCATTACAGCATAGTGAATACAAACTTTTTGTATTAAGGGTTGAGCTTATAGTTCATGACATGCGTGCTAGTGATGAAACTGGATCATATTGAATTTGAGTGCATATATTGATGTTTGAAAACACAGCTTTCAAAATACTCGCTTCTGTGTTTCTCTTCATACTCTGTATATAGCGTGCAATTGCTTTACTGATCAAAACACGCTCTCTAGACTCAGGCGTGCTGAAATGTTATGGATAGTAATAGAGACTTAGGAAATATTTAAAATATTAATATATTGGCTGTGATGATAAAAGATATAATATCACGGTCAGGTGAAGTTAGTTCAGTCAGTCAGTTAAGTGCCATATGTGATACACGCTTGGGCGATCATATCTCGAATGAGACTTAACTGACTGGGCAGAAGATTATCCCGCACTAGGTTGCCATTACATTCTGCGGTAGACTGCTTGTCAGCAAAGAATACATAACCCAATATATCCTCTTATTTAACCCATAGCTGGAGTGAAAAGACAGATTAACACCTTCTCAAGGGTATTTGCTCGTAACAGAATGCAAGAAATTCAACTGGAAGTGGAACTCAGTTCCTGATTTCTCATTCCGATCCGATATTCACTGGATAACAACGCACATCAGTTACTGGTTAGTCAGGCACAAGGCCAAATTTCTTGTGAATCAATCGAGATTACAATTTTCTTATTTAGAATCTGATTATTTCCGTTTTAGTAAAAGTTGAAACTTTGTCTTTTCAAAAATTCGGAGTGACAAAACAACGGATTTTCCCGTGAAATTGTTATTATTTTAACTACCTTCACTCCTCAGCAAACTTTATTTTTTAAAAAGTAATTATTAGAGTTGTAACAAAACGAAAAATTAAGAAAGTAAATTTATGCATTTTCTTTGTTCTTGAGACGATACAGTTTTCTTGCAATACAAGATTGCCCCCAAATTTCTGCAGTCAGTTACAAAGAAATGGTAGAGGTACAAATATTGAAGGTCAAACGGATGGTAAAATACTTAATTTAACTGGTCTGACTTTATTTTTATGTCTGAGTTATTGAATCGCTAATAAATCAACCGAAATTTAACACTCATGTATGTAAGTGAAAGTGGAAATTTGTTTCATTTTGTTTATCTAAGTAGGTAACTTTTTCTTATATATATATATATATATATATATATATATATATATATATATATATATATTGAAACAGAAATAGGGGCTGTTCCAACGAAAGAAATTGGTATAGTGCGAGAAGCAGTGAACATTTTGTTTAAAGTGTAGATTTATTGTTATCAATATTACTTGCATTTTGTATAATAAATTAAGTGTCTACACGTGTTTAGAGTCTAACGTTGACTCTCTTCAGGAAAATAAACTTTTGAAGTTATATATCCAGATCAGTTTGTCTTTCTGGCGAAAATAGTGTATACATAAAGTCGTTGCTGAGCAGGTACAACATTCATGTGCGTGCGTGTTTGTTATTTTTTACACACGCTCGTTAAATCTCTTTCGCTTTGGGAATCATTCACCTTTTACTCACCATGACATTTTTTACGGTCGCTTGCGAAATTAGTTTTCGTTTTTTCTTCTTCAAAATTGTTTTCAGCGATTTTGATTCAATTCTTCGGGTTATCAAGTAGAATTTTGATTCATTCTACGAATCATCATTTTTTTTCTCGTTTGAATTTAGTTTGTGTGTATGTGTCTTAGTTTTTCATATTGTTTGCTTGAGAGAAGGCTAGTATTTTGTTTATAAAATTTTCTTCCTGTATCATGAGCGTGTCATAATCTGCACTTTGGTAGAAAGACATTACTCTGAATTTCTCTCCACCATATTCGTGTAAGTGTTGGGAAACGTATAATTTCCGATTATTGGCTAGTTTAAAGCTACTTCTGTGCAGATCTACTCTATTATTCAGGCTTTGTTTCACCTCCACGTATACTTTTGAGCATTCAGCTTCTTTTAGAGCATAAATTACGTTTTTAGAGTTACAGCCCTGATGTGTTTTTATTTCGAATGTAGAAGTTTTGGAATTTGAAGTGGTTTTCTTATTATTAGGTTTGTACCCCACATTTTTTGTTGCATATTGTGACACCCTTATTTGTGTGTTGTTAAAATTTTGATGAGGTTAGTATTTTTGAAATCTTTGGGTTGGCGTTTGCTTTTAATTATTTTAGTTATCTTTAAGATTACTTTTATTTTATCATTTTTCTTGAGTAATTCTATGTGTTTCTTTTTATCTTTGTAAGTAATTCTGGGTAGCTATTATTTTTCTTTATTCCAGAGAGATTCTAATGGTATTTCTTCTACCAGTTAGAAACCTATGTTTATTAGAGGAGTGATGTATTCTCTTATTTGTAGTGTTTTTCGTAGTTTCTCTAGGCATACTTTACGAAGGGCTTCGTCAGTTACTATTTATTGCAAATTCCTTGCGGTTTTATATTTACACAGTATTTTCGTCAGAAAGACAAACTGATCTCGATATGTTAATTTGTCTGAAAAGAGGAAACTTTAGATTCGAAACACGTGTAGCGATGTAAATACCATTATGGACACTTAATATATTATAGAAAAAGCAACTAATATTAATAACAATAAATCTATACTTTAAACAAAATGTTCCCGGCTTTTCGCACTTTTTTCTTCTATACCATTTACTCTAGTTGGAACTACCATTATTTCTGTTTTTAATATATTATTATAACGAGAAAATGCGGCGAACGAAAGACAAAACTTTGGAGCAACTCATGAATTCACATAAGAACCTAAAAGAAGAAATCCTTAATTAGATGAAAAAGAGGACGCCATTATATCACCTCATAGACCAAGAAAACAAAGAAGATATACGCAGAACAGTAAAACTAGTGGAATACCTCAAGAGCCGATGTGAACAATTTGAATAGATTACCGACTCATACATGCAGGACAAAGCACTGAAAATAAAGAGACCAAAACTCAAAATGTGGGGCAACTTAATGAACGAAAGAAAGAACAATGCTATCAAAAACAAAGGGACTGCCGCCATTTGCAGAACATTTAAAGAAGGGGAAAATCTCTTCATACCAAGGAAATTTCGAAATATAATAACGGCCCATGATACTGAAGAGCGAAAACAAATAAGAATGATTCTCAGCCTAACCAAACTACAGGCTAACATCGACATACAAGAGAACAGAGCAATAAACTATACAAAAATACACGCAAATAGACAGCACACGAAAAAAAAAATAAGACACACTCCCTACAGAAATACAAAAATTATTATCAGACTTATGGGAATCTAAATGCAAGGAAGAAGAGAAATTCCGGAAAATTCTAGAAAAGAAAATAACATGGATGAAAATACTACAAATCAAGAGGAATTAGACAATAAGAAAACAAGAAACACCAAACAATTCTGTAGTAAGAAACTAAACCCTGGACAAAACACATACCCGGGAAACTAATATCAACAACAAAATAGAGGTAAGCATTTCAGAGCATACTGTCACACAGAAACACACCCACACATCAGGTACACTCACCAAGTCATACCGAATCACCCACTAACGGACCCACACAACAAACAATTATTTCATAATAATTTTAATATACACACACCAACTCATTTTACCCAACAAATACACTCATCAAGGCGTACCAGGCCACCCACCAACGAGCCCACGTAATAGGCTACTATATCATAACACCAACAGGCACAACTACAAAACATTCTCTAGAATAAAAAATAAACGACACTACTACTATAAATTCTACAATCGAAACATACTCACCCAACCAAGATCACCCAGATATGCCAACATCACATGTTCTTACGCCAAATCCTACGTGCCAATAATTTAAAAACGTATAGAGATACCTCAACGACTAGAAAACATTGTTTAGCACATCTGATCTGAAGGAAAAAAACAAGTTTTAAAATACAAAACCTATTAGTATTAATCTTTCCTCATATCCTTTAAAAGAAAAGGAAATAGGTAGGTCTACAATTCTGTCCTACCCCAAAAAGTAACATTACAGATCGAAAAAATGACCTTAGAGAATGCGAACGAAAATTTAGACTTATAAAAACATTACACAACAGCAACAATAGTACCGACAGATCAATAGTAAAAGACAAATCTAAATATTTCCTAAATACGAATAACAATTCAAATGAAATGAACATCAAATATTAGAATCGCCTGTGAATTCTGTCTAAATTCTAATGTTCTAAAATGTTTATAAAAATAGCAGTTTTACATGGCCATTACATTGCAATATAAACATTTCTATTGTGGATAATTTTCATGTTCAAACGAACGTTAAGCATTTTGTTAACCGTTATATTTGAAGCAAGAAGAAAATTTACAGCATTTTTAGCAACACAGTTTTGCGTTTATTTCTTGTTACCACAACTCCCACCCCTGAAAATGATCTCGGAAGAAAATTGAAAGTACATAAGAACATCGAAAAATTGGCAAATTGTCATCTTTCATTTATAATACACTAAAAATTATCCGTGAGTACGAATGGATTTTATTAAAAAAAAGCAGACACAATGTTTGCAATTTATTTAATCTGATAAACCTAAAAGAAAATATGCTGCCTAAACACACCAATGGATACCTATATACTTTTTATCTATATCCCACGAATATTGCTGTTTAGATGCACTCCTAGATATATGGGAAAGAAAGCTAGAGATATATTACTACTGTATTGAGCTTGGTCCTCACCATATGTCTCTCCTCTTGTATAGTCTTTTTTAAGATACAAATAAAGAAACCCCCTGCAGAATAAGAGTTAGATTAGTTTTTTCAGATTGCTAATACTGCATTGAGTTTTTATCGACTTCACATATTTTATTAGTACCGTACTTTGCCTGATTTTAATTAGGTTACCTACCATAACTCTAGTATTAACAAGCTAAAGCCACTGACAAATTTGCTCCACAATGGATGAAACGCGAGAGTAAGCTTAGTTTATTAAATAACGATATGAATGCTCATTTGTGAATGCGTAATGGGTTAGGAATACAAAAATTTGTGCTATTTTAAGGATTCTTTTTTAAACATTTCTCCAGGAATTTTGCAGAGAAATATAGAGACTGTTATTTGCCAATACCAGGGCATCTTTAAAAATGTTATTCCTATTCTTTTCTGTTGAAATCGATTTCTATTTCCCGAAGCTGTTCATTTCCTCGTTTCATACAACGAACAGTTTTCAGCATACCAATCTCCACTGCTTCAATATCTAAAGCTTTTGAGAACGACAAAAAAGCGGCGGAACTGTACAAAGCCAATTTGTATAAAACGAATTCATGATGAAGATTCTTATACTGATTAGTGTTTTACGACTGGTAAGCTGATCACAAAAACTTCGATCGTTATGAATGCCTAAATGAGAGCATTTACGAACAGCTAAAACTAACCGAAAAAGGTTATGGCCAAAAATAACGACTGAAAACAAGATTTTGTGCGCAATTTTGTGAAACTATTGTTTATTTTGTCTCTGTATTTCTGGGATGAGGAGTTATAATTATTTATCCTATTTAAATTCGGATTATGGTCCTTGTTTTTGTTATTGTTATCACAAGTGTTTTTTCAGGACATTGGCAAACATGGCCTTCCGTGTCTCCCTATCCCTTGTAGCTTCTAACACGCTCTCTATTTTAGCTCCTACCAAACTCTGTTCTGCCATTCATTTTGCTCAGGGCCATCATGCTTTACCCTGTCTTTCTTTCCGTTTATGTCATGTGAGTATCATATTCTCTAAGCCCTCTTTCCTTATTACATGTTCCAGAAATGTCAGCTGTCATTTCTAAATGTTAAGTATGAGTTTCATTTTGGTTTCCATCCTTCCCAAAAACTCATCGTTGTTAACGGTACTTAACTTTGTTGTTTTTTGTAATAACATTCCAGCCGTTGTGCCTTAGGGCTATATTGATCTGAAATCTTTATTTAATACATTGTTCATTTTCTACTGTTCATATATTGAGATATTTTGTATATATTCTGTTTTTAGTATTGCTCAAGGACTGAATTCAGTAAATTTACGAACCAGTTACACGTTTTCTGCCAAGGAAATGGGATTGAGGATGTGCATTGGGATGCAGTGGCTATCGGCTCGGAACGAAAAATCGGGGAGCCGAGTTCGAATTCCCGTTGAATTTCTTGGATTCACTTACGCGCAAATACCATTGGAAAACGTATTAATCCGTCTCTTCCCTCCAGTTATGTGTTAAATAACAGGGCACAATGGGTTATATAGCCTTGGCTGGCAACCGGTTTACCACAAAAAGTAATGGCAACCTATCGTGGGATAATCTCAGTCAGTCATGTCTTTCGAGATATGATCGCCCAAGCGTGTAATACACGCTTGTCCGATCAAGTATGGCACTTAACTGACTGACTGACTGACTGACTGACTGACTGAGATGGGATTATGTTATTGATAATAAGCGGAAATATTATCTAGATTAAATAAAACAATTAAGACAATGAAATATTTCTGGAATGACGATTTATCATTATTTAAACTATAATCATTCAGAGAATTTCTTCATTTTCGGTATTCATATCATAAAGTTTCGGCTGTTATTTCATCCAGCCTTCATCAAGCGTACCTCGATAACCTAATTTCTGAAATGAAACTTTTATTTAATCTGCGTGGGTAAACCGTTCTCGTTCCATAACTGCGAATATACTGTCTAGTTTTACATATTTCTATGACTTAAGCGAATGAATGTGTAACTATCTAATTTAAGTTGTGAAATAAAATTATTAGTGATATTTATTTTAACCAATCACGAAGCCTTCATCAGGGGATATATCGAGCTGAAACCTTCATTTAATACACTAGTTTAGTCCACAGAGTTTATATATGTATATATATATATATATATATATATATATCACACCCTGATTGAGCACTCTGGAAGAATGGTAGACTTTGAAAAACAGTAGCTACTCTCGCATGCACGCATCGCTCATTCACTAATGAATTAGAGCAATCTGGCTTTTGGGCGTGTATAATGACAATATACATGCTAAATATCTGCCTTCTTCAACCGGACGCCCATATCCCAGGGGTAGAATCGCCGACTGACGCCATATCGGTCTGGTTTCAATCCTGGGTTAAAAGCAATCGATGTCTATCATACTGATGAGCTGTGATACAGCGAAGCAGATCTGTCTGCGGATGACTATATATACGGTTTAATTTTTATTTCTTTTATCATTATTATTTTTAATGGATACTCGTATTTGATATAAGGTCTGTTTATATATATATATATATATATTACAGTATCATTATTACTGGCCTAAATCATTTTGAGAATAGATCTTTTCCAATAAGGTTTCTCAAACGATTAATGCCAGTGGACATTATGATGTTCTGTTTAATTATATATATATGTACATAATAAAAAACAAAAAAACAGACTTACCATTCAAATACGAGTATCCATTAAAATAAATACTGTTAAAACAAATCATATATATATATATATATATATATATATATATATACAACTGGCGAAAAGTTTAAAGCAAACCCTACATTTAAAAAACACACTGAACTATTTCTGTAATTTTTAAAAGTAAAAGATACAATTTTAGTAACTACAGTGCTTTCATTTTGAAAACAATAATCATTTAATTGTGAAATATTTTTATACAAGTGCGTCAGATTTTATTTTCGTCAACAAAACCATAACCTGCCTTAATTATTGATTTACAAATTCGTGGCATTCTAAATAACGATTTTTGAAAAATAGAAGTTTTCAAACATTCTTTAAGCACAAAAAGCTCACTCTTACTCTTTGGATATTCTTTTCAAACTCTTCTATCCAATTTATTCCATTCTGATTCAACGAGAGAGATAGTAGTTAATTGAGGTAGGTAGGTCAGGATTTCTAAAGTTTTGTTCTTTTTTAAGACTCGAGGTCATATTGAAATAATTTTGAAGGGTGTTTTATGGTCTTGTTGAAAAGTGAATTCTATCCAAATTTCTCAAAAATCAGATGGCATACCATGTCTTTGTAATATCGAATGATATAGTCCGTTTCTCATCATTACCTTGACTTGAATCAAAATTCTAACCCTTTCATTCGCAAATCACCCACATATCATAAGACGCACCACCATGTTTAACTGTTAGAATCACACATTCATTATTCTGTATTACTTCTACTTGTTGAGATGAACTCAACAAAATTCTCTTCTTACTACCAAAATATTCAAATTTGAACTCGTCTGTCCATAATACATTTTGCTACTCTTACAATGTTCATTTCTTTTGTTTTTGTCCATAAAAAAATTATCTGTTAATTCACCTCTGATAACAAGTGTTTCTTGGGAACTATGTACCTACTGCGTGTCGCTGATCTTAGATGATTTTTCACAGCTGAGAGCTTTGTTATAACTAGTTGCTATCAAGCAGAATTAAGTTCAGTTAGAGCAGATTTTACTCTTAGTTATTTTGCTCTCAATAATCAAGTAATTTTTGTCAGCTTCAGATTTTCGTGAACCACCTATTTTCTGACAACATTTGCGCCAGTTTTTAACTACCTTTGCATCTCATGTACAGAAATCTTCAACTTCGTAGCAGTTTATCGCTACGACGAGATTTCCTTGAACCAAATTTCAATTTTTAACCGTACCTCAGTGCTTAGCTTCTTTTATTTTACCCTTTCGTGCAAATTACTTGAAAATTAGATAAATGAAATAATATAATAAATGAATAAAACGATGAAAATTCTGCCCTAGTAAGAGAATTTTCTACCGAGTCATTGCAACATTAGTCAGTGCTGAATTAAGATTTAGAATCTCTATTCACATTTAACTTCGTTGAACACTTATGAAATTTCGAAAAGTCTACTAAGGGTTAATAGTGAAAACAAAATATGTTTCTCATACAAAGTATTTATATTTTAGAAAAAATTATTGCTGACAGACGAATCCAAAATTGAACATTTTGGTAGCAAGAACAGTCTGGAGAAAGATAAAAGAATAAAAGCAAATAATTAGTGAAATTTTATCTTTTTTGTGTAAAAAAAAAAAAGAAATTACAAAAACGAAACAAATCTCAGTTTAAGATTTGCTTAACAATGAGGCTGGCCACAAAATTATAACCTACAGTATATAGGATTAATGCAGAGAATTTAGTCATTTAACTGTTCATGTTCATGCCGACTTCGAAAGTTTCGTGAGGGCATCATTATGATGTCGTAGCTCGTCAAGGATAAGTTTTTGATCTGTTCGTAGTCCTGACAAGTGAGGACATCATAACACCGCCCTCACGAAACTTCGAAGTCGCTCTTTTAAAGTGACAAATTATTTGTATTAAAACTATCAACGCTCTATCTCAACACCGATATCGAGCACTTTACGTAAAAAAATTCTGCTGACCAAAATATTTTTATAAATTAAACTACTGAAAAACAACAATCTTAGCGCACAACTTAACACACACACATATATATATATATATATCTGCGTGCGTTCCATAATATTAACGGAAACTTAACACTAACAAACATCATTTTAGCCTAAAGAATTTCTATCTACTACAGAAGAAAAGCAAAATATGATTAATAGGAATATTTTCGTAACAAATCAATCAATAAATCTGTTGTCATGAGCAGTGAATCCATTTTAAAAGTACATGATAAATGTCACTTAAGACTAGGGTAAATGTCTGAAGTGAGTTGTCAGATGCAAGAGATTTCTACAGAGATGGAAATATTACTTTGATGGCTAACCTGAACGATTTTAGTAATTCAAAATAGTCAAAATACTATAACCTGTAATGAGAGCATCAACCTCTTCGGCATTGTCTTCGATCTCATCAAAAGATGACCTGCTACTGTGACGCATGTCACTCGAGTCAAGTATTCCATTCTATAATCATTAACTTTAAAACATCTCCTCGCCTTGTATACAACAAAAGTAGTTTTTCCGTAAATATTATTTAAACTCCAATGTTACCAGTACTTTCTCCTTATAAACCAGATACTATATGACAATTCTTTGGTGAATAGTTGAATCCATTTTGTAAGAGAATTACAGGTAGGAGGACAGATTTCTTTAAAAAATTATTTTTCGGGATTTTCTGACATTTTTGATTTATAGAAAAAAACAGAAACGAACGCTGATGAGTGCTTTGAAATTAGATACGAACATAAAATTTGTGCGTTTCATTCTCTGATGGACTTTATCAATACAAAAGTAAGGATTTTATTTTGAAACAAGTATTTATAAACAAAAGTGAAAAAAGTTGTTAGTATTTCAAGATTTTTAAATTTAAGGAATACTCAAAAACATTCATCAGTTTATCTTAAATCATAGCGACATTATGGAGGAATAATTGGAATTTTTAATGTCTAAACAAAACTGAGTAATTTTTTTATGTATAATAATGTAATAATTGTTTATGTTATTTTAATTTCGGATTAATTCATGTATTATATAATTTAAATAATAAAAGATTATGTATTTATAAGTTTTATATTCATTTTTTACCGTCATGTATGATTGCTGGGGAAAAGAAGTAATACTTTCAGAACCGGTAATATTTTTAAAAGTCGTGGGTGCAGATTTATATTTGGATAAGATTCGATAAAACTCTCAAGAAATTTCCGTCTAAATTACCTTATCGTTTAATAAGTATGGCATTCATTAGATCGAATTGTGATTTAATTTTGTTTCATATATGACTATGTATTAGATACATTATTTATAAATCGCTTTTGTATTTACAGATACATTTCTTAAATTTCTGTATATTTCTCCAATGTTTTGTAAAGAGGTGTGATGACATTTTATTTATACTGACTGTATAGTCAAACATTGCTCGGGTTTTTAGTGATTATATTGAAGCGGTAAGGTCAAGTGCTTATTCAAAAATCTCCAGTATGATTTCCCTCGACGCGTAAGTTTAAATATGCGAAATAAGTATTGGTTTTTGTTGTATTTGTAAAACAAGATTTATATTTGGTCAATTTTGCCATAAACGGGAATGATGTATGTACAATTGGAAGAACCAGGGATGGGATACGTGAGCCTGTAATGTGATGCGATGACGTCGTGACGCAGAAGAAAACGGAATGCATTGTCCCTGCAGTGGTGGAGAGGAGTTGGCACCTTGTAGAAAAACTGAAACTGTCATGGCATATCATAAAGTAAAAGTTACAGAAAAGACCCGATTTTTTTTTTTTTTGGAATACAACTAAACGTTTTGGAAACATAAACGATCCCAAAAAGCAAATTTTTTCATTAATTTTTGTCGCACCCTGATCTACCAGTGACTCTATTTTGGTTGAGTTTCAGTGAAACGTCTTGGAAAAATGCATAAAAGTGCGCAAAAGACCGTTTAAAATTATGTTTGTCGTTGATTTATGACAAACCATGGACGTTGATTTGAAAATTTTGTGTACATCAAAGTTTTGGACCTTGGTCTACATGTTACCCGATTTTGGTTGAATTCACATAAGGTGTCTCGGAAGAGAAGTGTTCGTAAATTTTAAGCGTTTCAGTAATGTCAGCCGTACCCTGTAAATCGATTCGAAATTTTTTCTTACATCAGAAATTCATATCACGCTCGGCAAGTGACCCAATTTTGGTTGAAATCGGACCAAGTGTTTCGTAGAAGTAGGGTGCGTCAGAATGAAGACACACAAACAGGTGTGTGTATGTGTGTGTGTGTATGTGTGTGTTTGTGAATAAAGCAAAACGAACCATATCTTAGCCGACGGATTTTGTCCTGTGATGGAGTTCGTCTAAGAAAAGTGTATTTATTCATATTGACCTATACGTTTTACTTATATTTGAATGCTTACACACACATACACACACACACACACACACACACACACATATATATATATATATATATATATATATATATATATATATATATATATGACGTATAATAGGTAGATGAATGAGAAAATTGAAAATTGCAAACAATTTATTAAGGCAAAAATATATTGAAAGTGAACTAATTTAAGGATATATTAAATCAAATTTACATCCACAATCCTACAATATATTTCCCTAACATATAAACTGCTATTACTATACGGGACATTTAAAAATACTGATGAAAATATAAAAAAAGCCAGAAGCAACACAAACCTGGCTGCATTTGGATATGTAGAGGTAGTGAGAATCACAAATTTACAAATTTAATTTCAATGTTGTATTTTTAACGTTTCCGGATATAAAGAAGTTTAAACAAAATTTATTACATAACTTAATTGGTGGTGAACATTTTCCACATTAGAATATTTGTTATCTACCACTTTGACAATGAATAAAACTGGAACCAAAATTTGCCATGTTCTACTCACTGATAAGAAGGACGCACACATATATATCTAAACATATACACTTATATTTTTGTTCTATTTCTACAGTGACATGGTTTGGGAATACAAGATTAGTCGGAGGTAGATACGCACAGATGCCAGGGACAGTTGACTGCTGGGTTCTCTGTCTCTCTGATATGTCTGTCTGCTTTCTCTGCTTTTCCCTTTGATCTGATCTTTATATAAGTGAGTTTCGTTTGACACGTTCTACTTCTGTTCTGCACTTTGTAAAACAAAACCCCGCCTGTAACCTTGGTTTTCGCACTATTCGACCTTTTAAAACAGTACTTATTTTCTTTAAAATTTTCCCGGTATTGCATCGTTCAATGTAAAATACACTACTGGGCAAAATTATACACCACAGTAAGAGAATATATAACATTAAGCTGAATATATATACTGAAAGTGAACTAATTTCAGAATATTCCAAATTAAATTTACATCAACAATCCTACAACGTATCTACTTAATAAACGAACTGCGATTACAATGTGGGGTATCTAAAAAAACAGATGAATAACAAACAAAAAAACAATCGTGATAGAAACCTGAATATATTTGGATAGGTTGGGCATTTAGTTGTATTGGGTGCTACAAATTTACAAGTTTAATTTCAAATTGTATCTTTAACGTTTATCGATTTTAAACATTTTAACGGAACTTATTATATGACTTAATTACTGGTGACCTTTTCCCCCAGAAGAACATTGCCAGGTTGTATTTAGTTATTTTCTTTATGAATTCAATGACATTTTTTTTTGTTTTATCAAGAGAAACCTTGAATCAGAAATGTATCGATTAAAAGATGGATTTATCATACATTAATGTACTATTGAAACAAAAAAGGAGCCCTCTAGAGCCTCACATATACTGGAGTATGTATATATTAAAAAATATATTAACTAGATTTCCATTGATTTATGAAAGTAAACTCCTCATGATCGGCTATATCTTAGAGTATTTGTTGGAAGATTATATTTAATTCAAGATTATACTCATTCCACGTATGATTATACATGGGAACGACATCGCTCAGTTCATCGTCAGTACTTTGTCCTCGGTAGATTTTATGGAATGTAGTATAGAAGGCTTAAATGACCTATACCCCTTTCTTCACATCTGTGCTTGTAAATGCGCAAAACCTAATCTAAAAATCTTACTCCATTTTTTCAGGTTCGGAATGTTTCCGTTTAGGGTCCACACCAGGTATGTAAAATCTCTTCAAGTAATACAGTCCATCTATACAGTTAGTGGATGTTGGATGTTGGAAGGTAGTTCTTAATCGATGAGAAAAAGTTTTTGTGATCGACATAGCAGGTATACAATTTTCTATCCCTGAGGTAAGACATTTACTGGAGTTGTTTGATGACATATTTAAATCTCTTACTCACAAGAAAATTAAACTGGATCGTAAGGACCTGATATTTGTACAACGATGACTGCTTAGTTAATATAATTTTAATTAATACTTTCATACCTCTGTATATGTAAGGTTCTTTATGCTTCAGTAGTGTTTTAATATGTGATAAATCCCACTTCTAGGGATGTATTTCTGGTTTCAGATCTTGCTTCATAAAACAGAAGAACTAATTAAATTCAGAGAGAAAGACAGATTACCAAATACAACTTACAATGTCCTTATAGTGAAAATGGTCACCACTAATTATTATTTAAAGGTATAATAATAATCACATAGGATTATCAAATATTGTACCATTAGTTTCGACTACATCTTATATGGTGGACACTTGAATGATAAAATGAAAATAAAACGATCATATATTATTCATTTCAAACCAATAATAAACTAATAATAAATTTATCGTTCTAAACTTCTATATACTGAATTGAGAGGTTATATAATGTTTTGTTGAAAATTCTTCATATCAAGAAACGCTAAAGATACGGTCATGAAATAGGACACAAAATAAACCTTTTCTAAATTCCTATATTCCTATAATCGGGATACCATGAATACATCATACAATTTAAGATGTAGATGTTATAAATACTAAACGTTACAAATACCTTGTCGTTTGGATCGATTATAACACAAAAGTGAGCATAGATTAGGTTCCACTAAATATAGATTTCTCAACACCGGAAGTTGCTACAAAACTGAGACATTAACGTGAAAACTCGGATCATGTTCTTAAATAGCCTCATGAAATGGAGACTTTACTATATATAAGGCGCACCTGTTCAGAATTATTTAAACCGTCAGTCGTATACAACTGCGTCTCATTTAGAAAGAGCGATGTACATATATCTTTTTCGAAGAAATAGCGATCATTAAGCATAGTTAATATATTTCTTCGTGTCAAAAATGGTAGTAATACCTTTGTAAATAAAATGAGATAAATAATAAATCATTTTTTCTGAAAAAAAGATCAACGAATAATAATAATAATAATAATAATAATAATAATATTTTTTAAGCGGTGAACCACCTAGAAAATCAATTGATAAATAACACATTACCCTAACACTCAAGCCCGAAGTTTATTATCTAAACTAGTTTTGACATCATTAAGAGGTTTTCTCGTTGCAGGTGAAAACATTAGTACATTGTTTCCATTGTTTTTTTTTTTTCTCACAACTCTCCAGAAAGGATGTGCAAGCAACGGGCTTTTGACAGGAGAGTGTACCTTCAACGTACTCACGTGACGGCAGAGTGTTTTTGGATAGAAAATTATCAAGTCAGAGGCTTGGGAGAATTGGACTTCTGATTTGGTTGTGACATAAAGTCTCCAGATATCACACCTCTGTATTTTTCTTGTTAGCAACAACATTAAAACGGTTTACAAGAGAAAATAAGGAAAACTTCAGAATTTAAAGAGTTTTATTGAAGAATAGGCAGGTTCGATATCATCTGAAATTTGTCAAAATTTCATTCGAAATTTTCCGAAAATGTTGCAGATTTTTCAATAAAAATAGTGCTTTATAAGTTAAAATATTTCACTCCTTTTATAAGATTTTTCTTTCTTGTTTTTATCTTTTTAGTTTTTTCGAATATCACACGTGCAACATAGTTCCTGTAAACCAGTCATTAGCAAACTGAGGCCTGCCAGTCGGATGAGGACCTTTTTGTCTTTTTGAATTGCATGCTTAATCTCCTAAGAAAAGTAATGTTACTTAAAAGTTTGTTTGTTCTCACTTGTTTACTCGCACACTGTCATACATAGACATGTACATGTCGTAGTCTTCGATAGGATCTAAAGGAAAATTTTTCAATGTAATCGATTTCGATCTGACACTTTCTCACTAACGGGAAGATGCTTCCCCCGTCTCTTCTATAAATATATTTTAATGGCTTCTGCTTCGACGAACTTAACTCACTGATGCTTTCTCCACAAGAATTTACTCGAGCAACTAGACTGGCAACAAGGTCCTCTCAACCTTTTACAGTCAAAACAACCAAATGCAGCGGCCATTTCTACTTTCATTTGTTTTCTCGTAATTCCCGCCTGTAGAACTCCCTTCTGTAGGTGATAGCTACAATCGCCAAGTGTTTAAATGCTATATCAATTGCCATATCTTTTCAGTAATCGAATACACGGTTTATGAAATGTAAATTTTACCTGAAAATTAAGTTTTCATTATTTTAAATTATTGAATTTTTTCCTAAGGAAGATCATAAATGTAAACATGTTTTGCTTTTGAAAGAGCAAACATTCACAATATTCTTCTCTAAATAATAAATATTCTTTATTTGTATAAGAATAAATTCGAAAGAAATCAGACGAATAATCATATGTTAATCACACTGTCATTAGTGGAAATATACAAAAACTTCAGTTTTTAATAGTAGAAAAATCTTTTATCTAAAGAAAGAAAACTACTTTCTCCTAATTTGTAAGGTATATTCTTATGACTTATCTTTAATAAAAATAGCTGAAGTACATAATACGAAAAATTACCTTCAATCTTTTTAGTAATGCGGCACAACTTGTCATAGACCAGGGGTTGGTAGCCCTCCGGGTTCCAGTTCACATTCGGCCTGCAAAGGATTTTTATCACCCTGCCAACTTAATATCTTGACAAAATATTATTTTGAGCGAGAAATGTTTTAATTACAATTTTATTCCGAATCAACGGCTAATTTCTCCAAGAATTGTAGTTTGCCAAGTAGAAAATAAAAGCCAACTGAATAATGCGAAAATTATGGTATCATTAATTGCAAGTAAATATGGTTGTGAAGAACTATTTTCGAAAATTTAATATACTAAAAGTAATACTAGGAAATGGTTTAGTGATAATTACCAGGTTTACGTTTTGTTCCTATCATATTTCATCTGATGTAGAGGAGTTGTCGAACAATAAGCAGAAACAACTGTCGTATTAAATAATTTACCATTATTCACTGTATTTCGATTGTAAGAGGAATTTGCATGATTTATTGCTTTTGTTAGTTGTTATCATGATATTACTGCAAAAAAATGAGGAACCTTCTGTAAAGAAATTTAAGTGTTCCTATTGTAATTTTATGACGTTTCTAATATATACATATATAATCCGACGACCCAGTATTTTACTTGATAATGTTAATTAGGGTGAAATTAAGTTCATTCAGATTCTTTATACAATCTAAAATAGAAATAGTTATATTTAATAACATATATATATATATATATATATATATATATATATATATATATATATATATATTTCAATCTAAAATAGAAATAGTAACATTTAACACTATATATATATATATATATATATATATATAGTGTTGAATATAACAGAGAATGAATGTCAATTATGTTTAATCATGAGTTCTAAACATCGTATTTTGGCATTAATTTTAGGTGAAAATAAAGAAAAAATTCTCCATCATTTTAATATTTTTAATAATGCTCGTTCTGAACCTTCGGCTCACCTGAGCCATCTTCAGAGAGGTTATAGGGATGTTAACATAAAGACATCCACTATTAAAACAAGAATAATAAAATATTCAAATGCTGAACAATTTTTGTCTTTAATTTCACCTGAAAATAAAGCCAAAATGCAATGTTTAGAACGGCTGATAATTAAACATAATAGACCTTCATTTTGTTTTATATTTAACAATATATCCTTAGAAAATTATCTGCTGCCTCGATACACACACACACACGCAGACACACACACACATATATATATATATATATATATATATATATATATATATATATATATAAGCAGGGATTTATTTTAGATAAAAAAATTAATTAATTTAATTTCACCATAAGTAACACTACCCAGTAAAATACTGGGTCTTCAGATTAATATGTTAAATCTAAAATGAACGCTTTTAGGATAATTTGTATTACGCTCTAGTGTACCTGCTTTCAACAGATTTTGGTGGATATATTATTAACTGCAGTGAATGATCGGGAACACTTATAAAAATGAGTATTCCGAAAACAATATGTAATGTCACATTTTTAACATTAAGCTGGCCTACGTGATAAAAAACTTATATATATAATAGCCTTTTAATAATTAAATCCTGAATAAGGCGTATTATTTAAACACCTTTGATGCTAAACTTGAGAGTGAGCGTTAATGAAACACGTTATCCAATCAAAGGAGTTTATAGAATATATGAAGAATATCTCCCATGAGGCTATTTACACGGTAATGAAGCACCAACGTGTGGACAGTTTAACCGTTGTATTCACAGTAAATGTTTCGATACCGACTAACCCCAAAGCGAGTGTGTGCTAATGCCTGCACGATAATGTCGTCTCTGCCGAGTTGACATATGGAATCAAGGTCGCTCAACGATATTTCTTAATCATTGCAACCCAAGCAAATCAATAAAACCACTTTACACAAGCGCTTACTGAGTATGAGAGAAAAAGAAAATCATTATTCAGGAAAGAGAACTATAAAAGTAGTGGAATTCATTCAGAAGATACCGATTGACGTTGCATTTAATTTTTTTTAAAATCAAAGTTGACTTGAAAGTAAGAGTCTGGAAGAGAGTTCCACAAGAGAGAGATAAGAAACAAGAATTTGTTATCATAGAACTTACTGTTGTTTCAAGCCATTTCAACTGTAAATTGATGAGACCTTACCGCCAATCCAGTACTGAGCTTAACTTCATAAAATCTATAGCGGAAAGTTTCTCAAAACAATATTTAAGCATTTATTAACAGAACATAGCTAAGCTACATTATTTTAAAAATTATTTGCAATAATTATTTTAGAAAAAGAATACAATATTGTCATATATTGGAGCTCAATATTGTCATATATCGGAGCTTTTTTTCAACCTTTCAACCAAAAAAATCATTAGCACATAAGGGGCTACTGAGTGTGAAATAAAGAAAACAGTATTAAGGTGCAAGTGCAATAAAAGAATGTTAATCAAGAACTCAGAAGATAACGTTAGACATTTTTGCAAATCATACTTGGCGAAGAAAGTCTTACAAACTATTAGTGTGATAGAAAAAGATTTTACCATATGACTTACGCAATTTCAGTTATAAACCGACGAGACCACGCTTCCAATCACATGCAGGTGTTTTATGAAAATATTTGTAAAACATTACAATCTTTTAAACAGCATCAATACAGAATTAATTGATTTTTGCTTTAGGAAGAGGTCATTTTCCCGCTCTCGTTAAAATAGACAAACTAGCTTTTAAGCTTATTTTAATGGTCTCGGTAAAATAGACGACCATTCTATTTTACCAGTAAATATTTATTATGAAGGCAGGTAATGTAAACAATAACAACACACAGCTTTAACACAGAAGTTTAGATATTTTCACCATTAATTTTAAGACAATTTAAAAACTCTTTCGCAGTCAATTTTTAAAACACAATTTAAAATCATTTATACAACATCAATTATTAAAATAAATAAATCTCTGAATATTTTAACTACTTCAGGCATAACAATTTCTTTAAACCAAAATCTTGTTCTTGGCATGGTTCAATGCTAAAATACTTCAGGTACACAGAGTTACAGACCTGAAGAAAACAGTCACAGACCACAGAATTGATGTTATTCAAGTTCTGTCTCAGGTCACACAGCCACTATTCTGATGATTTCAAATATAATAATTTCTTAGTTTACTATTTATATTTACCGGCAAAATAGCCTTGGTGTCTCTTTTAAAGATGTCGATAAAATAGACTATTCGCTTGATTTAACGTCAAGGGCAGGATGAAGATTATATTGTCAGCTTTTTAAGACAGTTTACTAAGACACAAGGGATTACCAGGTGTAAAAGAATATTAAGAATAGAAACATTAATAATGAGCGGAAAAAGAAAAGTGTAATCTGGAGGACGGTAGTAGATACAGATTGACATTTGCCGATTAAATTTTTCTGAAAAGCATGGAACCAGATGTGTGCCACAAGTAAAATGTGCTAGAAAAGAAACGTGTCATAAAACTTTAGGCTACAACTAGCTAGATCAACTGCAAATCAATGACATCTCGACGATTAAATTAAAAATGTCTAGGTAACATAACGAAGAGTCAGCTAAGTGCCATACGTGATATGCCCTTGGACATGACATGAATGACTGGGCAGAAGATCATCCCGCAGTAGTTTGTCATTACTTTCTGCGGTAGACTGGTTGCCAACCAAGGCTATAAAACCCAATTTGTTCTGTTATTTAACACATAACTGGAGGAAAGGGACGGATTTATAGCTTTCCCAAGGATATTTACACGTAAGTGAATGCAAGGAATTAAACTGGAATTCAAACTGGGCTCCCAAATTTCTCGTTCCGTGCCGATATCCACTGCACCACAACGCATATCCGAAAACATTCCATAAAAGTATTTATATAAAAAGCACAAACAGACAGCCTTATATCGGTGGAAAAGTGAATAATGCTGAGTTAGAACAAAAACATATTGCTGATTCTTGTTTTGGATTTTACCAATGAGTTCATGGTAAATAGCAGAGGAACCGGACCATATGTAGCAGCAATATTATAAGCATGGACAAATGGTAGACTTATCAATATGTAAAATAGATTCTGAAGAGAAAAATTGTCTCCCACGACACAGTCGATTGACTTTCTTAGTAGATAATCTAGCAATGGATTCAATATAGTCTTTTCAATGCATGTCTACTGTGAACGCTTTCCAGAGAAAGAGCACAGAGCCAGTTTCATGGAGGTTAGCCCCAGCCAGGCTGATGGAAGGCCAGGGGCTCTCTCAGATGATTAATAGAGAGAAATTTGGTTTTGTAGGAGTTAAAAACAAGATTCATTATGGCGATCTCAAAAATGAACGTTTCAGATTCTTTTGAAAAGAGTGGAAAGAAAAATAGAATAAGTTGAGATAGCAAGGAGAAGTATTTTAAGTAGACTTAGCCCGATGAACACTATATTTTCTTTAATATTAAGGAAATATTTTACGACTAAAACGTGTACGCAGAGATTAATTTACGATAATCAACATAAACAAATGCTCGTGTAAAAAGCATTCTGCTTATTTTTTTGTATCTTAATTTGCGAATATTCCTTCTGGGAAGTGACGTTTGATTAAAATCGGATTTAAGTAAACATAAAAATTTACACGCATGGAAAATAAAATCCAACACATGAATGTTTTGTCTCTACTCATCTGTTTCCTTCTGTGATTTCCGTTTCCTGGAGCAACTACATGAAGGCAATATGGCGGGTTCTTCCGAAGTTTTATTTGCAAACGACGGAAGAGATGTGAATACAGATTTGTGAACATGACACGGAGTTATAGTTGCCATTATCCTAAGCATACTTGATTTTAACGAGAATTTTATTAATAATGTTCTGTCAGCCATACATGTTCTCACATGAAGTATAAAATTTCATAGCCTCCTTCCAAAATACAATTGGCCATTTGGATACGTTAAAAAAGAAAACAATTTTAATATGAAAGATAGAATCCCAGTAAAATGACAGACCCAAGGCTCCTAATTATTGCATTCTTTAATCTATAAAAAATGTCTTTATGGCCAAATGAAAGAAGATTGTTATAGAAATTAGCTAGACTATATTTTTTATAAACATTTCATCCAAAGCAAGCTAACAAAGTTACCAAGAAGCATCAGGTTTCTGTGTGTAGAATATATAAGAAATTAAAACATAATTAAAAAGGGAAAACAATAATAGGACATATATTAATAAAACAGAAGATAATGAATGACATTGTATGAAATTTTATGAAGATCAAATTTGACTGAAATTTAAGAAGCCGAAAGGGAGTTCTTCTCGTACTGCACTAAAATTCAAAGGTTATCAAGGGGGAAATCTCAGAACACTTTACAATGAATATATTTATAGAAAAGGCACAAGAAAGCTACGTTACGACAGTGAAAAAGTAACATATATATATATATATATATATATATATATATATGTGTGTGTGTGTGTGTGTATGTGTGTGTGTAAATGTTATTTAGGTGGGAACAT
Organism: Ascarosepion bandense; assembly: GCA_037127315.1. NCBI lineage: Eukaryota > Metazoa > Mollusca > Cephalopoda > Sepiida > Sepiidae > Ascarosepion > Ascarosepion bandense. The sequence continues at coordinate 8,492,802 of JBBBDQ010000555.1, forward strand.
GCGCTGGAGTTGACCTTTCTGTTTGTTTTTTGTTTTTCTAAAACAGGGAAAAGGTTATCAACCATCCTAGACCGATATAAGTTACTAGAGATAAAATGTACCTGCCGAGAAGAATCAAACTGGCATATCTTGTTTTTAATCACGGAAAGCACTGCCAAAACCGAAGCATGCCGTTACTGTTTTAGTTACAGAGGGTGGCCATGATTATGCTAGTCACACGTATCTATATAATGAATGCACTTCTCTTGTCAAGATTTGAATACCACGTCGTAATGTAAGCTTGCTTGTCTCATTAGAACAATTCCGACTGAGTAGCGAGTTCAATCCTCACAGGGTACCCCATACATTCGGCCTCGTGCCACGTCGTGCTACGCTTAGAAAACTACCATCTCTAAGTGAGACATTCGAATCTGATAGATTCACCCGACAAATGTATATATATATATATATATATATATATATATATATATATATATATATATATATATTACACTCTGATTGAGCACTCTGGAAGAATGGTAGACTTTGAAAAAACAGTAGCTACTCTAGCATCTACGCATCATTCATTCCGTAATGAATCAGAACACTCTTAGCTACTGGAATATATTTACATGTTATACTACACCCTTAAAGTCTGAGGTAGAACAGCCGACTGATGTCATTTCGCTCGGCTTTCAATCCTGGCTAAAATCAATGGGATGTTTAATCCTACTGATGAGCTGTGATACATTGAAACAGGCATGTCTATGGATGACTATATATATTTAAAAACAGTCATATAGGTAATATCAGACAGATTTTAGTCAATAATACAATAATCCTCGCTCATACACACAAAAAAAATCTTTCAGATATTGGAGGCCATCTACATTAAATCCAAACAACTCACACTTAATAAAATCACATTTATCATTTTGAGCTCTCACGCAGTGTGACGTCATAGAACCGCATTACAAATTTACAAACTGCGTTTGCTATTTTTGGTAAATGCCATTATTGCTTAGCAAAGTTTTATGTCAACACAAGATAGAAACATCCACCAGATGCGACGATTTTATGTTAATGTCCTTGTAACCTCTCTGAAGATGGCTCATGTGAGCCGAAAGCTTAGAACCAACTTAATAAAAATTTATCCAAATGTTGGAGAATTTTTGTCTTTATTTTCCCGTGAAATTAAAGCCAAAATACGATGTTTAGAACAGTTTATGATTAAACATAATAGACATTCATTATTTCTTATATTTAACAGTATATGTTTAGAAATTGAGAAAACTATCTGCTGCATCGATACACTATATATATATATATATATATATATATAAACACTCGCTCACCCAACTCCAGGGTAGGTTTTGTGACTTATCAGTTCAGAAACACCTTAACATTTTCAGGTCTTATTTTCAGCAGCCACACACCTGTATAGGGACCAAGAATAACGTTGCTTAACAACAGTAAAACAGTCCCACTGTCTTTTTTAAACGTGTCAATATAAACTGCGTGTTCGAAACGGAATCAATATTTTTCAAATGTTTTTTTATTCTACATGATTTTATTAAACAATATAGAACGAAGCAAGGATTCCAACATAAATAGATGTGCCCATTAAAAATAACGTTCACAATAATGAGAAAAGATTATCAGATATAAAAATGGCCTTTTTAAAAAATACTCATACAAAACAATGAATATGTAAGAAATCTTTGCCACAAATAAACCAAATATAATAAAAATCAGTTTAAAATAAAATTTTATCGAAATCGGAAATGGTTCTAAACTTCAAACAACTTCGCTATTTTGCGACCAAAATGTATGCAAAACGTATTTCCAACCATTCACGCCACACTTCACAATGAAAACAACTTAGACGAACATAGAAATATCTTATTGACCGTCCAGTGTAACAATTTTGTAAAAGTAAATTGATTCTTTATCTTCAAATCGTTGCCACTATTGCAATCGGTTTTGTACTCGTAAAAATTGTAAAAACCAATAGTTATTTCTGTCACAATCTTTTTTTTTTACTATTATGTGGCTGCAGTACTTACCTACTTTTTTTTCCTGCAGTTTTATTGTTTCTGGTTCGATGCACAGAAAGAGAATTTGATAGGCAGTCACTACAAAAGAGCAATGGACCAGGAATGGAAAATATAATGCTGAGGAGCACAAACAAAAATAGGATTTTGATAGATGAAAAAGCCGTGGTTATTTCTTTTTGACCTGTTGTCTTAATCCATCTTACTGTGTTTCTTTTGTTCACAACTATACAATTATCAGTAGGCAGAATGTGGAATCGGTAGAAAGAAGACGACCAAGGATTCAAATTACTAAATGGAGAAAGTACTGGGAAGGAAATAGTGAACGACAGAATATGTGAAAGAAACCCAACTGTGCACTGTAATAGCGAATAATTATTATCAAAAAGTACTTAGTTTATAAGGGTAGGAGAATTTCCCCAAAAATCAAGAGGGGAATTGAAGTGATCTGATTCTACAAAAGAACGCACGAATACAATTGAAAGAGCATGTGAGTAAATGTGAAATTCTTATGAAAATAGAAACCAAAAGGATTTAAAATGCGAGACAGATGGAATTTCTGTGATACATAAATACGTCAAAGGGTTTGTGTAATTTTACACAAATAAGACATACTGACAGCAAAAGGACAAAGGTAAATATGCTTAAAGATATGAGAACTGGGATTCGTGGGGTAGTAAACAGATAAACGTTGCTAAAATCTACAAAGAATAGAAATTTGTGAAGATGATCACACATCCTGAAGTGACACAGTTTTAAAGATTTATGGTTATATTATAAAGAAATATTTATACATCTCGACAAATTTCAAAGAAGGATCTGCAATAAAATTGGTCGTGAACTCGAATTCACTCACTTTCTCACTGACGTGATGTTGTTTTCTTCTATCTTTTCTATTAGTCAGTTAAATGCCATACGTGATACACGCTTGGGTGATCATGTCTCGAAAGAGACATCACTGATGGGTAGAAGATTATCTCGCAGTAGGTTGCCATTACTTACTACGGTAAACCGGTTGCCAACGAAGGCTATAGAACCCAATCCGTCCTGTTATTTAACACATAACACATTTCTTGTTCTAAGCCGATATCCACTGCACCATAACGCACATCATTTTCTATAAATATTTTAATTGCCACTGTTCCAGCCAGCATTTTCCCTGGTGATCTGACCACGTGAATTTAAGCGTGCAACTAGACCAGCATCGAGGTCCCACCCTTTTACCAATGAAATAGTTAAATGTAGCCGCCAATTCTGCTCCATCGGTTTCTTTTCCTGTCTGTGGAAATCTCTTCCGTTTAATTGTCTCTGATAGCTACAATCTTCAAAAATCTAGATGGAACGTCAATTTCTATCTTCTATATTCAATTCCGTTCATCTTTTATCCTTTCTTAAATACCCTCTATATCCAGTCTTTTCTCTTACTGTAACCCTGCAATTTTAGACTTTTAAAAGCAATTTTATACCATTACAAAATGGAACATTTTCCTGAAAGCAAATAGTTAGAAAAGATTTGTACATTATTGAAACTAAGATGAGAAAGTAAGGAATGGTTGATAAAAATAGGCACAAAGACATATACTTCATTCTAAATTCTCGATAAATATATCAGCTTTGATAATCTGACAGATCAAAGTCGTCGCATTCGATAACTGAGTAACAAAATAGTTTTACCTAAAACTATATACTTAAGTTCTGCCTTTATATATATATATAAACTTCAGTATTTGAAACCCTTGCTTTCATCAGAGTTGAAATATTATCGAGCAATACCTGTCGAAAATGCATTGACAGAGACAAATCTACCTTTAACTTTAGTATCAGACAGAAAAACCATTTCAGGCTGAAGTAAAATTCTTTACCATCTGACGGTCCGTTTATAATTCTAAATCCCCTTCACACGTCTTCGGATATAACACACTACAGCGATTTCAAGCGAGAAAATTATCACGCCAAAGAGAAAACCGTCAGTAAAGTCAAAAGAATTAAGAAAACAGTAACAACTTAACGATTTAAAATGAGTGTAAATTGTTTTTGTGAGAAAGCTCAGAGGACATTTTTTCTGTCGTCTTCCTTGCAGACGGCAACTGTTTCTGCGACTAATATAAGAAAACAACCCCTGGAGAATAACTAAATAGTGAAAGATTATTTCTTTTTCTCTCTATGTCTGTTTCTCTTTCGTATTCTTTCGGGACGTGGATGATTGTTGCACGAAAATAAGAATTCCAAACATTCTAAAAAGTTCTAAAAACGTTGGTCATTCTCTCTTGCTGCTGAGCAAATTTTAACCATAGAAAATTTTTTTCCTTTATCTATTGTCATTTTGGATAAATCAGTGAAGACTACTCTCTCTTTATGTGCTGCAACCTGCCTCCCCTCCATTTATTTTGAGATCCAGCATGTGTCCATTATCAGCAGATAATAGACCTGTTATCGTATCATTGGTTCACCGATGTTCAGCAATGTCGAGCCAGAAATTAGATAGCTGATTGCTTCTGAATATAAGAAAACGTAAGTGCAAGAGGATGTGCGTTATGGCGCAGTGGATATCGGCTCGGAACAAGAAATCGGGGAACCGAGTTCGAATTCCAGTTGAATTCCAGTTGCATTCACTTACGCGCAAATACCCTTGGGAAAGGTATTAATCCGTCTCTTCCTTCCAGTTATTGGTTAAATAATAGGACAGATTGGGTTCTATAGCCTTGGTCGGCAACCAGTCTACCGCAGAAAACAATGACAACCTACTGCGGGATAATCTTCTGCCCCGTCAGTCATGTATCTTTCGAGATATGATCGCCCAAGCGTGTATCGCGCATGGCACTTAGCTGACTGAAGTGCAAGTAGTGTAGTGGATAAAAGCTCGGAATGAGAAAATGGAGAGCCGATTTCGCATTCCAGTCGGATTTCTTTACATTTACTTAGGTATATACCCCCTTGGTCGACCATGAATCGAAAAGAGACCAGTGTATCACATTCATTCCTATAGACATTCATCGGCCTGCGAAGTAGTGTAACGACCTCACCTCGATATAGCTAGGAAAGACCTACGTCCTAATAAAGGACATTTACAGGCTTAGAAGAAGAGTTGATTTGGTGAGTCACGTCGATATCTTTGTCAGTGACAAGACGATAGAAATTAAATTTTAAGTAATACGAACAAATTTTTTATTTACACCCTGAATCGGATGCAATGTCACCATTTTATTTATATTTTGTCTTCTTTATTCCTATTCTTTCATCAATTGCGTTTTTCTCATATTCTCTCTCACTCACTAACCCCATTTTGCGACTTTGTGCTTTTATGACCTTTTTTGAGATTAAATGATTTAAGAAATCTTACATAATGTAACATAATCAATTGTCATTGGAATTTGCTTTGTCAGACAACGCAATCTTACTTTTATATAAAATAAAATCTATTCAGACTAAAATATTATATATATATCCAAATGAGTGATAAACTGCTACCCGCAAGCCACATTTGGCCTATTAGGCTTCCTGAAACGCTCGCCTAATTTCAGGATGAAATTAACATTTCTTCAAATATGATTTCATTTTATTTAAACTTGTTTAATCAGACTCTCTCGTACGTAGCCATATATATATATATATATATATATATATATATTATATATATATATATATATAAACAATGATGATATGCAATGTTTCTTTAATTTTAAAATTTTCATTGAAAGTAACGTTTTCAACATTTTAAAACACTGGCGATTTTTATTAAGGAAGATCAGACGTGTAAAAATATTTTGCTTTAGAAACAGGAAGCTTCATAATATTTTTTGTTGGAGAAAAATATATTTTTATCAAAAATTGTTTGTTTTAGTATTTTCAAATGAATAAATTAGAAATTAATAGCATTAATCAAACTGTCATATTCTACTTAAAATTTCAATTATCGGAAAATATATTTCTCCAGGGAAAGAATAATTAACTTTCCTTCATTTCTTCTTCTTCTTCTATGTGCCATGTCCCTTCAGGACGTAAGTGATTTTGGCCTTTCACATCTCCCTATCCTTAGTATCTCTTAACACTCTTTCTCCTTTTACCCCTGTCATCCCTTTCCTCAAGCTCAACAGTATATAACACGTTGCTTTGCCTTGTCTGTTTTACTCTCTATCTGACCTGTGAGTTTCGTTTCCATCCTCCGCAGAACCTCGTCGTTTCTCGCAGGTTCAGTCCTTAATATCCTCATTTTTCTCCTGTAGATACACATTTCTGATGCTTCGAGTATTACCTTAATCTTTACTGAGAGTGTTCATTATTCAGTACCATATTTAAGAGCAGACACTACATAAAAATCAAGTACTCTCTTTTTTGTGCCCAGCGAAATTTTCCCGTCTCTCAATACTCTACTCAGTTTCTAGATTGCACCCTTGAACATGACAATTCACAATTGGATCTCAGTTTTTGATCGCTGGGAAACACGTTGACGGAAAACTATTCTTTGCATAAAAAATCTGCCGATTTTACTCAAAACGCATCTAAGTACTTCCTGATAACCAGCAACAAGTTACTGCAAATATTGGTGAATATATAGCTGAATATATTGCAATTGTATCTTTTATAAAATAAAGTTTAACTAAACGGAAGTTATTTATAACTTGATCATAGAAGAAGTAAAAATTAAATCAAAGCTAAAAGAAACCACTTCCACCTTTTTATGCATGGCAATTTACAGAGAAAAGAAAGAAGAAACACAATCTTCTATCACTTAACGAAAAATGGAATTTGAAGATGTTTTTTGTTTTTCTTCTTTTTGTGTTTTTGTTTAAATTTAATAGCATATAAAACCTCTATGTCTTATTTAATGCTGAAATATAAATATTTTACACCCAATTTATGGCTTTAACTACAAACATTTTTTACGCCGTTTTATGTCTTCAACTGTAGGTAAGTTGTACATAATTTTATAGATTGAAGATAAACCGATGTTTTATAGATATATACTTTTCAAATGGTCTATTGCAGGTGTTATATAGCTACTTCTATTCTTTCAATTAAAAGTTTATAGCATGATAAGAAATGTTCCAAACTTGAAGAAAACAAATATCTATCGTCAGAAAGTTTGTGTTATTATTAAGAGTAAATAGCAAAGTATTTTTAATATTTTAATTCTTTCTAGCAGGTTCAAAATATTGGTTAAAAATCGTGTTTTTCTTGCATTAGTGGGCCATATATTACTAAGGGAAAATTTAGCGTGTTCTTGTTTTAAAAAACACATTGTTTTATAAATTCTTGCAAAAATCAAATTATTGTGAAATTTAAAAGAAAATTTCAAAAATTATTCACAAGTATATGACAATATTTTTCAACTATTTTTAGAAAATTTTTTGTGAAAATATACTTTTTTACACTCATTTCCACCACTTAATTTATGCAATTTTGAGAAATTAAAATGTCAGCATTTCATATTTATATCACTTAAAAATAGGACTCCTTGCAGAATTTAAATCATCAATTTGTTTTTGTCAAACAGAAACAGAAGTTGTCAAGAATATATAAAATAAATAAAATAGCAAAATAAAAATGTAAAAAAAGCAATCTATGTCGATTAGAAAAGCTAATAATTGCTTTTATAAACAAGATATATTAAGGACACCATTGTCTTAAGAAAAAGAATTTTGATGAATAATGCATTTGTAAGAACTGTTTTAATTATTTATAATAATTTTTAAGTTTTAAATCTTTTAATATACTATATTAATTTCCGCCTGTTAGATTATATTACTATTGAGTGACTATATAAATGAAAAATCTTAATACAAATCATTAAGTAACAAGATTTTCAAAGTAATGTCTACAAACATGTCCAGTTTTGTAAGTACAGAAAACCATGCAGGAAATTTTCAGAAAATAAGAGCGATGACTATAGAAAAATGAAAATCAATATTCTTAAAATTAAATTACGTGAATATTTTCCAGTTTTTTAAAGATTGCTAAGTACTTCAAAATTATATTAAAAAAAAGACTTACGTCATTTGCTAACTTATCCCTTACGAGGGATAAGTTAGCAAATGACGTAAGTCTTTTTTTTAATATAATTTTGAAGTACTTAGTAATCTTTAAAAAACTGGAAAATATTCACTTTAAACAGGGTCTTAACATGTTAAAATCGCTACTCTTGATTTAAAAACACAGCTACTGTCGGGTTAAAAATGCGTTTCTGAGATATAATATACGTAAATTATTTTTTCCAAGTCAGATTAATTATACTTTAAATCAACTAATATTCTCCCACAAAAGTCACAGAAAAGTATATTTTCTTTTTGGAAAATGTTTTTTTAAGAAAGAGAATTACATTTCGATGAAAAACAACTAAAATATGGCGCTAATCAGCTATAATCAGCTCTCAAAGAAAACGAAAATTCTTAGTTAATTGAAATTAGTTTCAAATTAGTTTTGAATTAAAGCAATATATTTTGCTTATTAGAAATATTAAATCTGATTTATTGGCTTGAAAGTAAAACTAAAAGAAAACTTCAAGTAAAATGTTTCCTTTTAAAAAATCATTTTAAATATGTGCGTCTTTATTTATCTTTGTGGAAATGGTGTTTTTTGTTCTGGTGTAAACACATTTCTTTAAGGTTTCTGTATTTTCAAAGAGTTTTTTCATATTGTTTTCCTTAAGGTATCTATGTTTTACAGTAGTCAGTATATTCCATTAAACGTGCAAATTTTTTTAAAAATATGAATATATTTTTTCGAACATTGTAACCTATCTCTAGACATTCCTAAATAACTGATTATAATATTTGAAGCAACAATCTCAGCTGAAGTTTGTACAACAGTCTTTAAAACAAAATTCAACTAGTTTCTAATAAAAAAAAGTGAAGCTCTATTTCAGTCATACTTACTCGTTTTCTCTCTAATTTAAAAGGTCTCAAATTCGGGTCGTAAACCAGTGATTTGGGGTCTATATTCACTGGCGACTGTTGCTTCCCTTTTTCACACAGTGTCCAATCCGGGTTGATCTTTCCCCAATACTCCGGCCCTGAAAACAAAGAGAAACATTCGGTTAGTGGATGGAAGTTGCCAGTTACGGTGCATTAGAATTTGGGGTGGTTTTATATTCAATTACTTTGTGAAAAGCCTTGCATAGACTGAACTAAAAATGGAAATGCAATTAACACCGGGCTTTGGTGTAAAGAATCCTCTGAAAAAGAAATGAAACGTCCAATAGAGGAAATACAAGTTCCGTTATAATTACAGCCTACGATGAATTTACCTGCAACAATTGAGAAGGTCTTTCAGGAAAAGAATGGCGAAGCCTACAGGCTCCGCTAGAAATATGTCTTATGAATTACCACGAGAGAACATATTTTGAATTAAAATGAATGAATGAAGAAATGAATGATTGAATGAATAAAAGAAAGAAATTAAAGAAAAGAAAGAAATGACAGAAAGAAAGAAGTTATACAATCTGTTAAGACATTGTAAAATTCACAATATGAAACTGCAATAATTATGGAATAACGCCGGAAAAAAGCGAAAGGTAATTCCCTAGTTTTTAGGTTTTATATTTTTCAATTAAGAAAAATTACATTTTTGCCCCCAAAATGCTCAGGTGCCACTCAATATAGAGGGTTACTAGATAAAGCGTATTATAGTCATGAAATAATAGCTAAGAAGTGAACATGAGTATGAGAACAATACAGAGCGATTGACCTTTGACTAAAAAGTTTATAATGATAAGAGAAGTATGCACATAGCTGTATGTATCACAAAGTAGTAATCCATGGTGGGAGGGAGCGAACACTGTCTAAATAGAAATTTATCCATACAATTGGAATATGGAGGCGTGCTTTGACTCAGTTCACGTAGCATAGTGAAACCTTGTATAAATACCTGAACGGGTCGAACTAATGAATGAAGCTCATCTGAACATTTAACATAGAAATAGTGTCTGATGATACAAATTAATAAAAGACTGATGATGAGAGGATTATGGGTCCACTTTAGACTGTATGTTTAATAAGAATCTTCACTGTCTCATTGCAGAGAGGGAAGAATCATTAGGTGAATGTTTTTAAATAAAGTGTCCTGTTCGTTGTGTTGATTTTCAGGAAATAATAATCATATACTTATTTGATTTGTTTTAAAATTTGGGTTGGCAAACAGCACCTTGTAAAGATGTTAGATTTTTAACGTTTACTTTCCAGAAAGACTTGAAAAATTGGCGCAACATAGGATAGAAAAGAAAAAATGCAAGACAGGAAGAAGGTATGGTCTCAGTTAGGACGTTGTAAAACTTGTAATATGAAGCTGGAATAAATATGGATCAATACCGCACCAAAAGCGAAACATATATTTACCGATTTCTATATTTAGCCTTCTATTATAACAAAATAAGCTTAAGTATATTTCTTATGCTCTATTAGTTGGAAATAGATTATAAATTCTTTTTTATGGATGATTTTATTCTGTTTAGAATTTTTATACAGATTTTATTCTGATAAGATATAAAATATTTTATATTTATTATCCAGGTTCTTCCAGCATTTCACCTACTGCTATTACAATTTTGGATGTTTAAAAAAGGCTACAGGACGATAAAAGTCACATAACACTCTAGTACTATTTATTCTGTTTCCAACAAAATTTGTCTCTCAAAATTCTGCCTAGCTTTCGGAATTAGTCCTTGTCTATGTCAAAAGGCTTTCGGATCTCAGTGTCTCACTTTCCGTCTTCTGTTAAACCCCTTTCCATGTATTTTAATTCATGTACCTCCTTTACATTAGCATATCCGAGCTGCAACTGGTATTTTGAACATCTTTTTTCTGATGATCATGCCACAGTTTTCTTGTAGTTTAGTTCTTTATTCTAGCTTTCTTTTGCTATTCTGTAGAAGTTACTGCAGTTTCCTTTCATTGTCTGCTAACAGCAATGCATCCTCTGCGCATCTTATATTGTTAAGACTGTAGCCACCAATGACGAATCCTGGCAGGACTTCTAGTTCTCTCAGTGTTGTCTTTTTGTGCAAAGAAGCTACTTTTGCATATCATTTATAGCCATTAATTGTGATTTTGTAAGCGTAGCTTAGATGTTGCATAAGGAGGTAAATATAAATCAAAATATAATTCACTACTCTGTCGCAATTGTTTTAGCAAAAAACCTGACTAACCATTACATCATGTCGAAGTACACTAGTGGCTTTTTAAGTGTTACTTAGATTTAACATAGGGCCAATAATATGGGACACCCAGTGAGGAACGAACGCATTATTCAGTTGTAGCTGATCTAGCGAGACAATCATACTAACAATTAAACCTGATCGAAGTGTAACCATAGATAGGAATTAGTGTGTGCAATCCTTAATATATGTTTTATAATCTTGTACCAGAAATAAGATTAACTGGTTCTGAAAGGTTTTCTTCAATAAATTTGCTTTCATTTTCATTTTATCACATTTTAGTATTTCATATAGAAAAGAATTTAAAATCAAACCTATAACGAATACTATCTCAGAAACAATATCTATAAACAAGCGAAACAGATAGAAAGACAATAATATTTGATATAACTGCAAGAGTTTTCATAGAAATATCTTATTAAGAATGTTTTCCTTTTTATTTTCAATAGACTATTTCAAGACATTTGGAATCGTGGCTACATCTATATTTTATGTGCACTGTATAGAACAAGTAACCGAAATATGTCTCCGATAAAATCTATGGAGAGATAATTGACAAAAAATAAAATTCCTAACTATTTACCGATCCTAGGAGGTTTTACTTTTTTTAAATTTATACAACATTAGAAAACTAGCAAAAATATTTCAATAATCCATAATAATAATAACCCTAAAAGCAATTTAAACTGAATAATAAGAAGTAAGTCTTCAAGATCCATTTCTTTATCTTGTTGTAATTTGAAAACTCTTTACGGTAATAAATTTAGCAGTGAAGAAAAAATCGCATCCCCGATGAGTTTTAAAAGATATACATGGTTATTACTATTAGTCAGAAAAAGTGTGCAACGGGGCAAAAAGGCATTATTTGGCAGGAATAAATGAAGATGGCACACGAAAGATGAGTGTAAAGGAAGTTATAGGAAAGAACAGTTGGACGTAGAGAATTGGAAGCTGCATAATATAATATGTAATGCATTAAACATAAAAAATCTTTCCAATCTTTCATCAAATTATGTTTGACAATCTACATCATGTAATTGAGAACGAATACCACTTAGTTAAATGAGTAAGAGAAGAACTTAAAAAGAATCAAAATGATGAACAAACAAAATATTCAATAGAAAACCAATAAAAGCAAAACTGTAAACAAGTTTTGGTAGTCGATAAGAATATTGAAAAAAGGTAACTGTCATCACTTTAGTAAATATAGTTCGACCATATATAGTGTTTGTTTAGCGTAATTGCAAAATAAGAATTTGGAGTCATATCAAGTTGGCTTGTTAAGTTTCTCAAATTCCTCTTATACACACGATCCTTTAGGAGAAGCGATCATGGCTTTCGACATCTTTCGACCTGTCGTAAGGCTAGGCAGTGTTTGTCTCTTTAATGTCACGTTTCTGGTACGTAATACATTAAGTGATTTACTAAGCGAAGTATGAAACACCCAGTGAGGATAGAACTCACAGCTCAATTGTGATTTATTTAGCGAGATAGTCTTGCTGAAATGACACTGAAGTGACAAGTGATTTACAAATCATAGGTTAGATTCGGAAAACATACGAAAGTATTGCACACCCAGTGAGGACCGAACTCACAACTCAGTTGTAATAGATCTAGTGAGAAAATCTTGTTAACCATAACACTATGCTGAAGTGACCAATTAATTTACAAAGTGTTGGTTAGATGCGGAAAACGGTCGAAGGTATGGAACGCTCTGTGAGGAATGAAATCACTATACCGTCGTAATCACGTCCAAGTGCCTTTTGTGTGAGGTATATAAATTTAATAAGTAAAGTTTAGATGTGTCCGAAGGCCAAATATATGGACATCTAATGGGGGTTTAATTGACTACTCTAGTGAAACAAGTTTACTAGCCATTACACCATATCGACGTGCCACTTTCGTCATCAATATACACAAGTTCGTTAGATTAGTTACCCATCGTTTCTCTGGATTCTTCCTATCCTATGAGTGTCAAATTCACCAAACTCTTTCCTTATTATGCACCTAAATATTACCAATATTTTTCAGATTGTAAGTACATTTTTTTTAATTTCTATGTTGCTTCCATTTTCGTGAATGTTTTCTTATTGGCTCTCGACATGATATTTCTATCATTCCTCAACAAAATGAAATATGTATTGTCTTAAATTTTCCCTTCATCTCTTTGACAACTATCCAGCGTTTCCTATTATGGTAAAATAATATTATTACATAGCAATTCAGTAATTTCTTATGTCTATCAAAAAATATATATATATCTGTTTCTTAAAATATTTTAGCTTTCGGAAGGCGACTTCGTTCACGGAATACTACCGAATCATCTTTTATTTGCCGTGCCTCTTCATGATGATGCCGATCACGGCCCCTAACATATTCCTATAATTTGTAGCTCTATTCAGTGTTTGTCTTTCTACTATGCCACTCATTTTCTGATTTCTCCTCCAAATATACAAGCGTCTGAGCTAGCTTATCTACTGTTCTTCTCGGCGCTGATTGGCCCACTTAGGTTCAAATTCTCTTTCCACATTATGGGAAATTTTGACTGTCGTTTTCTCATTCGAAAAACAAGTGAAGTGTTTTTTCTAATTCCTTAGTTTTAGGTCACCTCTTCATTTGTGAGAAAATTGTCCAGCCTTTACTACGTTATAGAATGTTTTTATATTACATAGCGACGTGGTGCAATTGTAAGCAAGCTTGTCTTGCTAAATCAGTTTCGAGTAAGTCGCTACATTACATAGCAAGTCAGCGTCTTTTTTTCCTTTCTTTCGCTAATCTGATGTGACTTCACGTTTGTGCCACATTTTCCATTGCCTATTAAAACAGCTCGCAAATTAAATTTATGTAGTTAAGGAGAGGTATCATATTTGATGTCATATAGAACAGCCATCGATTATTGTTTAATATTATGACATTATCAAAGTAGTTTTAGCGTAGTTGTTTGTATTGTATCTGGATAAAAGTTAACTTCCCAGACAATTTCTTTAATATTTACAGTACATAAAGTCTGTATGTTGTACATTATATATATATATATATATATATATATATACAGAGTTTGCTGGGAAAATGTATACACACTTCAGGAAAGGATCAACTTGTAAAGATACCGTAATAATAAATTAATTAAAACATCGTGATATCAATACAATTTACCTTTCGACGCTACACTCACAAGAGATGCTCGAAATGGTGGAATTTAGATATTTATTAGTACCGCAAACTACTGCTTGGGTAACGTTTGCTAAAGTGCTCAGTAGGATTGCTGCGACTACATTATCAATTTCATGTTTAAGGACAGCCAATGTAGTCGGTTTTTTGCTATGCATAATCTACTTTAGGGACTCTCTGTAGTTACTAGTGTTATAGCAAACTGATAAAAAACAACGAAAGACAGAAGTGAGTATACATTATTTTATGGATTATATATATATATATAATCTGTCGTATGCGATCACTCCTACTGTTATTACAAACAGGTCACATACGACAGGTGGCCGCTTCCTAAAGACATGAGCTATTTACGCCAGGAACGTATATTCCACTCATCAGAATGTACATATTAGAATGTTATCATGTAATCTGGTAATAAATAAATGAGAACATGAGAAAATGGCCTAACTTTAAAGAAATTTATTCAGCATAATTCATTCTAAAATTTAAAAAAAAACGTATTTACAACGGTCAACAGGAGACCAAACTATTTATTCACATAAAATATTTATTAAGTGGACTTAAAAAATCAGTTATTGTTTTCCTATTCGTGCCTGTACTAGCCATTTCTTATAAAACATGTAGGTTGGAAAATTTCACGACGTATACGGTTTCATTTTTTTTTTTTTAGAAATGAGTGGTATCAAAAGAGAATCTGCGATAATACATGGAAAAAATTTTTAAAAAGCTGACAGCGATCGTGCTTGGTGGGTAGAGAAACAGAGCGATAGAGATAGATATACTCAGATAGAAATAGAGTAGATAGATACACAAATAATAAAGGAACAAAAGAGATAGACATTTGAGAAAGGGACATAATTGTGATTTTTCCAATCCCTGAATTTATCCAAGTCAATACAGAGACTAGGATAAATACCTTGAATATGTCAAATGGAATACATGTTGTAGAAAATAGCCGATGTTTGGCCATGAGGTAGACTCAGGCAATGGACATTTCAACAAGAAATAAAAGTTTGATACAATGCTACAATAACAAACCAATGAGGGAGTGTTTTGGGCTTAGATTAAATCAAAATGAAATAGATTACTCATGTAGTTTCTTCTAGTTGAGAAGTCCGCAGTGAACGACCAAAATGGATTTTTTTTAAAACGGTCATTTGATCAATGATTTTCCCTTGTTGATGTTAGTCGCTGGACACTCACTAAGAGTCAACTAACATTAGCAAATCATCCGTGCATAGAAAAACGGTTGTTACCAACAAGTGGTCATATACGACAGTTTCTATTATATATATATATATATATATATATATATATATATATATATATAATGTTGTGTAAAATATGTGTACATGTAAATGTAGAATTAGATTAAGTAAAATAAAAATGTAACTATGGCATATGGTTAAACATTAATATAGCAGATATTTAAAATTTGGTTATTAAACAGGGGAAATGGTTTGGAATCATTTTTGCAAGATATACAGGAACTTCCATGAAATATGATCAGTCAACAAATAAAATATACTGGAAAATCAGCAGCTTTCAGATTAATCCTATACAATTATTTGTCTCACCAATGAGCAAGTTGCGTAAGATGGAAAATATTTGGTGAATGTACTCATGAGACGCTACGTAGTCATGGCAATGTAAGTCGTTTCCTTATAAGAAAACATTCAGTATTCATTGACCGTTGGTTAAAATTTCTAAAATATTATTCCTAAAAACATTTTCAGGAAAATGGATTTTTCAAGAACATTGATAGCTTTTATCGTTTTGTCCAGAAGTTTCTAACCTAATCTTTTATTTGAGGTAGTGTAGAATGTCAATATCTTGATTATATTATCATTTCCTCTTTGTGTTACATATCTTTAAATATTACCTTCTAAATTATGCTTTATAGTAAAAAGATATTTCTCCCTGAAATTCATAATTAAAAAAAAATCTATATTTTTATGTCCCTTTAATTATACTCAACTATTTATGATCACTAAATGCAATAGCCGCTGACCGATAAATAAACAAATTTCGTATGCTCTCTGTAACATTGATTCTAATTTACAGCTATATAATTTTTTAATCATTTCACCACAAGCAAGGCGGGAGCGCATCTAGGGGTTTACAGTGAGAGAAATGACTGGGCACAGAGAGTATTGAAAAAAAAACATAAAAGAGGAACGGGATTCAAGATAGAAGGTAGCAATTGCCGTTGCATTTTAACTTTTGGAGATTTTAGCTATTAGACAAGCAAGCAAAGTTCCGAAGATAGTAAGTGCGAGAAATGACACTGTGGGAGTAGAAATGTAGATTACATTTACCTCTTTCAACGGTAAAATGGTGGCATCTAGAAGCCAATCTAGTAGCATGCTTAAATTCACATGGTAGAGGCAACAAGGAAAAAAGTTCGTCAGATCAGTTGCCATGAAAATATTTCTAGAAAAGACAGAAGGAAGTAACTTTGGTGAGAAGTTGACTGAAGTCGAGATGCCAACTCAGGACCGATTACATTGCAGATTCTTCTTTGGAACCGTTCTCCCAGCTCAATGAATAAAAAATGGCTTCAAGTAAATAAACCCTTCAGGCATTAAAAACCTCTCATCAGATTTGATAAACTGATGTTATATGACAAAAGAAATTTATCAGATAACAAAAACATTATTTGGAAAATTCAGGTAAATGCAACGAGTAGGTGAAATAATGGTATAAACAAGATGCAACCTTTACCCTCTGAAAAAACAAATGGTTAGAAAGAAATATCAACTAAAGGTGTATTAGAGTTATTGAACTTGAGAAATCCATCTTTCTGAAAAACATTTTTGAGTGAAAGATGTCATAAGTTTCAACCGATAGTTACAAGAACATTTCGGTCAATTAATGCTAAACATCTTCTGTATGAAAACCAATATTCTCCCCATTAGCATTAGATACAGGATGTGACGTGTAGATTTGCGTCATTTTTAATTTCGCGTTTTTTTTTTATTTTGATGTTGTTGGCTTCACAGTATTGTAGAGTCTGTTGGGTAGCATCTGTGAGAAAAAGAGCACCATCATGCAATGTACTCCGAAAGATTTGTAAACGCCATGTTGTAATGATTAGCATTCGTGCCGGAACCTCAACTACGAAGATTTCAAAATGTATGAGTGTCAATATGAAGACAGTTCAGATCATTTTGAACAAGTTTGATGAGTCTAATTGTGAGTAGGAAGGTGTTTAGATTGATCACTAATGATCGCGATGTTATGCCTCCATTCATCTTCTCACATGACCTCACACTCAACACAGAGAACAACATCTAGTGCATTGAAGCGGTAGTGCTGACAAAGTCAAGAATGTGGCCTCAGAAAGATTCAATATCTGGCAATAGGACATTGCACCATACCACACATTACTGCGACAACATCCCCTCTTAATTACGACCAAATGCCAAGACTGCAACCCACTTGATTATTATGCATAAGGCGTAAATGAGCAAGAGATTAACAAAACCCCTTGTAATACCAAAGACGAACTGAAGGCCCTGATTATGGCAGTATTCGCCAACTTAAACACGAAGGCAATCCAGAAGAGATGCAAGAGATTCCGAAGTCGTCTGGAGGCCGTTGTTGAAGTTAATGGAGATGCTATTTAATAAATTATTTAATAAATTTAATGTTTAGTATTTCAAGATATTGTTTGTGAAATTTTATTAAATATATCTATTAAAATGAGATGCCATATTTATTTTCCTTTTTGCGTAAATTTAAACCACAATTCAACAATCGCGCCTTGTAAATCCATTAACTAAATCGAGTTTTTAGCCTCCCACTGAAGCAGATATTAAAGTGTTCGTTATACTCCAAATCTTATATACAAACTAAACAAGTTGCTTTTTTGTTTGTTTTGGAATCCCATCTCTAATCAGATCATTTTTCGACATTCCCTAATGTAAGAAAGCGTTTTAAACAAATTGGCACGAGCCATTTCATCATTCGATCAAATCAAGTCGAATCATCTTTTACATTCCATCGTCGAGTCTATAATGTTTCAACACTTTCTGGTAGCAACAATTGCCATTAGAGTCTAGTATAATTACAGACACATAATTCTGAACAAAGCAGCAACCATGAAGTTTTTTAAAAAATGGATACAAAATGGCTGTTTTTGTTCATATCAGGAAGAGCGATGAAATTTCTACGGTTCTTTATGAAGAAATAGAGACTGGAAAATAGAAGAATTATTAAAAGCTACAAAGAACAGGATATTGTGGATATCCATAATCGAAAATACGGCACTTTGAAGTTACAAAAATTTAGATATCGGAGCTGCGTACTGACATACGACTAAAATATGACGTATATAGTGAACATTCATAGATAGAGCTCAAAATATCACCCACAAACTAAGAAAAGACTGTTTAACAGCTATGTAATATCTACATTTCTATATGGCAGAGGATGGCATTCAATCTTCTAAAAGGTAAAGAGACAGATGCGCTTCTATTATTCAATATGGAGAATAGAGCATGTGAGAAGAGAGAAACGAAGAAATCTTATGTGAAATGGGAAATATAAGGAAATATACTTGCAATGTAAAGGAGAAATTTGAAATTATTTGAGACCGGATTGAGGAAAGAAGGCTTTGAGAGTTAGCACAAGCATAATTTAGTGAAGACGACAGAAGGGGTTATCAACAGGTAACTTATTTGAAATGCGTTTGAATAGATATCAGAAAAAAGCACAAAAGGATTGCATCTGCAAAGAATTCATCAGAACAACGAAGGCAGGAAGTTGAGGAAAGCATTGATAGGAAGAGAACAGACATGGCACATAAAGACGTTTATGAATGCAATGTTCTACTTTCAATTGTTAGAGCCCTCCTGTTTAAATTCGACTTTATTACTTCTGTTTGCTTTGAGGATATTTCGTCTTTGACAAATTAAATAAGTCTCATAATAGAAAGAGTTGCAGGTCTAAACACTGCCTGTTTAAGATTTTTGGTCGAGAAATTTATGCGCAACAGTAAATAATAGTCGAGTTATGATTGCTTGGGCGATCATGACTCGAAAGCGACATGACCTACAGGGCAGATTTCCTCGTATTATGTTGCCATTACTTTCTGAGTAGCCAAGACTATAGAACTCAATCTGTCCTGCTATTTTACCCATAGCTAGAGGAAGAAGTGACGAATTCATACCTTTAAGAATAAAATTTGCACGTAATGCAACGAATTCAATTGGAATTCGAACTCAGCTCTTCGATTTCTCGTTCCAAATCTACTGCACCACAATGCACATCCGAATAATAGACTAATAATAATATGTATAAACTAAATTGATAGACTAATTTTAATACATTATGATAAAAATTAAGAGAAAGAAATGATCTGTGCTCATGGTAGATTTCAACTTTCACGATATTGGATTTTTTCTCTTTTTATGCCTTGTACTTTTAATTTTTCTTATAAAAAATCTCTGTACACTATTCTCGCGCGTCTGGGTTGTTACTTAGTAAGTATTTTTTTATGCATCTGACTGGAGTTTTAAGTTACCTACTGAAAGCGAAACCGATCAGAGCAGAGACCGCACTAGACCGACATGAGACCAGCCTCAAAATATTCATTTTTATAACTAGCTTAATCCTGTTATATATAAATCTAAACAGCATAATTGATCCTTACTTGTCATCCTGCCCCAGTCACTTCTTATCGACATTATATAGATTCCCTTTGTTTTTTTCATGGCAACTACTCTGATGATCTTTTCTCCCTGGTGTCTTGACCACGTGTATTTACTTGATTGTCATTAGGGTCCCACCCTTTTACTATCGAAATACTTAAACGTAACTGTCTCGTCTACTCTAACAGTTTGTTTTGTCGTACTTCGCGTTTGTGGAACTCACTTCTACTTGCTTACTTCCCTGATAGCTACAATCTTCAAACTTTAAATGCAGCATCAATAGCGATCTTTTATCTACTTGATTCCCATCCATCTCTTATCTTTTCTTCGACATTCCCCCTACGTTTTGTATTCTCTCACTGTATTGTTAAGTAATAATGGCATTTCTGCTTTGCATGGGGTAAAAATGATGAAAAAAAAACAGGAAAAAAAAACAGCAAAAAACAATCAAACAAAAAAATAACAGAAAACAAACAAGCAATAATAATCAGTGCCATAAAACTGTCTACAATTTAGTTAAGTAGATTTTAACTACTAGGGATGAATGTCAGGGCTTTATCCGAAACTTGACAAGTTTTGTCGTTCTGTTATATAAGTATCATTTACTGTAGAAACAAATGGAACAACGAAACTGGGCTGGTTTTGTAAAAAGCCCTGATATTCATCCCCAGTTGTTAAACTATTCTCGACTAAGTTCAGCTTATTAAATACATTTGGTTGCTCCCTTTATGTACTTTTTATCTCCTTCAAGCAAATACATTGTGAAGAAATTTGCTAAGCTTCAATATCTTCGTGCAGCTAATGATATGATGCGGACGAAAGTTTTCAGATTAATGTGTATTGCTAGATTGTGCCTATCAGAATACACAACAATGACGGTCATGTTTTTGCGGGAATGTCGGTATGGTTGGGTAAAACCATGTCACATAGAATATTTATCCCAGTAACAATATGCACTCAATGTGATTTCAAGTAAAATTTAATAACACAAAACACTAAATATAAAACAAACGACAATGCATGTATTTTCAAAAAGGAATTACATGCGACGAAAGCAGAAAAAAACATGAAACTCATTAAAATAAGAATGTGTTTTTGTGTGTACGTGTTTGCGTGCGCTCGCATGAATCAAGCGTGTCTGAGAGAATACAAAATTCAAGAGGTAAAACTATGAAAATGATTGTGCCCAGGTGAGGGATATTGTATCAACTTGCGACTACATCATATGTTAGTCAGTTAAGTGGAATATATGATACACACTTGAGTGATCATATCGATTGCTGCGGTAGACTAGTTGCCAACCAAGGCTATAGAACCCACTCTGCCTTGCTAGTTAACCATATCTTGAGGGAGAAGGGATGGATTCATACCTTTCCCTAGGATATTTGCACGAAAGTGAATTCAACGAATTCAACAGAAAATCGAACTCTGCTCTCCGATTTCCCATTCAAAACCATATCCATTGCCCAACACTGCACATCTTAAGAGCAAACTTTAAAAAACTTTAAAAGAAGATAGAGATGAAAAGGCACGCTCTTTTTTAGATTTAAGTAGTGCCTCTTGGTGACAGCGTTTTTGCAAAGTCAAGTAGAATAACCCACAGTGTGACGGACTACGTTATATTTAGAGACGCTAATGAGAAAGAGTGACGTTCCAACGATTACGAGTGTAGTAGATATCATATTCATTCACTTTCTCGCTATACTGTCCTATGACAAGATTTCGACATGCTTAGTAAATATCCGCGTATATTGGCTTAAAATTGTTGTCCAGAGACAACTATTTAGAAAACAAAATGACATTCACACGATTAATGTTTTAATATGTGCGATCATCATTCTAAATAGTCCCTATACTGAACTGAAATAATTTGAGTAAATATCAGCTGACCTGGCGCCTGTTACAGCTCAGTACATTTTCTGCAAGCATCGCTCGTATGAAATAGTTACTCTTTAGTAATCTTAACCATGTTGGATCTCTGCTCGTTAAAATTAAGTCAAATACAAATATGTGCAATTTTAGACCGCTAAAAAAAAAAAAAAAAAAAATAAATAAATAATGAAACGGTGACATAATCTTTCTGTGACATCTCTATTATTTTGACTATCTTTACTCCCTCGGCAATGTGTATTGTTTTAAAAAGCGTTGATAAGAACTGTAATAAAACCTAAACATTACATGAAATTGAATTTATCCATACTCCTTCGAGGAGTGAAGGTAATGAAAATTATAATGGCGTCAATGGAAAAAAAAAAGATCTTCTGACACTCCATTTTATTTTGCGGTTACTGAGTTTCAGGATCACCCAAATATGTATTCGTTCGATAAATTATGATTTCTTACATAGCGCTAATAGTCAGATATATCAAAGTCTATGAAGTACTAAGTTGTTCCCATATGTACAATTTGTCTGTGAGGGTAGGGAATAAAGTTAACAACTAAAATAAAACGTTAAGTCTTAGTTTCCAATCTAGTAATGTGCTTAAAGTCACTCGGCCCAGTATAGCAAAATGCAGAAAAATACTTATTTTGAACATATGAAAATGTAGCACTAGTTCAAAAGGTGCGAGATAACGAAGACTGGTCTACAATCTATGTTATCTTAAGCTTATTTCGCCACAATTACTGAACCAAACATACCACAGTATTCCTTAAAGCAAGACAGTATATTATTATTTAACATACTTTCTACAGTCACTATAATATTTTAAAGTTTTTAGGGTAGCACTGTATACTAGTGAACCACCTATGAGCTAACTCATTTCATAGTTCGCTAATAGAACGGTTAACCAATCAGAAGGCTCAAAATATTCAATGCGACGTGTATAAAAGGCGAACATATTTTCCCCGAGTATTTGCGATATAGTCCGATTCAGTAGAGTGTCTGACTCGTGAGTATTAATTTTTGACGTTGTTTCATTGAACAAATTACCTCCTGGGTTATATTTAATATTCATACACTATGGTGGACATTGTCAACAAGGCTTATGGGCCCAGATATGAATAAAATAAAAACTTTTTCCAATTTTTGTTGTGATCACAACCCAAATCTATAATATTTTTATTAATATTTATTAACCTGAAATACTTAACAGTGAAAAAAATTATATAACTAATTTTTTGTGGATATTAATTTTAAAAAAATCTAATCACAAAACAAAAAGATATATTTTATGAATACTAAAAGATTTGTTCCATATGAATATTGACTTTACTAATATTTTGCAAGATACCATAATGTATCCAAAATAATACCTCTATAATTCTATGAAATCCTAACTAGTTCCAATATGTACAATTTATTTGGGAGGAATAGGAAACAATAAATAACAACTTAAAAAAAGAGAGCGCTTTAGAACAACTATTATTTATAGAAAAGATAGATAGATAGATAGAGAGAGAGAGAAAGAAAGAGAGGGGAGGCTCGTTAAAACACTGAGAGTAACATTATATTTCTTTCGCGCTTTTTAGTAGCGCCCTTCTACCAAACAAAGCTAAGCTTAGCAAATAAGAATTATAACTTGTATAGCACGTCCAAAACACGTGAGAGCTACATATTTTAGGTTGTGTGAGTCTCTTAGACCATTCTTTGTTAAATTTGACCTACTGAGATGGCCTACGATTGAAATACTATGCTAGAATACTCACAATATATTACCTACATTTCACTGTGAGCGTCTCTTACGTCATTTCATATGTTTCTGGATAAAACCCAACAGAAACGTAGCAACAAGTGCAAAGCTTATTACTTAAAAAGACGGCAAAACATGTTCAAAGAGCAGGAAGAACTGCTAATATCCACTGGATAATTTATCCCTCGGCGACCTTTCGATCATGATTGTATATTACTTTCATGTTTCTTTCGTCGTCAGTCAAGCATCATAGTCCATCAATAGCTATACAGTTAATTTTTCTGTTGCCATCTGGCCTCTCCCACCGATGATCATACATGACTGTTCTTTATCTTTCTATCCGGATTTCCTTCATATCCACTAGCCCATATTTGAACGTTTATTCACGCATCATAACGCGTCCATGCAAGAACATAGGCATATTAATAACTACTCCGAACAGGGAACACATTTCCGGACAACTCAAATAGGAAGTGATATGCGAAAGGCCATTTTTTCATTATAGAGTCGTATGTTTTCAATTTCTTCAAGCGGTTTTTAGTGCTTTTAATAAGTCTTGATAATTTTTTTAAAAAAACGTGTAAGATAAAAGGGACAATGTTTTTTTGAATGACGAAAACAATAAGTATTTGCAAATCATAGTTCTCGGTATAATTACTATCAGCTCAATTAATATTCATACAAATAACATTCTTCTTTTATGTGCCATGAACTTTCAGGACCTAGGCGATCATGGCTTTCCACATCTCCCTGTCCCTAGTGGCTCTTAGCACACTTTCTCCTGTTGCACCATGCAACCCTAGTTCCGTCATCCACCTGATCAGGTCCTTCAAATATGTTATCCGCTGTTTTCTTCTGTCTGTTTTTCCCTCTATCTGGCCTGTTAGTAACAGGTTCTCCATGCCCTCCTTCTTTATTGCATGTCCCAGGAACTTTAGTTTTCTTTTCCTGATGCTCTGTATTAATTGTCTTTTCATCTCCATCATTTCCAAAACCTCGTAATTGCTCACATGCTCGTTCCATGATATCCGCAGCATCCTTCTGTAGAATCACATTTCAGCTGCTTCAAGTTTTTCCTTCATCTTTGAAGATATTGTCCAACATTCATTGCCGTATATCACATAGCAATCCAGTACACTCCTCTTTGTTTCTAGTGAAATTGTCCTGTTTCTTAATACTTTACTCAACTTCTAGAATGATTCATTCGCCATGCCAATTCGCCTCCTGAGCTCGGTGTCGCACCTTCTGTCTTCTGCTTCCTATGTATTCAAATTTCTGTATATGCTTCATTTTAGAGTCCCCCACCTGTAATTGGCATCTTATGAGGCAAATAGAAAAAAATGAACAGACAAAAAGCAAAGCAAATAGTTATCTTTATTTAATGTCAGTGCTGTATATTTTATTGGAATAAACTAGTCGATCCTTTCTTTCAATTGTCCTATAAATTTCTAAATTACAAGTATTAGAGTCGGATTCAAAACGATGTCTAAGAAATTTCTTTCTTCCATAATTCTGTTAAGGAGACATAGGTTAATGATTAACTATCCTTTTCGGCTAAATATTTATGTACTTTGTGGTCTAGTGGATATCGGCTCCGAACGAAAAATTAGAGAACCGAGTTCGAATTCCAGTTAAATTCGTTGCATTCAATTTGCGCAAATGTAATTGGGAAAGATATTAATCCGTCTCTTCCATCCAACTATGGGCATAATGTCAGAACAAATGAGGGTTCTATAGTCTTGGATGGCAACCAGTCTACCGCAGATAGTAATGTCAACCTACTGAGGAAAAACTTATTCCCATTCAGCCATGTATATTTCAAGACAAGATCGCCCAAACCTATACCACGTGTAGCAGTTATATGACTGATAGTTATACACGTTTTTTCATCGTTTCACCCTATAAAAGGCTATAAATGCGACACAAGGGTATACCGAGAATGAAAGTAACAGAGAAAAAGCTCCAGTAGAAAAGACAATAAAAGAACAGATTTTAATAATACTGAACATGTGAATTTATGTTGCATTTATTTCTTTTTTATGATCATAGTAGACAGGAAAGTACGATACCTGAGGATATTTCCATAAGTAAGGAATGCGAGAAAAGTGCTATTAGCAGATAATTTATGGTTATATAATTTCAACAGACCCCTGAACAAATGCCCCAGTATTTGACAAGGTCAGAACGTAATACTGTTCTGGCCAATTCGTATAAACTCAACTTGTGTCAACCTAATTTTAAACGACTATAAAGTTTTTTTTCGTATGTTCAGGTTTCATAAACGTTATAGGCGATAAATTTAAGCATTCAAAATTAGATGATGCGGCTAAGGAAAAAAAAAGACGTAACATATTTTAACAAAGACAAAAGAAAACAACAGAAAAATTACCTTAAGAGATGATAGCTATATAAACGAATAAACCCGTCGTTGAATCGTAACAGCGCTTAGACTTAATGAGTTATCGAAAATAAAGAGGCAGACAGATCAATACGGACGCCAAGAAAATTTGCTGTCCACCTGTCAGACACCGGAAGTGTCTTCTCGATACTTTACAGCGTTGATGTAACAAATCAAACACCGGTGTAGGTAGAGACGTTCGTAGCGTCACACGCTCAACATCTATGTTCATTATAAACTATCTATAGATGTTTGACCACTTGTGCGCGCAGGCGTGTGTGTTTGAGATTACGTAAAATAAAATGTCACACACACACACACACACACACAAAATAAATAAATAAATATATATATATATATATATATTTATTTTCTTTTTTGAAAAGATGATCCCGCTTTTCGGATGGTTGGTGCAGCGCAATCATTTATTCGCGTTTTTAAAAAATTACCATGACAAGGGAAAGCTGATTTTATCGCCGTCACAATAAGTTTGTCTCTGTAATTTAACCCTAAAAATGATCGTAGAAAAGACTGAAAGTACATGGGTTAGATAAAACTACAGTTTCTTCCTTGATAAATTTTATCGTAACATCGAGAAACTGATTAAAGAACTGAACAGTATCAGTATAAAAATAAGTAGACACAATATGTCTATATTATTTAACGAAACATAGTTCAATGAAGATGCGTCATTTAAGTGGCATACGTGATACACGCTTGGGCGACCATGTCCCTAAAGAGACATAACTGACTGGGCAGAAGATTTCCCGCAGTAGGTTACCATTACTTTCTGCGGGAGACTGGTTGCCAACTAAGGCTATAGAACCCAATCTGTTCTTTTATTTGACCCATGGCTGGAGGGAAGCGACGGATTAATAACTTTCACAAGGGTATTTGCGCGTAAGTGAATGCAAGGAATTTGACTTTTATAGTTCCGCGTCAATATCCCAATATCCACTGCACCACTACGCACATCAATAAAGATACTCCAGCAATATATATATATATATATATATATATATATATATAATAATATTTTTATTATTGGACATTATAATAAAAAACATATTTTTAGCCACACTGTAGTTGTTGTATTTTGGTCCTATATTCAGTACCACTTCAAGCAATATCATGGAGCATTATATTGTAATTTACTCCAAGATGAAAATATCCTTTGAACCTCAATTGTTGCTCCTATTGAAAGTGACATTAGCCAAAAATCTTTTCTGGTAATGTATCGCCAGTCTACAAAGTTTGACGAAGGTTTCTTCCGCATAAAGCTGGTCACAACTGTTGATCAGTGAAGGTAGTTGGACACAGTCGAGAATGTAGTTATTTTAAACGATGTGACATCGTTATGAAAGTCTTTTCAATCTTTTGGTTTTGTAGCAAATTGCACTATAACATTTATATATTTATATAATTATTTCTCAATGTTCCTCAAGAGAAGTCTTGCAAAGCTGACTTCATCACCAATTTTTCAAAGAGGATATTCGGAAAACAGTTATGCATCTGCTCGTTTTTGTGAAGAATCATTATTTAGTTTGTGTTAAATGGAGTATACTCCATGTTTCTGTGTCAAACTTCCTGTTTTATTCAACCCAAAACAAGACTGCCACTAGTGATCAGACACACAGAGAAAAACAGAGTAAAATGAATATCGAAGAAAGGATGAGAGGTGAATAAGACAAGAAAGTGGGTGGAATTTAGCGGAGTAGAGTGTGGAAACTGACGTTGCATTTAACATTTTAGAGATTGTAATTATCAGGGAAGCAATATATGAAAGTTCCAAAGACCGGAAGTGCAATAAAATGAACTTATAGCGTAGAAGTGGCTGTTATATTTTTCTTTTTTGATGGTAATGGATGGGACCTAGATGACAATATAGTAACACGAGTAAATTCATATGGTCGGGACACCAGGGAAAGAAAGAACGCTCGTCATGTAATATATTTCTGTGACCCGACAGAAATATGATTGACATCAAGAGCAGAACTGACAGAAGTGTGGTCGACGTCGAAAGTAGAAAATATAAACAAAACTGACAGGGTTGTGATTATAGCAAAGGCAACCGAATTAAACGGAAACAATCGGCGAAAATGATTGACAGATGTGCCTAGCTATAGATGACACTATTAAGTGAAACTATAGAAGGTAAAATACGTAGAAATTTCAGTTTATATGAGATTGAGATTTTTCGGGACAGAGAACAGATCATCAAGAGAACGCAGAGAAGAGAGAAGAAGAGAAAACAATTTTTGCTGGACAACGTCTCCTAGAAACTCACTTGTATGTGCGTAATTCTTTCTGGTTACATCCTCTTCCACACAACAATTTCTGACGAAAAATAAAAAAACGTAAGTCTGTATTTTTATATATACGTGTTCTTGTTCGTCGTTATAATTCAAGACAAACGTTATCGTTGTTCGTCAAGATCCAGAAGAGCAATTCTATATATCAGAACGGACAGCGTGAAAACATTTTTGTAGAAAAAACATAGGGAAGCTAGTTTCAGTCGGTGAGAATGTGACTGAAGGTGATCTACCAAGTCAGGATCAACCACGATGCAGATCTTCATTTAGCAAGAATCTCCCGTCTAGATATGGCAACAGTATTCAATGCACAGACAAATGGTTGACTTATGAACGTACAAGAAGAGAAATATCTTTCTGACAGGACAGTTGCCCATCCTTTCTAGTGGTAGATGAAGCTATAGATTCGATGTAGTTGTTCCATTTCAGTTATGTATATACCATAACGTCTATTTAATATGTGTTTTAATTTTGACAATATACTTTTGTCACACAGTGTAATATCAGATTTTGTCAATTTTATTTATACACACATCTGTTAACTTCTGAGACACTTGTAAACTCAAATGCGTTGTCAGTAAATATTAGGAAAGAAAGCTAAATACGCAGACTAGTAATTTATATGTGTTACAAAAAAGATGAAACCTGATTTTATGCAATTTAAAAAGTTCACATGGAAGGTCGGATGAAGGGAAATTGTAATAAATACAACTGAACATATCATGTTAATTTCACGGAATTTGAATCAGCCAAATTTTCTCCGTATTACAAAGAGAAAGTTTGACTTAAACTGCTTTCTCCCTTAATCCTCCATTTATTGAAACAGACAAGCGCATGGATGATTCCCCGAAGAGTACAAACTTTCTTCAGATCATCGGCCAATCATTATCAATCATCCGATATCCACATAATATTCACTTCCTGTTACCTTCACTTCCACTCATCTCACACCTCATTCATCATGATTATTTTAATATTAACACTGTCTTAAGTAATTCTCAAGCCATGTATTCGGTGAATTTAAGAAAAATAAATAAATAAATAATTAGATAAAACAGGAATGCAACACATAAAATATATAAGACAAATTACACAGTTATTTGAAATTAATGCGTAAAAACTGAAGGTCTGTTGAAAAACTACAAATAACGTTTCACATATATATATATGTGTGTGTGTGTGTGTGTGTGTGTGTGTGCGTGTAATTTAAGGTATTAAATAATTATGGATTAAAGTGCTCAACATCAAAGAGTATGTAAATATAAAGTGGACATTGTAGTCAGCACCCAGAGGCGACAGTGTATTTCATGTAAGACGCAGTCGGTGTGACACTTCTCAGTTAAGAGACAAACTCCTTAACATTCGTCCTATAAACGTTCTATCTCTATTTTGCGCGATATCCTTGTACAACAAAAACCTGCTTGCCAAAATATATTATTACAAATAAACCACTGAAAATCAACAAGCTTTGCACTAAGGCTCATCACAACCCAACAGCACGCGCGCGCACACACACACATATATATATATATATATATATATATATATATATATATATATATATAGCCATCATTGCCTTGCATATTCCGTCGTTAAAGAGAGGGTAGTTGGTGCACATCTTCTGAATAATTTAATTACTCCAAGTTCATCTCATTACTTCGAATCTTTGTCACATGTTTCACTTTATTCGTGGCCACAAAAAAATAATCAAATAAAGAATAAAAGAAAGAAAAAAGCATTAAATGAATTAATAAAACATTGTTCAGTGTACCTTGCTGAATATATTATCCAAAATTATAATTTTTTCAACCCACGGAGAAAGAAAAATAAATCTTATTGATCAGCGTATGACTAGAGAGAAGTGTGTGTCATCAATACGACAAATTCGACTTGTTTGATAACAGCACATCAACATAAGTTTTGCGTAATTGTTTTTTTTTCAAACAAATTTAGTTAATGTAATTCTTGATTACTACGGTTAGTCATAATTTCCGCTTGTGAGAACGAATTATAACGATGAATGTAGCATCCTAGCTAACTACCTAATCTTTCCTAGAAGTGTATCATGACAGGTAATTAAATATGTGTTATAAACGGCAATGTGCAACGAAAACTACAGTGGCTAACAAAAGGTAAGATTGACGAAAGGTAAGATTGTGTATTTCTTCGACTGCGGAGGGTATTGTTCATTGTGATTTCATAAAACTCAATGAGATTTTATAAGACATAATACTAATGGCGCATTTATACTTTTGAAAACTGAAACATGTTGATAAATGTATAATCGAAAAGTGTCATGCGCTCATTCAGAAAAAAAAAACTAATGCAGGCCGCCAACTGTAAGAACAAAAAATTTGGGTTCTCAGTTTTTTCTACCCTGCCTGCCATATTCATTGGACCTTGCACCAATCGAATATTGCCTTTCATGTTAATGACTGTAAAGGGATTTGATGTGAAAAACTCTGATGAAAAACAGATTCAAAATTCGAAATACGTTCACATCTAAATTTGCAGAATATTATTTAAACGGTATCGAAGAGCTGCCTGATAAGCAGGAACAATCACCGCAGATAATGTTGAACACGCAATTAAACAAGTTGTAGTTGGAAATTATTTTTTAATAAGAAATCTGATAGACAAAAGACAAATTATTGATGGTAAAAAACATATTTGAAATCAACCAAATATACATTTAAACCCAAACTATTTTATCACAGGTCTACATTTAGACTAGAAAGTTTTAAAAAATATAAAAATTGGCTAGCCACGGGTGGAAATTAAAATGAATATATCGATACAGATTTGAAACGTTAGTTAAAATTTAGTGTTGATGCCATATTTGTGACTATTTAGCGTTGATATAATTAAAAACCATTTACGCATTGTTTTTAACCTTCTTCCCAAAAACACAAGGCCGATAGCGTATCACAATCCTCTCGCTATTTCCATGACACTTAGTTTACTCTAGTTAGTTCAAACTTTTACAACTAGGACACGTCATGGCGTGGAATAAAATTCAGAGTAGTTGTTCTAGAGCTTTTAGAGGATCTGGAAAATATTCAGAAAAATACTTATCTATTCTGCAGGGAGATTCACACCTCAATATTCACTGAAACGTATTCGAACGTAATACCCACAAAATACATTAAGCTACTCTCGTGACTAATTCTGTCTCCTGACATTAATTCTATTTAATACGTCTGGGTAATTTTAGATCACGAAGGAAAAACTAAGAAATACATTTTCAATAAAATAAGATTTGCTTCGTGCTTTCAATGCAGTTAGCTCGTATATTTCACAAGTGAAGATGAAGTAGAATTTTGAAAATGTGCTCCTGGCAAATTCCGCAGATTTTGATTTATAAAATAATTTATTCGTAATTTGTTTAGATCTTCTAGATGTGAGCATCTTGTTTAATAATATAGATACGTATTCAATTTTTGTCACGTTTAAATAATTATTATAAACTGCTACTGAAAGTTTTGGAAAACTGAAGGCAGAAGATGTCTTCCTTGAAGAAAAACTGATAATTTCTGTCCTTGATAATGATAAAGGATTGTTGAACTTATACAGAATTTCTGGAAGTTCCTTCATAATTTTCCTGAAGATTATTTAACACCGGAAACATCTTACCTAAAATTTTAAAAGCTTGTCTTTTTTATTTAATAAAACATGTTTTAAAAATAAAATAAATATATTATCACATTATATATTCTAAAGTTTTTATTTAAGAAGTTCGCATCGAGCATATTTCCTATGCACTATATTTGTGAATATATATATATATATATATATATATATATATATATAGAGAGAGAGAGAGAGAGAGAGAGAGAGAGAGGGAAATAAATGGAGAGGTATAGATTAATGGTTTGGAATGAAATACGCGTGTAATCTTTTGTTGAGTATCATTAAGATCTAATTCCTGATAATTATCGAGACAAATAAAAATAATCCCCCGGAGAAAAGTCCATTTTTTAATTTCACATCTCTCTGAGAAAAGACACAAGCATGTCCAAAAATTCAGTTTTTTTTTTTTACATTTTTCTCACCATGCTTTCATTTAGTGAAAAGGTTATTTACCGCCGTAATCTAAATATTTCGTACGATATTTTATTTTATTTTGGTGGTAATAATGCTTTAGCGACAGATGACTTAGTAATTAACCAATAGCTGGTGGGAAGAATAAGATGAATTCATGTCTTCCCCAAGAGTATTTACGTGTAAGTGAATAAAACGAACACAACTGGAATTTGAACTCGGCTCCACGAGTTTATTATCCATTACACCAAAACGCACATCCAATACAGATCGATGAAGTCGAATTCACTTCAAGAAAATAGACAAAAATTGAATTCCTATACACAAGTTCGTATTCGAAAATTGGAAAAATAAAAATAAAATTCAAGGCAGCCTTTGTCGATTGAAATGAACAAACCCCGTGTGTATATAAACAGTTAGTAGAATTTTTGAAGCCGACAATGATTATTCCTTATTATCATAATCGTTACATTACTGGGTACACATGTTTCAATAGTCATTTTTATTTGTTTACGACAGATAGCGAAAATAACATCTACTAGCTTTGAATCAGTAGTGTTCTGTAGAAAAAAAACAACAGAAAATTGAATTAATGGGGATTTTAATGCTATCGCTTGTATTTTCGAACGCGGCTTTTGCTTTGATGGAAAGATATCGACACACTTTGACACAGCATTCTCAAACACTAATACAGAGAACAACTGGTGAAATGTTGTTATTCAAGATGTTATTCTCAATATATGGTTTATCACCATTGTTTAACTAGGAAAGAGCCCCTTGGGGATGTGAATGGCCCGATGTTAGGTGCATGAATGTTGAAGAATTTGGCTTATAAAATATATATTCGGTCAGACGCAAAGCTGATTTCATTATGACTTAAAATACTTTACTGTTTTTTAACAAAGAACTTTCTTGGTATGATAATCATTCGGAAGTCATTCTGTGATAACATAAGCACATCAAAGAACTGATATATGATACATTTCTATACGCAGTTCTATATGCATTAACAAGATATTTTAAAATAAATCTAAAATAGTTCTTTTATAAGCAAATAGATGTACAAATATATATGTTGTTTTTCAAAAATGTTTAGTTGAATAATATCGAAAAGTTCTCTGTATCATCGTTTAATTATTTTTTCCGAACAACATGTTTTATATAATCAGTAAAATTATAGAAATTCATATTTATTTTTAATAAATGAAAAATTTCAATTTGACTATTTTAATGACGGCATCTTGACTGAGTGGCAGCTGGTTTCCGCAAACGTAGTAGCTCCGGATTTAACCAAAAGAGTCACATAAACATACACAAAAAATGTAGTAACATGCAAAAGTACCGGGGAAAATAATATAAATAAGAATAACTCTCAATTTAACTTACTGATAATATGAACAAATAATTCAGAAAATTTGAAAAAGTTAATAAAAAATTAGAAAGAACATATATAGCGATAATCAGTATTATTCGATTAAAAATCTTTAAAATAATTATTGCTATCGAAAAACGTTTTACTATCTCTCACTCTCTCACTCTCTCTCTCTCTCTCTCTATATATATATATATATATATATATATATATATATAAGTGGAAAGGTTTTCTTACTTTAACTGAGTAGATTCATGCCGACTTCAATGTTTCGTAAGGAGAATTTATTGATGTTCACACTCATCAGGGCTATTTGCAAATATTTGCTCAATTAAAGTGAAAAAAATTTTTGTATTTATAAACGCTTAATCTCCACCACGATATCAAGCACTGTACGATTAAAAAAACCGCTTTCCAAAATAAATTGTATCAGTAAAATTACTGAAAAAAAAACTAACGCTAAACATTATCACAATTAAACCCTATATGTACGTATATATTAGAACATTAAATAAGTTCTCGCAGTTTTCCAACAGGTGGCGTTTCCAGAACTTAATGCATGTAGTTTAAGATGGTAATGCATCTATAAGGAAGTAATATAAACAAGCTTGAAATTTGGTGTATGTCTTTTCGCCTAAGTACAAACACCTTTGTTTTTCATAGTGATAAACATGTCAGATTTCGTGCCATAAAAGGGATTTGCTAAAGATTTTACTGCACTACTATCGTCAAAAGAAATCTGCAGCTGAACCATACAGAATTCTTGTTGAGACTTACGGTGACCATGCAGCTGGAAACAATATGCAGAAATTGGTTTAGACGCTTAAATAAATGGTTTTAATGTTAAAGATAAAAAACGCTCTTGCACACCGTAAAAGTTTGAAGAGGGAGAATTGGTGGTATTACCTCATGAAGACACACGTCAGGTGCAAGCTAAAATTGCAAAATCATGAGTTGATCACACAACAGTTTCGACATGTTCGAAAGTATTAGGAATGCTTCAAAGGACATCGGGTGCCGTATTTTAAAACGATAGACGTTGGACGGAGTATCGTCACGTGTGAACAGCTGCTTCAACGGCAAAAAGTTATTTTTTTGGCATCGTATAGTGACTGGCGATGAACAGTGGATACACAACAATAACCCAAGGCGTAGAAAAGCCCGAAACATGCATCAACATTGGCCAAAAGCCGATTCAAAGATTCATGATTCAAAGCTTTTGGTCAGCATTTGATGAGATCAACTGGGTATAATTTATTATAAGTTGCTCAAACCATCCGAAACCATCACGAGAGACCACTATCAACTACAATTGATGCGTTTGAGCCAAACATTGAAGAAAAACGGCAACTATACGATCAGAAATATGACAAAGTGATTTTGTGACATGACAATGCTAGGGCACATGTTGCAAAACGGGTGAAAACTTATTTGGAAACTTTTAAATTGGAAGTCCTAAACCACCCGCTGTATTTACCAGACATTGCCACTTCAGGTTAATACTTGTTCCAATCGATGGCACATGGACTAGTTGAGCAGAATTTTAATTCATATAGAGATGTAAAAATGTATGTTGACTCGTATTTAACCTCAAAAACATTGGTCTTGGGTATGATGGTAAACTGCATCCAGCAGCAACACCTATGATTGGGAGGTTGTGAGGAGCATAAAACCATCTCTAAACTCCTGTTGTTCCCAAGTCCACCAGGATCCGGAGTGGTAGCTCCTGTTAGGTGCCAGCAATGGGCAAATAGTTAACTCCCTAAACTTGGGTCAAAATATTATAAATGTATAAAAATAAACTTTTATAAAAATATATACATTAAAATAGACTTTTGTAGAAGAATATATATTTTTGAAGAAAAAACATTATCAAGTATACATTTTTGAAGGAAAAATTTTTTACCAAAACACATTTTTAGGGAAAAATATTGCTATAACACGCTTTATCGGAGGAAAAACATTAAAAACACCAAACATTTTGAATACAAACCTAAAAGACACCTTAATTTTTCTAAAATCCCCCCCCAAAATTTTTTTCATTAAAATCTCGTCAGATTTTGATGAAAAGTTTTTTTTATCAACTTTCTCACTATAAACGAACATTCAAGAAATAACTTAAAACCCTACATTTCTGACATTAAATAACCCACAGAGGTTGATTTCTTATTTGTTCTTTTTCTTTATTCTATAAAACACACACACGCATACACACATGTATTATAATAATGATGGTTAATGGATATATATTTCACAGTTTGGTAATTATTACATTTTGTAAAGTTCTCAATACAGAACTAGAGCTTATTATTAGTGCTTTAATGATAACATATTGGATTGCAACTCAAAAGGTTTCAGGTTTCGGTGCCAAGTGCAACATCATCAGGCAGTGAAGCATTGTTCAGTTACGGGGCCATATATATAATGTTATGAAAATTTAAAATAAAAAAAGTATATGCTACCATATCCCCTCCCACTCCACTACTTTTACCTAATATGGTAGCATCTATGGGTTTGAATTTAAATTTCCATAACATTATAGAAATGATCCCGTACCTGAACAATATTTGACTACCTGATGATGGTACACTTGGCACCGAAACCTGAAACTTTTTGACTTTCTGTCCCATATGTTATTATTAATTATATCACTAATTCTATCTATCTATCTATCTATCTATCTATCTATCTATCTATCTATCGCTTATATATAACACGCTAAAATTTTCCTTCTCTGATTACATACGCCGATGGCTTAGGAGCTAGCTACTCTGACTGCCACCATATCTGTCGAGTTTCAATCCTGACTAGAAGCAAGTGGATGTCTAGCCACAGTGTTGATCTCTGATACAGCAAAACAGGCTAGTATGTGGATGACGAATATATTATGCTCTCATTACAACTGTGATCTTTAGAGAGGGAAACTTCAATAAAAACAGTTACCACTTCTGCAATTTATGCATAACTCTTCAGAAATGAATTGAGTTATTTCGGTGACTGGCAGGTGTATACCCCGCTTATATATAACACGGTGAATTTTCCCTTCTCTGATTCCATACAGCTATGGAATAGGAGTTAGCAACACAATATCTGTTGAGTTTTGATCTCGGTGAGAAGAAAGAAGATATCTAACCACACTGATGAGCTGTGATGCATCGAAACAAGTTTGTATGTGGATGATCTATCTAT
The DNA here is from genome assembly GCA_037127315.1 of Ascarosepion bandense. Classification (NCBI taxonomy): domain Eukaryota; kingdom Metazoa; phylum Mollusca; class Cephalopoda; order Sepiida; family Sepiidae; genus Ascarosepion; species Ascarosepion bandense. The sequence continues at coordinate 8,529,755 of JBBBDQ010000555.1, forward strand.
CTATCTATCTATCTATCTATCTATCTATCTATCTATCTGTTACAGTCATTACCTGAATTATGATTAAGCACGTTTTTGATAAATAAATGTAGGAATTTGTGAAGAAAAGCATTATATATTTCTATTTCAGAGAAACTATTTGAAATATTGAAAATATTCAGAAAAAAAGACAGAATTATAAAATCATAAACTGATAAAACATATATTCATTTTCATTCATATCTTTTTCTGTCCAAGTTAATTATCGCAAAAAACATCTACAATAAGCACTTGAGATGTTTTTTTTTTATATATATAAAATTGTATAATTACTTTCCCGGTATCAAATATATTTATTAATAGTGTGTTTAGATATCAGTGTATCAATGAATGAGTACGTCTGTTTATACGACTACACGCTTGTGTGTGTTTGTGTGTGCGCGTGTGTGTGTTGAAACTGTACATTTTCAAACCCAGGAATTTTTTTAATACGCTTACCGAAATGAGTAGAACCAGTATTTGAAAACTTCAGATGCATTGTATATCGCTTGGTCCGGATCTATATTTATTTTCCAGAAAAAGGAATAATTTTTCCGGTTAAATGAGATTTTTCTGCGAATGATAGTTTCAAACAATATTCGAGATTTTCCAATGATCGATACTCGTATTCAAGTAGATATTCTGTTTATAATCAAACAGTATATATATTTATTTCTACCGGCCTGATTATTTACGATAAAGTTTTGTTAATAAAAAAAAGCCAACACATAATGACATCAATTATGAACATGGTAACAGTATGCTGAATGTGTTTGGAATATAAAACCTTCATATACCTCTAGATAAATACATAAAACACACACACACATATATATATATATTCAATTAAAAATTAAATAAATTTAAAATTTGTTCATGACATAAACAAAAACATTCGGACAGTTTTTATATAATTCATGTGCTGAAAAAAAAAGAACTTAAAATCCACATGAAAAACTATATAAAATTCTTAATCACAGCACTTTGTCTATCATTTTTAATGAAACTTGCTGTCTCAACGCACAATATATATATATATATATATATATATATAAAATGTTTATGTGTGATCCACGATATACTTGTATATGATTGTGTTTATATGTATAGAATAAAAAGTCTGAGAGACCATGAACGTTTTGATTAAATTGTAGATTTGTTGTTGATATTATACACGTTATGATACACTAGCAGTATAGCCCGGCGTTGCTCGGGTGTAATGAATGCTTTAAAACTAATTCATGGTCCTGAAGCTCAGACTCTTTGGACGTTGGCACGAAAAACTAACACGTAATCGTTGTTTCCAGTTAAAGCGAAACCGTAGACTGAAAGTAAAATGAATGGATTAAGTCAAATTTTGATTTCCTGGTATCGATATCAAATACGTTTTTTTGTTGTAAACTGAATTTTGAAGGTTAAATAAGTCATCTGAGTAACTGGCATCATGGCTGAGACTAATAACTACGTATATACCTACTTAGAGCCAAACCCGAAGCAAAAACTAAAATAAAAGGGCTGAAGATATACAGGCTTACAGGCAGATAAACAGACACACACATAAACGTCTTACCTTTTATGCATATATAGTGCAACCTTGAAACTTCTGAATATTGTTTCTTATGTTTTTGTCGATGAGTGTATCAAATTTAGTTAAAATCGGACCACTCCTTCTATAACCCGATTTTTTCGATTATCGATATTTATCGGGGGGTATCTCGACACAAAACATAGCTAAGAACACTCGCAGACACTTATAGTTGAACTGTGTAAATTTTCCAGAAAATCAGTCAGCCGTTATGGAGTCTATAAGTAACAGACAGACATACAGACACACAGACACACAGACACACACACAAAGTTCTATTTATAAATAAGTTTAGATTCTTCTTCTTCTTCTTCTATGTGCCCTGTCCCTTCAGGACGTAGGCGATCATGGATCTCCACGTCTCCCTATCCCTTGTGGCTCTTAGTATGTTTGCTCCTGTTGCTCCTGGCAACCCCCGTTCCGTCATCCACCTGATCAGACCCTGCAAATATGTTATCCACTGCCTTCCTCTGTCTCTCCTTCCTTCTATCTGTCCAGTCAGTATCAGGTTCTCCAGGCTCTCCTTCCTCATTGCATGTCCCAGGAACTTCAGTTGTCTCTTCCTGATGCTCAGGATTAAATGTCCATAATGGTATTCATCACAGCCTCTCACACTTTTTATTCTATACCAATTTCTCTCGTTTGAAACAGCTCTATTTCTGTTTTTAATATATATATATATATATATATATATATAGAGAGAGAGAGAGAGAGAGAGAAAGAGAGAGAGATGAATAAGAAGACAAAATCACTGATATGATCGGTTCATCAGGGATTTTAAATTTGAGAATGTTCAAGAATATTCATCAGGTTGTTGAAAGATCAGTCAAGACATGTCGATATTATAAAGTGCCATATTGTAAAGTTTCTGGTGCAGTGAATATCGACTCGGAATGAAAAATCGAGGAGTCGAGTTCAAATTCGAGTTGAATTCGTTGGATTCACTTACACGCAAATACCCTTGGGAAAGGTGTTAATCTGTCACTTCCCTCCAGTTAAATAACAGAGCAGATGGGGTTCTATAGCCTTGGCTGGCAACCAGTCTACCGCAGAAAGCAATGGTAATCTACTGCAGGATAACATTCTGTCCAGTCAGTCTAGTTTCTTTCGAGAAATCATCGCCCAAGCGTGTATCACGTATGGCACTTAACTGACTTAAGACAAAATCTTATATTTTATTAATTGAATATTTTGATCAGATTGTTTTGGTTTGGGATAAATTCGTGTACAGTATATCTTTGAAAATATGAGCCCATGAGAACAGACTTGATGAACCTATGACTTCCTTTCTTTTGTATATAAATACGTGCAACAAAAGAAACCGTTACATTTGCCTTGATAAAATTCTTCAGCGAACGAAATCTGTCGGCTAAGAGTCCTTTATTCTCCTTATTAATTTTCTTCCTTTAAAGATACACTCTAATTGAATATATTTTGAGTACACACACACACACACACACACAAATGTGTGTGTTTATATCATTCCTCCTATATATCAAAACTAACGGTGTGCAAAATGAAAAACAATATATCGCGTTTCGTCATTCAGAGCAAAATAATCTTCTTAGGGATGAATTACAAATACGTAAGCGGGAGGAGAGAAATATAAACAAAATCGTCCATTATAAGTATACTTTAATAAGAAACGCTAAATTGTAAGTCTAGACTTAAAAGTCGCCATATACTTAAAAATTTAAATTTTAAGTTAAGTGACATTTTGTTTATTCTGTCACCCACCTTCTCTTACATTCCATTGCATCAGTAAAACATTATATTAGGCTGATGAAGTCCTTTTAAAGGAAGAAACGTGTCATATAGATTCTTCCATTACCCCCGCTATCTAATTTATATATATGTATGTAAATTATTTGAAGTACACTACATAAAATATATAACGGTTCGAAACAAGGTAAACTTCATACTTACAAGCATACAAGTGATGACAAATAAAAAATACGAAACAAAAGAACTACCGACCGGTTTCAATTCCGTTTTTTTTATCAGGGTTCAACTGGGATTTTTTAATTCTTCAAAATTAAAATATTAAAACTAAAGTTAAATTTGACAAAGGGCAAAAAAAAATTAATTGGGAGGCGGCGGTCAGGCACATTATTACCATTTAATACCTGCCTCTCCGTCTCCCAATTATTATTATTTTTTTGCCCTTGTCAAATTCATCTTCACTATTTGTCATTACTTGTATGACTATGTATGAAGTTTACTTTGTTTCGTGCCGTTATATATATATATATATATATATATATATATATAGGAAAAACTACTAAAAAGTTGTAAGTTTTAAAATGTATTTTTTTTTACAGTATTTATTTATTTCTATTATTATATTTGATATTTCAGACCGTCCTCGGCCTTTCATCAGAAATAAATGATTTTAAAATTTAAATTAGAAACGTTTTCGCGAGGAGCGAAAAATCAATCAACCGGGACACACATTAGAAAACTGCAAATATTTACTAATAGATTTTGATTTTAGTTTTACACACTCACGCAGAAAGAAAGAAAAATACTGGATTTTAAAATTAAATACATACAGGCTAGGGTGTTTTGAATTTTTATAAATATTTCAATTGTTAAACATTTTTTAGATACACTTAAAAATTTTTCTTTAAAACAACATTTATAAGTATTATTAAAGATAGGTTTACGTTTACAAATATTAAAAAATCTGTCGCTTTCTGCGTCACGTGATGTAAACAATCTCTCGGACGAACGCTCCTCGCGAAAACGTTTCTAATTTAAATTTGAATATCATTTGTTTCTGATGAGTGGCCAAGGACGGTCTGAAATATCAAATATAATAGAAATAAAAAAATACTGTCAAAAATACATTTTTAAAATTACAACTGTTCAGTAGTTTTTCCTATACATATTAAGACAGTATACGTGGATCATCACTATGTTATATATATATATATATATATATATATATATATATATATATAACCAATTATCATTATTTTCATATTTTGATTTTCAATTATATTTTTCCATGTGTCTGTAATTTCAGTCATTGTTAACTTTGCACAAGGTCTCGTTACTGGCAAGCTATGATATTTGAAAATAGTTTAATGGTTAAGTTACAAATTATTTAGAGAATGCATGTTGCCGTAACTACCTGACCAGGCAAGTAGGAAAATATTAGATCGATAAATTTGAAAGCGAGTAAACAAAAACGTCTGGCAGCCTCTTAAAACTTTTGTATTTTTCATTTTAATTTCCTTTTGATTCAAGAAGTGTTCCTGTTATTTTTAACATGAATGGACATTGAACCGTATGCCTAGATGTTTTATATCCCTTCTGTGAAAACTGAGGCATCACTGAGAATCGTGTAAATGAATGGCTTCCGATGAGTTATCGATTGCATTTTTTGAATATCTAGACGATATTCATATTTGAAATCCATTCTGTAGAAAATACGAACAGTAGGAGATATGAATACCTTTTATTAAGAGAATTCGTTGCTTAACTGAGGTAGAGGGAACCTAATTATGAGTGTCAATATCGCTTTTGCGCCTTGGTTCTTATGATTGGCTTACAAGTAATCTCTTCTGGCCAGGTTCAAAATATAATCGGAAAAATAATCAGTGCTTGCGTATCCGCTCAAAGCCTTTTACTTTATAACAGGAATAAATATGAGTTCTTTTGCCGCTATATACTATTCACAATCGAAAAAGAGCACTGAGTTATGTAATATCAGCCCTGCTATACCGCAGTGAATGTTGAATAATCTGCTCGCAGATGAAGAAGATATTTGAGCAACAGAAATGTTGTTCAACAGAAGCATGCTGAGAATAAAACTGACAGAACTTGTGAGCAAAGATAAAATTTTCGATAAAATAGAAAACTAAAAGTTTATTTATACATCAGGAAGTGACAATCAATATTTATAGGAAACATAATAACGAAAGTGGGTTTGGAAAATTTGATACTCACAGGACAGATTAAAAGCAGAAGAGACAGAGGAAAACAACACATAGCGTACTTAGTAAAGTTAAGTAAATGGATATCCGAGTAAGTTTTAGGATAGATAAAAAAAATATTAAGAGTTAAATAACACATAGATCGATGTTTTTAGAATATATAACTGAAAACTATGTAAGATTTCTCAAAATCTGTCACCTTCCGGCTGAGTATTTTCGAACACGAGTATGGAGACTAATAATTGCCTATAAACCTCTCGGTTGTGGAACACTCTTCTGCTTTCTTGTCTTCCAGTTAAGTACGACTTGCAAAAACTTATACGCAATGTCAATTATTATCGTCAGTCAGGAAGGTGATTTTTGATATTATTATTTTGGGAAGGCGTGTAAAATTTTTTAACCCTATCAGGGTTAAAACAAATCTTGTAAGTGAAATTAGTTAAACGGAACTCTTTGGAAGCCATCAATGGTTATGTTAACCCAAATTCGCAAGTCACCGTCACCGAAGCTTTGACTTCCTGTTCTTGTTGTGTTCCCTTTCATTAACAGTGTTTTTTGTCATATTCTGTAACAATCAATAACAATTTGCTTCTTAGTGGCTTTATTGCCTGGTTTGGGTTGAAATGATTAAAAAAATGAAGCTTAAATCTGAATAAGAAAAAGTTCAATTATAAGCCTAACCAATTTTTATACGCAGATGATACATTTCTGATAGCAGATACGGAAAATACACGACAAGATCTTATCCAGAAGGTTTCTGAAGAAAGTGGAAAGAAAGGGGTACAAATATGCTACAAAAAACCCCCAAAATCGACTGCATGGTCATCAGCAAAAAAAGAAAAATCCTAAAATACCAGCTACAGGTAGGGGATCAAGCAGATACATAAATTCAAATATATGGGAAGTATTTTAAAAGAAGACGGAAATGCAGTACTGAAATCCGAAGGCAAATTAGCATGACCAAGTATGCATTCAAGAAGCTGAATAGAGTGTTCAGAAAAAGAAAAGTTTTGCTAAGAACAGAGTACTAGATTGCTATGTGGTTGTCTGTTTTGTATCTGGTAAGGAATGCTGATCAATCTTATCAAAGATAAAGGAGAGACTTGAAGCAACTGAAATATGGCTCCACAGAAAGATGATGCGGATATCATCGACCGAGCATGTGAGCAATGATGAGGTTCTGGAAATGATGGAATCGAAAAGGAAACTAATACTGAAAATCAGGAAAAGACAGTTAAAGTACCTGAGACATGTAATAAGAAAGGAGTAATTGGAGAATAGGATATTCAGAAGTCAGATAGAGCGAAAGAGAGACTGAGCAAAGCCGTATTATACTTGACGGGCTTGTGCAAGTGGATGGTAAAGCGGGGTTTGTGTTGGGTAACACGACAGAGTTTGTCAAGAGCTACCAGGGATAGAGTGATGTGGATGGCCATGATCGCCTACATTTTTAAATAACTCAGCACATAGAAGAAGAATAATTTTTGTCTAACTATTTAACTATTCGTACTTGCTATCTCAAGTTTAAAGGAAGCACATGTTTATTCAGTCAGTTAAGTGCCGTATGTGAAACACACATTGGGCGATCATGTCTGGAAAAAGACATGACTGACTGGACAGAAGATTATCCTGCAGTTGGCTGCCATTGCTTTCTGCGGTAGACTGGTTGCCGAACAAGGCTATAGAACCCAATCTGTCCTATTATTTAACCTATAACTGGAAGGAAAAGAGACGAGTAAATACCTTTCCTAAGGATATTTGCGCGCAAGAAATTCAACTGGAATTCGAACTTGGCTCCCCGATTTGTCGTTCCGAATCGATATCCGCTGCACCACAACGCACATCCATGTTTATTAGTTAAATATATATTCGACAAATGTTTACCGATCAGATCAATTACAAACATGAGTAAATTTAAAAGTGGTAAATTTTTGCCTAATGTCTCAAGTATGAATTTAGTCTTATAGACCAATCCAGATCAATGTTTGTTTTATAAATCTAAGTACAAACAACACATGTAATGGCAGGTTTGGTTTTCGATCGTTTCCGATGGGGCAACATGATGGAAACGCCTCCCTTGTCCGATAACATCAAAAAGTCAGCATAAGCTAGAGTATAAAAAGCTTTTCCTCGAGACTCAAAAATAAAACTCTGGCATTTTAGATATAAATGAAATGTTTGTTGGTTCTGAACCAAGTAAAATAAAAGCCAACTTCATCAATGAATACCTTTAATACGTAAAGTCCAGCCAGAACAGTTCTGTACCTGTGAGGTTTAATAAATACAAAATTTAATAACTTTAATAAAACAAAACATTTATTTCCTCGAATATTATTATTTGATGAAGTGTCTAATAATACAATTTGATATTATGTTTACTTGCCGACCTGCGCTGGCAGGTGGAACACAAGGTCAGTTTAATACGAGTGCACTTCGGCCAAGTACAAAAATAGCCCTATCCTCGCAACCGTCGGTATTACTACAGCTCCTCACTTAATTGCAATGACGCGGGCATCTGTTCCTCAATATCGAGCACCTCTCAAGAATATTTCCAGAGTGTGCTCTGCCCGAAGACAGATAAAATTTAATTTCGCTGTCCGAAGACAACAGAAAGATGAGAAATGGAAGATCACAAGTTTGAATTACAAAATTCCAAATAATTTACTAAGTGTAGCTTAGTAAAGTCCTCAAAAGCGGAACATCCAGTGAGAATCGAAGATCCTACTCAGTCGGACTTGATGTAGCACGACAAGACATAATGCAACATCATATCACATACTACATGTTTTCATACAACAATTCGGGATAGTATAACCAAGATTACTAGTGCTTACAAATATAAACATAAATAAACATTACATAGAATTGCTTATTTAATTTGAATCGTGATTTTCTAAGCTCTGTTTAGATATGGCACAAAGCACCTTGAGGTGACCATATTCATTTTCTAAGCGTAACTTCAATGTGACACAAGGTTGAAAGTATGGGTGTACCCACTGAGGATCAAACTCACTAGTCAGTTGTAATAGGTTCTAGAGAGATTAGCTTCCTAACCATTAAATCAAGTCGAGGTGAACATATTGATTTTCTAAGTGCGGCTTAGATGTAGCACAAGGCCAAAATTATGAGGTACCCAATGAGAATCGAACTCATTAGTCAGTTGTAATAGGTTCTGTCGAGACAGGCTTGTAGACCATTACACCACCTCGAGGTGCCTTTATCTAATTTGAATAAATCTGCTCAGAACATGTATCATTGCTTTCCTCTTGTTCCTATTTTTGCGTATTATCTCTGTTCGTTCCCTAGCTGCAAGAAATTCTTTAGGTCTCAGCAAAATCTTTCTACTATTATCAACTATTTTGTTCTCATACTATCCTCCTGTATAAGCAGCGAATGCTAGATTTCTTCTTCTTCATGTGCCGTGTCCCTTCAGGACGTAGGCGATCATGGGCTTTAACTTGGCTCTGTCTCTTGTCATTCTCAGGATTTTCCTCTTGGCTTTTCTCCCGAACCCCGCTTCCCCATCCATCTGCTCAAGCCTATCAAATATATCTCCCGCTTCTTTCCCTTGTCTCTCTTTCTTTCTATTCGTCCTGGGAGTATTAAATTCTCCAGACCCTCCTTCCTTAACACGCGTCCCAGGAACCTCATTGTTCTCTTCCTGATTTTAAGTATGAGTTTTGTTCTTGTTTGCATACTCTTTAACGCGAACATATGTTCGGTCCATGATTTCCTCAGCATCCTTCTGTAGAACCACATTTCTGCTGCCTCGAGGTTCTTCTTTATACTTGAGGAGATTGTCCAAATTTCACTGTCATACAGAAGGACAAATATCACATAGCGTTCCACCACTCTTCTTTTTTTGTTTCCAATGAGATTTTCCTGTCTCTTAGTACTTTGGTTAGCTTTTGAAATGCCTCCTTGGACATGCCAGTGTGTCTTTGAATCTCAATGTTGCACTATCCATATGAAAAAATTTAGAAGCAACAGAAATATGCTTCTACAGAAAGATTCTGAGGATAGCAATAGTCGAACATATGAGCAACAACGAAGTTTTGAAGAAAATGGAAAAGAAAAAACAACATACTAAAAATCAAGAAGAGTGAGTTGTAATTTCTGAATGAAGAAACAATATTCAAACAGACTTAAGGAAAGAGAAGCAGAGGAAAACAGAGCGTAACAGCTTGAGTAAGGTTTGGGAAAAATAACAAAAATTCAAAGGGTATTAAGAGCTACAAGTGGAACGATGATGTAGAGGCCCATAATCGCTTACGTCCTAAAGGGTCACGACACTAAAATTAAAGCCGACATATGCATACGGCACCCGGTAAGTGTTATAATCTTTGTTTTCATATGTTGGAAAATTAAGAATAAAAGGCCGCTCAGATGTGGCACGAGGCCGAAAGCATGTGGTGCCCAGTTAGCATAGAAATGATTACTCAATTGTAATTGGTTTTAGTGAGACAAGCTTGCTAACAATTACCTAACGTCGAGGTGCCCAAGGTTGAAATGAGATTTGGTGAGTTTATAGATTCTGGTTGTGGTCAACTTCTAGTTTGCATTAACCTATCAGGTGTAATCTATTTGATTTATATTAAAGAATATCTACATTTTTTCAGTCTTTCTTCTCTTTTTCTTTTTACTTTTCTAGCCCAACCGAGACAGAAAGTTTAAATAACATTGGGGTTCAGAAACAAGAACTAATACCCCGAGACAGTACTACGTCTTTCGGAAAGGTGCTGAAAGAATTTACGCAATTTCAGAACGGCTGTTTGAAATCCGGAATTTAAATTGACCTTGTATTACATTTTGCTCGACGTGGTGAGACAATTAAATGATCCCTTCTCCAATTTTACAACTTAACGCATTTCAGGTTATTTAAAACCGCTATCTTTTTTTTTATTATTTTAAAAATTTTCTTTGCAACTGAATGTTGAAATAATTCGAAAAAATATTCTAATAATCCAACATATATTTCGACTTTAAATCACCCATAAAAGGCTGATAAGCCATAATTTTTTTACTAGCCGTTTGTTTAGAATTAAAGTGATTTAAATAAGTTGAAATCAATCGACCTTCAACGTGTATCGTTAGTTACCTGTTTACACTTATAAAATCGCCACAAAATCTTAAATTAGCCAACAAAATTGTTTACAATGAATCACCATTATTTTTTTTTATATTTATTAAAATAATTTACCAACTTAAAAAACGGGATTCGAAGTTTCACATTTTCTCTAAGCCCTAACACCATCCTCTAACAAGTAGAAAAAAATCTAATTATTTCAATAACAAACTAAGAATATTCAACTCATATGGCACATGGTGGACGAATAGAGAAATGACGTTCTTAAGATTGGGTTGCCCACGCCCTGAAAAGACACGACTCATTGAGAATTGTCTTTTGCTGTGGAATTTTTGTATTTGACACTAAACTCAGCTCGACCAGCTTTGTCGCCTGTAAAGCTGGGGTTTGCGATGTTACGATCACTTGTATTGACTGCAGTCTGTTGTTTTCAAGAACACCACTTAAGGAAAGACAGTCGTATGTAAACACTTTCCTGTGGAAATCTGGTACACTATTACACTGATTTCTTTATCATAAAGCACCCATTATGAATCGGCTTCTTACTCGCCTTAAGTTTGTTACAGAACAATGAGAAGAGACTTAAAACCAAATTATATATCGAAAGATTCTGACTCAATTATATGCTAAAAGAGCTCCAATACAGAAATATTTTTAAGATCAGCACAAATAAATATGTGTCGCTAAAATAAGAACACTCCGTAAAGAAAAGAACATATGTTTAAAATCAAAGAACACAGAGTTTCACGGATGATCTCGCTAGACCTTACAAAACCTAAAGATTGAGAGCAGAATTATTTGAAAGAATCCAGCCACTAGAGTATGCTGATTAATTACATCTGTTTCTGACCGGGATATATGAGGTTTTGAGAAGCGTGGAACTACCTCTAAACTGATTTCTTTCCCAGATTCACTCTGATCCTGAATGATAACACCTGTTAGGGTCCCAGCTATGGGCAATGATTAACCCCGAACAAACATCAAGATGTTAAATTTATATTAAATTGACCAACAATTCATTATTATGACAAAATGGCAAGTACAACGTTAAAAAAATTATAAAAAATAAATTTCTATCAAAAGAATTACCAGAAATACATTTTTCGATAAGAAAAATATTAAAAATAAATTTTTGAAGTAAAATTACTAAAAAATGCCAACATTACGTTTTATTATTTACAAACTATATATCTAAAATTGTCTTTCCCTTAGAAATTGGAGTCGATAGATCTATCTATCGCCCGGTTCACACTCCACTCATGTCTATGAACAGGTTAAGAGGCTCATCCCTTGTTTCCTGTTTAGGATGTGGTTTCCGGCTTTCTCTTTTCCAATCTTCTCACTTTGTTTTTTTTTTTTAATTGAAGTAGATAGATCTATCTATCGCCCGGTTCACACCCCACCCATGTCTATTGAACAGGTTAAGAGGCACATCCCTTGTTTCCTGTTTAGGATGTGATTTCCGGCTTTCTCTTTTCCAATCTTCTCACTATTACGTAGCCCCCTGCACATCAGTGGCGTTACCGCCTTGCTCGGGGTGATACGATTAAAAAAAAAAGTATAAATTATCTACAAAATATTTAGATTTCAGCACTAAATAACAAATACTTGGTCGGGAATGTTGCAAAGAAGCATTCCTCACAAAATCCATTAACTACTAGAAATTAGATGTTACAGAACTATTATATAATGCAGATCGCATGACAAATGATACTGGGCGAGACACCATTAGACACAAAACACGCCTGTTGGAAGACATACGACTTTCAACACAAAGGTGCAATTGTACGGCTACATCACAAAGGCTAAACATCTTTCAACTTTCATCCTAGAAGGTACCATCTACAAGATGGTACCTTCTAGCTGAAATTAACTGAAGGGGCAGACAGAAGAAAGAAATGAGCAGAAAATGTAGATTGGAAAGTATTTTGCAGGTATTGGCTTGAGATCGAGACATTTGTATGTAACTAGTCAGTTACTCAGCGAATTTATGCTCATATCCGATCATTTAACTGATAATTATGAGAATTAAACTATAAGAATTTACCAAAACACAAAGAGAACACTTTGGCAACGTTGAAAAATAAGTTACACTGTCTACAAAAAAGCGCTAATTTGCGCCAGTTAAATAATCATGAACAAATATGTCACTAGTAAGAAGCCGATCTATACTAAAAGTGGTTTCACACGTCAGTCGGTTTTGCTCTAAGATTGTCTTCTGTTACCTACGTTCGTTAACATCTTTCTTGGGTGCCTAATGGTTGGCGCTCGTTAGGAACAACAGATCACAGTCAACATTGGTGGACGCAACATCGAAAGACTTTGCAGACGACCAAACTTTTCCATTTGGAATCTTAACACATGCAAAAACTCCACAGTGAGAGAAAATCTTCAATAGGCTGTTTTTTTTTTTGTCCTGGGATACACATAATCTATAAACCGTGTTTCTATATTTGTTTGCCACACGTTATATGAGTAGAACATTCTTGCAACGCTGTTGAAATAATCTAAATCAATATTTCAAATTTGATCTTAAGCAGACATTAAAAACACGGAAATTAGATGGCACAAGCTAATCAGAATCAAAATTCTACTGATTTATTCCTTTCTCTATAGTCCTATTTTGTTCTTTTCTAACGGACTGGGAATAATTATATGAAGATCACTTAAGATTTTAAAATGAATAACTTGTCGAAGGTTCGCATTCATTGTGGGAACATCTGATTAATTGGCTATCAAATAAATGTAGAATCGATAGATATATATCACTTTCATTTGCATGATTCCGACAATTATTTATCCAATTAGAATCAAATGATTTCAAAGCATCATGCGCAAAAATGCCGCTTTTACATTTTCTTTGAAAAAGAGTGGTAATTAGACTTTCGACATATCGGAATTCTGTGCTTTTGATTCCACTTCGCAACTTCTAAGAATTTTCAGACGTTTTCGTAATTATTGAACTTGGAAACTATCCGGGAACGTGTTAAATTCTATGCTTTACGATAGTTATACATTAACGTTTCCCTCAAAATCCGTCGAACTATCCCAGATATTTATGAGTATATCACGTCAACCACCCGGTAGTGCATGATGAGCGGTGAGGATTTTCATAAAATAGCTGGACAATAAGTGGTTGCTGGGTGACTAAATCGTCATAACCCATGGCTAGGTTTCCAGAACTGTGTATCGTACTTGAGTTCTTTTTTGCTTGCCAGCAGTGTCTTGCAAAGCGCATTCTGCGTTCACGTAAGATTGTAGAAACAGCAGGGATGGGTCCATGTGTCTTCAAGAGATGCTAAGTATAGCTCTCAGCATCCGATTGTACCTTCTATCAAATTTAAACTGTAGGGTTTTACTTAATGTATGGGGACATTAACACCGTTGTTACCGTGGCTAGGAAGGATTTCGCGTTGAGGTTGGCTGGATGATTGGATTTCCAGATTACGTCCATAATGACTTGGGGTAATTTCTAAATGATTTAATTACTTTCTAGTATATACATATTTATTTCCAATGCTTTTTATCCCAACGCACATATTGTCCTTTATGAGACTTTGTAAGCAGGAAGCTTCATGATACAGGTAGCTATATGAACAAAAGTTCGAGAGAAGAGTTTTCTTTCGTACATTTCGATTAGAGAATCGACGGACCACGCCTCGGATGAAGAATATAGGTCTCGCGTCCAACATACTAAACAAGAGTAATTGACGAATATTGGGTTACAGTAAAATGTAAGTTAAAAAAAATAATAATACTTCTTGTTATTCATTAATAAGCAATTTGTATACACTCAACACTCCAATTCATTATACACTTATTAATTTAGACGTTATATTTTATTGAATACACATATTCGAATAGATGTCTTGTATTTCAAACATCTACCGGCCTGTGGATTTCGTAATCTTAAGAAAATCTACCTCCAACATGATTCAAACCATGGTCCGGTTTTTACGGAAAACCATTATCTAATCCGATGTGATTTAAACAAATCTTAAAGAAACATGAATAACTTAGGATTTACATGATCAAATGTAAAAAAAAAATGTATTTTAAAAATTGGTCACAATCTTGTTTTTAAATTTTGAAATTGCGTTAACATTACTTTATTATATGCAAACATTGTGGGACGCTATAGGAAAGAATTGAAGATAAAAGGAATAGAGGAAAATTAGTGACAAACCTACGGATAAGGATAAGGATATCGAAAGACAAAAACTGACAAAAGCTACAAAGAATAGGACGTAATGGAGGACCATTATCACTCACATTTACAGAGGTTACGGCGTATTGAAAAATATGCCCAAAGACCAGTGAAAGTATGATTACTTTTACCTGAAGTTCACTATTAGACATTTTTTAACTACATATTTAAAAATTTACATTTCGGATACATTTTGCAAACGCTAGTCACCCACATGGTTGCGAAGCCAAGCGGAAAAATAGAAAGTTAATAACAATGAACTTAATATATTCTCGGAAGAAATGGCCTAAAAATATTCTACTGGATTTGAGCATATAAATTTATTGCTTTCTTGAAACAGAATGGAAAGTAATTTTTCTGTCCAGAAGTAGCCGATCTGTTGTGGTATGACGAATAGTCATGGGAAAGTCGAACTCAAAATTTAGATTTGTTCTTTATTGAATTGTTTGATTAAATTCAAAACCAGTTAAAAGAAGTTACTATGTTTAGATTTTGTATTGACTTCAGAAACTCCCTAGAGTACAGATTCATATTTATAACACACACACACACACACAAATATATATATATATATATATATATATATATATATATATATATATATATATAAGACAGTGAAAAAACAAGTAGATTAAAACCTACTGTTGAAGCATTTATTTTATAAAAAGTGGTCAGTACAGAGTAGAGCCTAATATAGAAATTTTGTTATTACAATGCTTTATAAATGCATTATGCACTACACAAAAAGTTTCATGTTTCAGAACATTGCTGTTCGAAATTGTTCTGAAACATGAAAAAATTTGTGTAGTTATATAATGCTTTTAAAAACCCGCGAATGTAACCGCGAAAAAAAAAAGATTATATTGAATATATAGGGTGATAAAAAGATAATTTCCTATTTTAAAATATTTATAACTTATTTATTAACCATATATTTTACAAGAAATGCCTATGTCTGGAAAGCGATTAGCATGAAGTGTTATTCAGAATTTGAAATGATCATCCAATTTTGCGACTAGCACAGAAAGCGCGCCAACTGATTTCACCAGAAACTATTGTTCATAGTTTCATTTAATATAGAACTGAATATTGTACAAAAATAGATACGAAATAATGATTCAGTGAGGAGAAAGCTGACAAACATTAGTACTGTCTTTCAAGAGCTTGTCCATAAATTTACTAATGCCAATATTGAATTTTGGGGCCGAAATAGTCAGCAATATTAAAAAAAGGTCAGCAGAATACATAGCATAAATTTCACTGGCGTAAAGTGAAAATCAGGCCCATTGAAATGGTGGTAAATGTAAATCACCATGACAAGATATACAGAATAGAACATGATTATTAAAACAAGTCGCTTGCTGCCACATAAGGTCCGTTGCCCCCAGATATTTACTTTGAGCTCCTTGATAAAATTCAAACCAGAATAAGCCTTGTTACGGGTCCCGAACTGACGGCTCGGCCCCAGTCCCTTTCCCACTGCCACTTCCGTTCTGTGCTTTCTGTTAAATAAATACTTTCATGTACTTGTTCGGATGAGGTTTTTGGTACCAAGACTGTTTGAAATTAAGCACAGTACTAGACTCGCCTCGAGATCTCCTCCACTTACAGATGAATTGACTAGATGTCACCTTAAATTCTATATTAACAGTTTCTTTCTTCACACTTCTAGCTTGTAGAACTTCCTTTCTGTCTCCATGCTTTCCAGTCAACTTTAATCTACAAAAATTAAAATGCAATGTCAATCGCTGTCTACTGTCCTCCTGATTACTCTTTTCTTTTCTCGCTCATTAATTATGTTTCTCTTTCTTATTCTTTCACACCTTATAACTGTTTGTCCCTTAGTGGCTTGCATGGAGTAATAATAATTTAAAATATGGTTAGCATGTTCACTATGCACATCAATTTCTAGGTTTTAGTTGACTCAGCCTCGTTGAAATTAAATAAAGTCTATTTTTTCAGTTTGTGGAGGGCATCGCCTTAAGGGGAATCGCTTAAGAGAAAATTAATGAGCCTGAAAGAAGAATCCTCAAAGTAGAAATATGACGAAAATTAAGCGATTTTTATTCCTAGTTCAACGTATACTTTGGGACGCTCTTTTCAACCCAGCGTTATTCTTCATAACCTTATAGGTAGGTATGGATAATATGGAAAAAACTCCAATTCCGATTATTTTATTTTTTCTTGTGTATTTTAACACTTCAAATTTGATGCTTGTAATTAGAAGAAAAGCTTTTAATCTTTTTCCTTTGATAAATACAATGCTTCGGTTTCCTTATCTGTTTAGAATAAACGTCTGCAGTAACGCTACATCCATGTTCCAGAGTCTCTCAGTCTAATGTTTAATGGTTAGGAAACTTGTTTCGCTAGAACCTTTTATAACTGAGTAATGATTTCTATCCTAATTTGATCTGTTGATGGATGTCTGAATTGTTTGTTGGCACTTGTTTCCCACGTTTCAGTAACATATGGTTTTCATTTTCTGATGACAGAAAATCTATTTTCCATTACGTATAACAACGCATTGACTGTTGCAGATAGGATAACGCCGTTTGAGTCTCAAGACAAAGCTCATACGTTCTTCTATTAAAGTTTTCTAAATTTGCTTTGGGCATTTGATCAATGCATTAATTTTTTGTCTTTACTTCTGAGATGATGCAATATTTACAGTATTCACATTATTTGAATTATTGTTCTCATCTTTGTTGCAATTTGCACGACGTTTCGACCATGGTACGTTCCTGCCTTTTTCAGGCGCTAAGAATTTCGAACTGAACCCTTTATTACAATTACTGGGGTATATCATGGTCATTTCTTACGTAGTAATACCTCGATGGAAAGTCATAAGTTATTTCCCTCTAACCTAGTTCCTGTAACTTGACCAAAGAGTTGTGAGTTCAAGACCTGGCTACAAATAACTCATGACTTCCTATCGAGGCATTACTTCGCAAGGAATGAGAATGATATACCACAGCGATTGTAATAAAGAGTTCAGTTCCAAATTCCTAGCACCTGAAGAAAGCCGGAGCGTACAACGCCCGACACGTCGTAAAATGGCAACAAAGATGAAAACAACAGTCCAAATAATGTAAATACTGCATTAAATGTTTGTGCTAAAACACTGCTACTTTGTTAAGGAACGAATTTTATCACCCCTTTCAAAAAGTTCTTCATTCAGAATCGTTTAACTTCCAGAGCAAAGTATTTTGGATAAAACTTATGTCATTTTTATATTTCTTAAATGTAATTTAAAACATGCATCAGCCTCCTTTGTATCCATATACCGCACACCGCAGAGGCCTTTGCAAGAGTAGTACCGTTTCGGAATCAAGAGCGAATATGTTTTTTACTTTTATAATGCTCCTTAGAGTTAAGCTTTGAAAATCACGATAATCTGCGTGAGTTTTGATAATATACCTAATAATAGAGGCAATAACCTAGTTCTAGTCACAGAAGATTGCTATACAACACTTGTCTTGCTTTGCTGTTGGAAAATTTATCGCGTTGAAATACGTACCTGCTTTCTGAACATACAAAATAAAATCAATTTTTTTCCAAAATTACAAGTCGATTATTTAGTAAACCTATCATTTAGTTTCACATTTTTCTAAATGTTCCATCAACTTTTACCTTCCGTTCATGAAGATAGGATGTAGTTTAATTTTGGTCCATTTGCGTGTTGCAACTTTAAATTTCGTACCAGATATTATAAGTTGACATTATAAAGCCATTTTTCTAATTAGTTCAACAAACTGCAATCTGGTGCTGTATAATTTGTATTGTGCGGTGGATAAACTGAAATTCCCTTTTCTTATTGTTTTCATTATCTATTGCAATGCTAAGAAAAAACATTAGGTGCTTGCAAGTTTCCATAATACCTTTTTGGTAGATAATCTATGAAAATTAGGCTTCGTTTGACCTCCTTTAAGAAACATTTAAAAAGAATATGTGAGTAAAATCGCCTTCAGTTCTATTAGCTAGACCATTTTTTGTACACATGTCGTTAAATAAAAGACTTTGATAAGCACAGAAATTAACTAACTTCTCCATGAAGTATGACAGTTTGTAAGCTTGTCTAGCAAATCTGTTAGACAGTATATTGAACACTACACTAATGTAGCCATATACCTTACCGAGTTATGCTCTTAAGACGAATCATAATTTATATCGGTCGGTTTGGAAAAGGTGATTTCAAACCCAGAATCCTATTCGGCATCAGTTGCATAGATCAAAGACGATAATCTGCATTGGCACATTGATAAAAAATCTGACACGAAGCTTGTTTAGGACAATATTAAATAAATTTCCCCAGGGGTCCCTCTTTGCAATATTACGCTTTCTATTTCTTTTTGTTGAGTAGCACTATATAAAGAGAAATGTCTGACAGAATGAAATAGAATGCAAAAATCATATTTCTTTTAAAGATTAATGTGATCTCTTGGAAAAGATTAAAACACATGATGGATCAACTTTTTCGAGATATACACATATTTTTTCTTATTGACTGTTATACAAAATAAAATAAATTGTTTTACTTAATCACTGTAGATGATGTCGCTGACTCTTTCATTGATCGAACGATTTATTTGTTTAACGGCATGTCAACTCCTTATGGGTCATTTAATACCGAAATTTGAATTACTTGGGAGTTTTGTTGTAATAAAAATATTTTATATTTAATTCTGATTTCACAGTTGAATACATGGTAGATGACACTCAGCTTTTGTGCATATATATGTTTTTACTAGATTTTATTAAATACTACAGGTACTGATATTTGTACTAAGTACTGCAGGCAGTGATATATGTGTTTTATGTTGTAGTTTTTTGAAGTTATATATGAGAATGCAGTTTGATTTCTTTAAGAAATTGGAAGAAATTATATGAATTAATGTATTGAAGTAGTTATTTCATGCTGGTTGATTGATTGGTTGATTATTTCTAACGGCTTATCAATCTTTATGGGTTATTTACTGCCAAAATCTAAATATTTGAGACATATTTTTATGGTTCAACTAAATATACGCTATAAATATATAATGTTGTTAATTTTATTTTAAATTTATATTGTTGGTAAATCTTTGTATAAAAATATATTACTTGTATTTTCACTTCAAAAAATGATTTTTATATGTTAATATTTTATGTTATTTGGCTTTCATAACTGAATACTTGGTAAATAAGCCTCAGATTTTTGGGCATATAATTTTGTGTGGACATAATTACTGGAGGCGGTGATATGTATGGTTTATATTGTAGCATATTTAGTTATATTTTGGAATACAGTTTCATTTAATAAATTGTAGGATATTGTAGGGATTAATATCATGAAATATTTCTTTCATGTTGGTTGCTTGATTTTATTTCTCATCCTATCAACCTCTATGGGTTATTTAAGGCCGAAATCTAAATATTTTGAATACATTTTTATAACTTCAAATTAATATACTTGGACACAATTATGTACCAACAATAGATGAAATGTATTGGTTGTATTTTTACTGTAAAAATTAACGCCATTTAATTTTTATAGTGTTTCTGTTGGGTTCACTATTAATAACTGTAACGCTAACAGGTGCTACCATCACAGATCAGGGTATACCCGTGAACAACCGCAATTAATTTGTTGTACCACACTCCTCAAAACATGCAATCTCCCGGTCACAGACCTTACTGCCTGATGTAGTTTATCGTCATACCCGGAAAACATTAATGTAGTCGCGCTTTTAATTATAGACCAGTTTTTGATTCTTCCTCTTCTCACTGTCTATACCCAATCGACGCTGACGTCTTCTCTGTAATGCAAAATATTCTAAATTTTTTTTTATCATATGACACTGAGACGTAAGAAATCATGGCATTTTTCAGTTCAGTTTTAGGCGAATGTATAATTTCGAAAGCTATGCGAGGCACTGAGTATCTAAGAAATTTGTTAAAAACAAAGAAGAAAATGTTAGATTGCTATGTGTTATTCATCTCGTTATATGCAAGAGAATATCCACGGAGTTCAAGAAAATGGACGGAGCAAGTAAGCAACGAGGAAATCAAAGAAAATGGCAACAAAAAAGAACACTTCTACTCAGAATCAGGAAAGGAAAAGCTGAAATTACTTGAAAATGTAAACAGGAAATAGGGCTTGTAAAACTAACTAAATAAATAAATTTAGAGATAGCACATGCAGAATCGATTGCCAGGTAAGCAAAAACTCAGGGTTGCTGAGGTAATTTGCCGTTAGCTCTCAAAACCAAAAAGAGCGCAACACAGTAGCCGACAAGCCGAGCCATTCACAGAGAGCATATTTCGTGACCCTTCCCGCTAATTCACGATACAATAGTCTTCTAGGCCAAGAAAGGTCACTAAACAAAGGAATCTGTATAGGAATGATAACTAAAAACTTCCCGAAATAACACAGAAGTATGGCGGAATTTTATTATAAACAATAAAATAAGCCACGTCTCATATTATTGTTCTTGGGGAGTTCCACGTGGTGCAATGGTTGGCAAGCTTGTTTGGCTAGGTCAATTGCTACTGAATAGCGAGTTTGATTCTCACTCAGTGCCCTATAAATATGGCCTTGTGCCATATTTAAGCCATACTTGGAACATTGGGGTAATCTTCTTGGGTACGTAGATATAGTTTAATGGTTATCACGCTTCTCTCGCAAGAAAAATTACGCCTGAGTAGTGAGTTCGATTCTCATTAAAAGACTTCCATTCTCAGTTGATAATCATTTTGTGCGTAAACACCTTTAATACTTTCTTAAATTTTTGCCTGATTATTGTTGCTTTGCCCAACTGCGCTTGCATATATATATAAATTAAATAAATTGCAAATGTTATGTTTGCTTTTTTTAATAAAAATCTTTCCCACTCACTGATAATATTTCGTGTATCATGATTGAAACATGTAAGAATTGCGTAGTAAATTTTACAGTTGATTTTATTATCTATTTTTCGATGTTCCAAAAAAATAGATAAAAATCAACTAAAGTTACAGTGCATTTTTTGCATCTTTCAAATATGATGCACAAAATATTATTCGTACGTACGAACGAATATCACTGAAAAAAGCAGACATGATGTTTGCAATTTATTTACCCTGACAGGACTAAAAGAGAATTTGATACCCCCCCACACACACACATGTATATATATATATATATATATATATATATATATATATATATATATATATATATATGTCTGCTTAGTATTATTTTGACGTACTTTCTAGGTAAATTTTACTATTATATTCATCACAGTCACAGTAGCGTATTTTGTTTGTTTTAGGCACAACTTAATTAATAGACGAGTATAAGATGGATGCAATATTAAAAAAATTCCTTGTCAATTCCGTTTTTTAGCAATTTTTGCCAATTTAACTAAATTATGACTAATTAATTGACATGTTCTTTTAAGTTTCAGAAAATATATATTAGCATCAAACTAATCCGTCGAAAAATATGTATGCAAATAAAGCTTAAACATTTTTCAAACATTAAGAATCACTCATCAATAAATGAAATCAATGTATTTAAAAATGTGTTTAAAATGCAATACTTGACGTGTGATTTTTAAAGCAAATTTGTAAATTTATAGATTAATTGATTACATTTTATAAAAACAATACATTTTTCAAAATTGTGAAAATAAACTTTATATGTTGTTATTAAGGTTATATGTTAACAGTAATTTTATTTTTAATTAACGTTAAAAGAAGAATTAAATCAATACAGAATAGCATCAGTACAACAAAGAAATCGATTTTCTTTGTTTAAAATTACATTCTTTAATCCTTTATAATCTTATATGAAAGGAATATAACCATTCTTATAATCTTATATTATATGATATGATTCTTAAAAACACAGATATATTTTTTACTGCAGTAGAAATATAAGGAAATTAAAAATTACTTAAATAATACTTCTTACCTTAATTCATTGTTTTTTTCAATTCTTGTTTGTCATAAAATATTTAATCGCACCTAATGAGCTAATTGTTAATTATTTTCTGATTTTAAGTTATATTAAACTAAGTAATAACTGCTACAAAATAAAAGTAGGGAGAAAGGTTGTGCATGAACAGAATTATCGTTTCTGAATTTCAGTCTAAAATTTTATCTAAAATGTAATTCTTTAAAAACGCTATATTTAATAATTTTTTTATATTCTTTAAATATGCCGTTATTTACTAATTCTACATTCTTACATTTTTCAAATATGCCACTATTTAATAATTGTACATTTTCAGATTCTTCAAATATGCATTTATTCAATTATTTTATATTATTAGATTCTTAAAGTATAACTTTATTTAATAATTTTAAATTTTTATATTCTTCAATTATGCCTTGTTTTAATAATTTTGCATTCTTAGATGCTTCAAATAAATAAGCAGTGTAGATTTTTCCCCTCGACATGTTCTGTTGAGTTTCAGAAAAAAGCCTACATTTCTAAAAGAATATCTTTTATGCAACACCCCGCTCAAATTTTTCTGCATTTTATTGAATCGTTTTTGTTAAGTTTCGGATAGAATCTTCAGTATTTTCAATTTGTATTTATTTTTTTAATAAGCTAACATAGATCTTTTTATATATAATTGTCTAAAGATTTGCGGACAAACCAACACATCAAATTTAAAAACGTTCACCATATAAATGGTAAACTGACTGAAAAAGTATTCCCACAAAATCTAATAAAATAGCCTGCTATAATCTATTTGCATGGTATTTTATAATCGTTTAAAATATTCCTAAAAAGTTAACATATTAATTTTTCAGTTACTTTATAAGTGACTTTTGGTAAAATATATATTTATTTATTTTGTCCCTGTTTAATCAATACAGTAACTGTGCTTACAGTGTTCGGAACTTAATATACACACGACTCTATATACATAAACTATACAGATATTTATTTACAAATATTTAGCAGATAGCACCCAAAATAACAAAAACTTTAGACAATTCTTTTAAAATTTGTGTTTTTAAGAAGAAAATTGATAAGAACACATAATATATTATATAAAAAGCTAATGATATAACCAGCATATATATAAGTAGATGTTGAAAAATTTCGCAGCAAAGAATTATTTTACATAAAATTGAATATTCAGTTGTTTGTTCAGATACTGAGATTGGGCTCCTGAGAAATTTCCAGCATGTAATGGGGTGCATGCCAACCCAAAACCCAACCCCACATGCACATGACTTATATATATATATATATATATATATATATATATAGGAATAATGTCTTGATACCACAAGATGAAAATACAGATCTGAATAAACAGAATTTCAATCAACGCTTCTTCAGAGACCAATCATTAAGACAAGTGTATTTACATTAGACTAGATGGAGAAGAATTTATAGAGAAAAGAATGGAACACATTTAAAATTACAATTGATATGAATACGTAAAATTAAGAAAATAAATATACTTACAATTAAAATAAATGCGAAAACAAAGAGAATAGGTAAATCAGCCAGCAGAGCATTAAAGAGAAAATAATCGCTTATATATCCCTAAATAAATGTAGAAATTACAAAACAGTTTGTTTGCTTGCAATGTGATGGCTACAATAATTTCAGGTGTAAAGCTTCCAAAATAAATAATTAATATTTGGATCTACCTGCGTGCAAAATAGAAAATTAATCTAACGTGACGAGCATGACTCATTTTCCAATAGGTGTTGTCCAATTACTGACTAGTATGCTGATTGCGACACACATGTATTATTAAGTCAATTAAATCTGACATATTTGGAAAACGTGTTGGCTTATTCTCGATTCCAATCTAAGACACGTCCGCCCTATATACTCAGCTTCCCACTGACATCTGGTCTTAATAAATGAGTAAACTGTTATTATGATAGGACAGACGGTCTTCTGAAAATTATATATATATATATATATATATATATATATATATAGCAAATAAGCTGTCGCCCCAAGCTACACGGGTTTCAGCTGCAAGAAATCTTAAAACAGAAGGTCGTAGCTACATTGGTGCGACAGCTTATTTGTAAAGTATATTTTGGTCTACTTTCTTCCTGTTAAATTTTGTATCGAGCACTTTCTTTTTGCATCATACCTTGGGAGCGGTTGTTTTATGCGTTCCTCTGTTTATATATATATATATATATATATATATATATATATATATATATATAACGTTTTTATTAAAATACTGTTCAAATCTTGCACGAGTATATGCAATATATCTGCGGTAGCTAAGCAAGTGACATCGAACAGAAAGAAAAGATTGCAAAGGGAAAAAATTGAAAGAAAACTCATGACAAATCAAAGCCGATTTCAGCTCGGTTAGATATCTCAAAAAATAAAATAAAAAATAGTCACTTGACATTCTTCAAACAATTCCTGTCTCTTTGTTTTTTGTCTTTATCATTCAATGACTTTTTTGTTCGGTTAACAATGCTCTTCCTTCAAACACATTAACTCTATTCATGAAAGGAAAAAAATGCTGGTTAAAATTTGTTCTATTTGTTTACGAGATCAATTTGTTTTTGTTTTATTTTTCGTATCAAATTAAATTCAGAACTGATTTGAATTCAAAAGATAAATACATATCATTTCGAGAAAATTTGCATAAATATAATATTTTTTCAAAATCACCGATTAGTCAGAAAGTCGACATCAAATTCTCTTGTTCAAAAGAGTGTGTTTGAACTGTGATGTTTTATTCACAATTACTCTGGTTCTTAAGGCGATTATGTTTTGGGGCTGAATAAAGAAACTTATTTGATATATCATGTCATCTCATAAGTTCTGTCCGAATTTTGGATAAAAAAGAGAAATGACCAAAACATCGTATTTAATCAAGATTTAATCATCAATGTACACTCACTGATTTTCTATGACTTCCTTCCATCTATTTTTAAGCTGATTAATCCTATTAAAGTAAAACTCTTGGTTTTGAAGCGAAGAAATCTGCAATGTCAATTTCAATCTCTTCCTGGCTTGTGAAAATTATTTCTGGCAAATGATCATGCAAACTACGAAACAAATAGTAGTCTGAAGGAGCAAGGTTGGGAGAGTAAGGTTGATGGGGAATGTTTTCCCAACCAAGCTCTTCGATCTTCTCTGATGTGATTTTTGCAGTATAAGGTCATTCATTTTCCTGGGGAAACATCACTCGTTTTCGATTCACTAAGGCGGGTCTTTATTCTTCAAAACTTAGTTCAAACTCTCTAATTGCTGAGAGTAGACTTGAGCATTGATTGTTGCATTAGCTGATAACAATTCAAAGTGAATTACTTCTTTGCAATCCCACCAGATAGAGAGAAGACCATTTTTTCTCATGAAGTTCCTTTCTCGGTTGTGGTGGGTTTTTCCCCTTTACCAAACCGCAGTTTAGGATGTTTAACATTACGATAAAAAATCCATTTTTCATCACCATTTAAAAGTCTATTCAAAAAGGGTAAAATATGTTTGCGAGAATGGAGTGAAGAGCAGATGTCAACTCGGGATTTGCAGTTGCTTTCAGCCAATTCATGAGGTACCCATTTTCCAGGTTAGGAACCTTTGAAAGTTGCTGAAGATGACAATAAACAGTTGTATGGTTTGAACTAAGCTTTATTGCCATATCGTCAACTAATAATACAGGGTTTTCTTTAAGAGCTGCCTCAAGAAGCTTATCAACGAACTCAACTGGATGATCTGTTTGATCTCCATTTTTAAGGCTGAAATCTCCACTTCTGAATTTTGCAAAACACCGGCTGCTAGTTTTTTCATTCAACCACTTATTTCCATACCATGAGTGAATATTTCAAGCCGGTTCTACTGCAGAGTTTCCTTTTTTGTATTCATAAAGCATTACGTGCCTTAAATGCTCCTTGGATACTTCCATGTTAGAAGGGCTTTAATCAAAGTTTTTCATATTTCTATTAATTTGCAAAATAAAATTTAGTTTAAATGTATCCAAATACATAAATTTTTTTAAGTACTATTGAATTTTATTTAAATTTAATGAAATTAAATTCGGACAGAATTTACGGAATGACCTAATAGATGAGAATAAACTGTCAGATTTAATTATGTATGACAATGTTTTTACAATAAAATTGATATTAGCCAGTGTTGGCAAAAATATTTACATTAGCAATTTATTTAGTGTGTTTCTATGATTCTTATCCTAAGGGAAGACTCTGAGTTATTCTCTAAGCGAGATAAATTTATCTACATTAAAGATACCTCTATTCAAAAAGACGAAACCGTTATTCAATATATAATCAATGAATAAATTCAATTATCCAATATAAAGATACTTTTATTAAAAATAAAAGAGACACATAACCAAAGCAAAAAAGGCTTTATTCATTTCTTTAAAGATGAGAATTCAGCGTGACGTGGAACATTAATGAATTGAAAAGCATTTTGGTTACATAATGCAAACTATTTTTGTCAAGTTTTGACATAGGTTATTAAAAAGTGTTTTTTCATTGATACTAACTCAGATGTCGGAGATTTGGCCAAATATTTCTCGCAAAATTATGTCATGTGAGAACACAAACAATTGATAGTCATGGAAAAGTCCTGAAAAATCCGAGTAAGTCTATTCTTAAATTGCTCTCTATTGAATCTATTTGACCAGCAGAATATTTTGTCTTCAGAGAACTGAAATCCTCTTGTATTGGCTTTACCATTAAATTGAAAGGTGATTGAAAATATTTAACAATTCATAATTTGTAAGTGTGTTAAATATTCTCCGACCGCAGTATGTTATTTCCCCCAGAAGTGTATTTACATTAAACAAATATTGTTTTATGGAAAAATGCAAGCTGGCAAACTAAAAAAGAAAAATATTGTTTTAAAAAGTCAAGAATGAAGACACCGGGTGACAGATAAATTGTTTTAAGACAGCTGCTCTTCAGGTCAAGAAATTTAAAAATATAAATATATTTACATTTAAATAAATATTATTTTTGGAAAAGAAGAATACAAGACCAGCTTTGCATTAAAAGAATGTAGGTTGTTTTGATAAATAGCTGTATTCAGGTCAGAGAATATAAATCATTGAAGGTAGTAGCTAAAACAGTAATAATAATAATTTGAGAATATAAACAATGTGTCTGGGAAAAATGATAACAAAAACGACTGAATATCGGCCTATATAACAGACAGAACAGAGAACTTAGGGAAGAGAAGATGAATCCAGAGACCATCTCCCTCGTATGTGCATGCCTACATCTGACAAATCCTCTACTCCACACCGCGTCACCAAAGAATAACAATGAAAATATAATTGTATAGTTTCATATATGCTTGTCCGGTTATCAATCAAGACGATAGTCATTTTGCTTTATAGTTTATATATACACGAAGGGTATAATAATTGTGCTTATTCAAGTGGTAGAATTTTTTGTCCTTATAGAATAACAGTCTCATTATTTAAACAAGCATGTTTTTAATAACGTTTTCTTTATCTAAAAAATGACAAATTCTGTCTGTCTGTTCGTGTGTCTAAAACCAACCACTCTAACTCGAGCCACAATTGCTCTACATAGACATATACTTTTTAGAATCAGGTTGATTATCAGCAACCCCTTTGCGTCTTAGATAGCGTGAATAGATTTAACGAAAGTAAAAGAAATAAATAATAAAATCTGATGATTTCATTGTTAAATATCATTATTTCGTCTGGTGTCTTTTCAAAGAACAACGTGCGTTACAAACGATTGCTTCATTTTGTTATTTAATTACCCATATGTAAGAATAAATATCAAAGAAATAGGCTCTAGAGGAAAATAATTATGCAATCTTACATACTTTGATAATATAACTGGACGATTGCTTGATTTAATTTTATTGCACCTGTCAAATCGTAAAATGATGGTCGTTCTAAATGGGCATACTTCAAAACCCTTTTATGTTGACGCGGGTGTCCCTCAAGGCAATATCCTAGGACCTACATACTTCCTGATGTAGTCATTCCCAAGTGGGAATCTAAGCAAATAACACCACCATCTATTCCCGTCTCAATAAAAAATCTGCCTGGACTGACAAAGATCTAACCACTTCTCTTAGAATGGACCTCCAATCTGTGATGGAATGGGCTAAGAAACGACTTGTAAATTTTAATGCTTCTAGAACGAAGCTGCTTTTCTTTAACCAATATTGGGAAGCTATCCTACCTTTCATCAATATAGATCACCCTAGTATCTCTGAAAGTGATACACTGCTCCTCCGGCGACTCACTCTCTCAGCTAATATCAAATTGAATAAATTCATTGAATCACTAGATATATCTACTTCCAAGAGGGTTGGGTCGCTATGCCAAGCTAGGAAGTTTTTCTAGTCAAAAAGCATCTTGCACATTTAAAAATCTATCATTTATCCGTGCTTTAAATACTGTTGCCATATTTGGTCAGGTACTCCTGCTGTTCATCTCGTGGTTTTCGACAAAATCCAAAGAAAGATCTGCAATGTAATTGGTTCCGATTTGGCTGCTTGCCTTCAACTACTTTCTCATTGACGGAATGCGGCTTTCCTTTGCCTTTTCCATAAATATTTTCACGGCTTCTGCTCTGACGAGCTTTGTTCCCTGGTACCCCGCCCTCGTCAATTTACCGTGCTCCTAGATTTGCAACTAGGTCCCACACTTTTACCGTCAAAATAAGCAAATATATTTGCCAACTGTATTTCAGCAGTTTATTTCCACGCATTTTCCATCTGTAGAACTATCTTCCTATGATTGCCTAACTGATAGCTACAATCTCTAAAGTTTAAGTACAAAGTCAATTGCCATCTTCTATTACTGTGGTTCTCACTTCTCTCTTACCCTTTCTACGAAATCGCCTATACTGCCTTTCCTGTCATCCGCCTCCTCTTATTGTAACACCCTGCAGACCAGTAGCAGTATTATCTTGCTTAGAGTGAAACGATTATAACAAAAGAAAACATACGGTTTATTTATTTTACATTGACTCCTTGACATTTTGAGAATTTATCGTTTCTTCAACTTTTTGAATTTGCTAACTTTTCTTTTGTTTTTTTCTGTTTTTAAATTACTGGTACTATTTACATTATTTACATTATTTGGACAGTTGTTTTCATTTTTATTGTCATATTCACAACTTTTTGGCTGTTATAAGCGTCGGTCTTCCCTATGGGATATACGTTAGAAATTCGATCAGAAACTGTATAGCAATAAAGATGAGTACAATAGTACGCACAATACAAATAGTTACAATATTTCACCTCAGATATACAGACAGATATTACTGGTATTTTTCTATCGCTTTCCAGAAATCTTTACTTGAATATTTTCTTTTTTAATATACATCACTTTTAATGACGAGAAACACGTTTTTTAATGAAGTAATATCTTAAGTTGGGATTTGTCTTCATAGGTAAATATCTTTGAAGACATTCTTTATTTTTCGTAATGTAGCTTAGTAAGTTTAGTAGGCTTAGTAAAATACATGGATGAATTGTCTTGCATTTATATACTTTTTAGGTTAAAGCTAGTTGTTTTTGTACAGCACCTCATAAAAGCTCTTTGCTGGGAATTTACAATAATCCTCAGTGCAAATTCCATATCCTCTTTGTCAACAATAACTTTAAAGAGATCTATAATCTTACTACCTAAAATTCAAGCTCATAACGTGACCAATGCAATCAAAAACCGCCCAGATAGTTCTACATTCATCACGAAAAAATAAAGTTGAGAAATCAATTGTCATATAATTTGCCTAATGTACTCGTTCTCGTTTCTCTTTGTGATGTTTACTTAAGAAAGATAGTTTGGTTGTTTCTATTTGTCATATGTACAAGGGTAAGTGAAAAGATTATTCGCACTTTTGCCATAGCATATGCTTAGGTTTGTCAATCTGCCTTCTTATCATGCGAAGTCACGAGTCGACAACACGTAGAAGTTTTTATGTGTGTATTGAGAAGTTTAAGAGTAACCAGAAAATCGTGACAGACTAGGGAGTAAGACATCCCACGACTGACGAGAGTATTCAGCAAGCTCTCGAGATAGTAATAATGAACAGTCGAGGTATCATCAGTTAGGTAGCATGTTCTCTGCAGTTTCGGATTAAGGCTTTTATTCTATAAGTTGAATATATCCCACCGACATGATTATTGCAGACAGCACTTGTTATTAGTCATCAATTTTCTGTCCAAATTGTTCACTAACGGCCCGAAAACTAAGATTCGAGTTGTTTTCATAAGGAAATAACTAAATATGATACCTATTAATATTAGTACAAAATACATTATATGGATGCCAATACAACCAACGAATGTCCCCGTCTGCGAGTATATACACACTTATATATATGCTCTTCTTACGATTGAGCTCTCTAGAAAGGAACATTTTAAAAACAATTACCATTTCTGCGATTTACGCATTACTCCTCAGTAATGAATTCAGTCCTCTCACTGATTGGCATGTATATACACCGCATGAAACTGACTAAAACTAAAATAAAAAAAAAGTAAAATAAAATGATCGCATTAAGTCTTAACCTGAATTCACAGATTTTATATTACAGGAGTCAGAAGGATAGATTTCATCCTAACATGACATTATATTTTTATATATTTCATTATATATAACACATCTCTGAATTTAAAACAAACAAAATTTAAATAATACAATTTAAGTAGAATTAAAAGATGGCTGGACAACAGATTTTTGGTCGACCATCATTTATTATAAATCTAGTTTGGAGAGTTTAAAATGGATTTACTTTGAAAGGCATTATTGGTGAAAATTGTCGTTCACCCACTACGTGAATGTCGCGGAATGAGATGGGGTCCTAAAAAAATAAATAAATAAATAAATGAGATATCTGAAATTTCTAACTTGAGGGCATTCTTTGTCTATTGAAGACCTCCTTTGTCTATCTATAACAATCCTCATTTCTATTAATTTGCCATTATTCTTTACCTGTAGGAGAGTAAACCCTATTGCGCAGACCGGAATCTTATCTAGAACATTGCTTTGTGTTCATATGCGTGCCGTAGTGGAGCCCCAAATACATCCTCGTAAGAAGGAAGGTACGTACATACCCACTGATCCTTATAGTGAAGGAGAAAATGATTTATTCATTGAATTCATGCTCGTCAGTCGACGTGATTTTGTTTTTTTTTCGCAATGGTTCATGAGCTTGTGTGCAAAAAGAAAAAAGAAAAAAACACAAAATATAAAATGATATTAGTTGCGCCATTCAAGTTGTCGTGTCGACGAAAAGGCAAGCACTTATATTCTGGGTCGCAAAGTGTTCAATAATTCATGCATGCTTTTGTTTAACCACTTAACGATTCCTTTTAAGATTTCGTTGGTCCTGGATCCATTATCTAAACCCGTTTACAAATTCTAAATACAAAAGGAGATTAATAGGCGGGGAAAAATGTATTTGAGACTTTATAGAAAAAAAAAACAAGACGGAAGAAAAAGTAATAAAATATAGGACAAAGTAACCAAAGATGTCCTGTGATATGATGCATTTTCGTGAACAAAAGCCTTTATCACTGTTTATACAAACATGAAATTACCTAACAATTAAACAGTGCGCTGAAATTATGAAACAATCAAAAAGTAAATTTAATTAGGTATTGTGAGTTGCGACAATCAGACGCCTTCACGTGCACCTGGTAATAAATGTGGTCACTTAAAAAGGCAACAGAACTTATACACATTTTATGTGTATAAGTTTTATGTGCTCTGCATATGGTGAGAGTCTTATTAATTCTAAATATGCAACAAACTGTTTCTAAGGAAAGGAGGGCCGTATAAACATTTAATGTGCAAGATTAATAAACTAATCTAAATTTAATTTACTCAAAAAATAAAATAAAATAAAGTGCCAATTTTACTGTGTACTGGAGATTATAGATTTTAAAATTTACATTTGTAAAAAAGTTTTTAAAATATTTTCAAGAATAATGATAGTTACTCACCCGAAATTGAGGGAAAGTTAGACGAACGAAAGTAGGGTGTATCATACTCGATGATCTTGAATAAAAAGATGGTAGAACAGGGTTTGGGAGGAATAATAAAAACTCAAAACTTATTAATAGTAGGTACCTCCACTTTTCAGCATTAATTTTCGATACCTCATTTTTAAATGAAATTTTTAAAATGAAAAACACTCTTG
The DNA here is from genome assembly GCA_037127315.1 of Ascarosepion bandense. NCBI lineage: Eukaryota > Metazoa > Mollusca > Cephalopoda > Sepiida > Sepiidae > Ascarosepion > Ascarosepion bandense. The sequence goes on from JBBBDQ010000555.1 coordinate 8,562,724, forward strand.
AAGATTTCATTTTAGATTTAATTATAAACGTAATGATTAAATTTATTATTTCCATTAAGTAAAGATTTCTGGTGTATTTCAGAGAGAAATTATATAGACTTGAATGTCACATTTAATTTCGATTTCTTAAATTTTCTTAAAAACGGCCATTTTCTTCATTTTAAGAAATTTGTAAATATTTTTTTTAAATAGGAGTAGATAGATCACACTATGGCCCGGTCTATACTCCTCTCATGTCTATTGAACTGGAGTAGAGGCTTGCCCCTTGTTTCCTGTTTAGGATGTGGTTTCCGGCTTTCTCTTCTCTCTATTCAGACTTTGGTTTTGGTGATTTCGTGATTTTCCTGCGATCTGGCCGGTTGGTGGCAACGGCTCATCACTGTGAGTGTATCGGGTTGGCAGTTTCCTGGTTGCTGCTTCCGACTGGTAGTTAGGAGCCCTAACTCTTGCGTAGCGTCAAGAGCGGCTGCTATGATCAACAGTTGTATTATATCGGGGTTCTTGTAGTGCCATGTCGCGCATGGATAGGTGTCCCTGCAAGCGCTTTTGGTGGGCAACCCTGAGGCCACACCTTGTTGCAGCCCTAGCTAGTTTCCTTCCCGTACTGATCGTGGATAATGACCGCCTGTATCCTCTACTCTACGTCCCTTTCTATAAACAAAAACATGAGGAAACAAATCAGAAACGACCCTAAATCAGTTAAATTCAAACCACCTAAACCCATTAACCGTTCTTTCACTAATATCCGGGGCATTCGTACGACCTTTCCTGGTGTAGAAGCATTCCTGCATGAGAAGTCCCCGGACATCCTTGCGCTCTGCGAAACTAACTTCAACTCAGCTATTCCCTCCTCTGACCTCTCCATCCCTGGATATCTTCCCCTCTTAATGAAGGATTCCACTGTCCACATGAATGGGCTGGGTGTCTACGTCAGCGAACACCTCCCCATAGCTAGGGTGACTTCACTCGAATCTACTGACCACCAATAAATATGTCTCCGCCTGTCTCTCCTCAGTTCGGTTCGTTACCTATTCTTTCTTTAACGTTCTCCCTTCTCTCCTGACTCCTCCCTACTAGTTAGCATTGCTGACGACATAGATAAGGCTATTTCCTATCACCCATTCGCCCACATATTTGTATTCGGAGACCTCAACGCCCATCACTCTGTGTGGATTGAAAACCCTGTTACTGATCCAGCGGGCATTCACGACATGAACTTCGCTATTTCCCAATGGCTTACGCAAGTGGTGGACTTCCCCACTCGCTTCCGAAGCACTCCCTCGGGTCATTCCTCACTACTAGATATATGTTTCACCTCTGCGCCTGACGCCTGTCAATCTCGCAGCTTTGCCCTCTCGGCAACCCCGACCACACTGTAGTCTCTCTCGGTATTTCTTTCAACTCTCACTCCCCTCAGGATCCCTCTACCCATAGGACCTCCTACCTATACCAAAAAGCTGACTGGGATGCCTTTCGCGATTTCCTCTGCGACGTCCCTTGGGGAAAAGTGTTCGATCTATCAGCTGATGACTGTGCCTCTGAGGTCAAGTCATGGGTGAGAGCTGGCATTGATGCCTTCATACCCACCAGGAAGTATTGCCTAAAACCTCATTCCTCTCCGTGGTTCTCTCCTGCATGCTCAGCCGCCATTGCCCACAGGAACCATTACTTCCGTCTATTCCGGAGACAGTCATCTGATCACAATAGGCGCCTGTTCATATCTGCTCGCAATGAGTGCAAGAGAACCCTAAATGACGCCAAACGGTTGTTTGCTGAGAGAAACATCGTATAGCTGAGCGCAAGTTCGGCTCCAAGGACTATTGAAGGATTTGCAAACGAGTGCTGAACAATAGCAAATCCTCAATACCTTCTTTAATCCATGAATTTGAGGTTCTCACGTCATCTGCGAACAAAGCTGAGTGCTTTGCCCGCAGATTCTCATCCAACTCCACATTTGACTCATCTGGAGTACATCCAACCGACTTCCCTATTAGAACTGAGGCCAAACTGCACGACATCTATATTACCCCGACAGTCGTATCCCGTGTAATCTCAAAACTCGATCCCCATACGGCGAGTGGAGACGATGGAATCCCGGTGATAGTCTTTAAGAGGTGTGCTCCTGAACTTTTTCCTGTCCTCTCTAAACTGTTTAACTACTGTCTTTCTGCTTCCTGCTTTCCTGCATGCTGGGAGTTCTCTTCAGTCGTTCCTGTATTTAAGAATTAGGGTGAACCCTCAGACCCATCCAACTATAGTTCTATCAGTCTTCTACCGATATTCGGGAAAGTATTCGAGGCTATAATCTATGCTGAAATAATTCAAACTCTTCTCTGACAGGCAATATGGCTTCCGTTTTGCCAGGTCCACGGCCGACTTGCTAACCACCGTAACGGAGTACACGCTCCAGGCCTTTGACGAGACTGACGAGGCTCGTGCGGTTGCTCTGGATATCTCCAAGGCTTTTGACAGGGTTTGGCGCTCTGGCCTCCTATGCAAGCTACGGGGTTACGGCATTACCGGACGCCTGCTTGACCTAATCCAATCTTTTTCAAATAACCGCAAAATGAAGGTAGTTTTGAATGGGCATACCTCTACATCCTACAGCACGAAAGCTGGTGTCCCAATGGCTCTATCCTGGGCCCGACGCTCTTCCTTATTTTCATTAACAACCTCCCAATTGAGTTCAGTTCCCAAGTAGGCATCTACGCAGGCGACACCACAATATACTCCCGCACCAGTAAGAAACCTGTCGTGGCGGACAGACATAATCTCGCTGCTGACCTTGAACGGGATCTACACTTTGTGGTGAATTGGGGCAAGAAGTGGCTTGTCAATTTCAATGCGTCTAAGTCCAAGCTGTTGTCTGTCAACCATCACAGGCAACCTCTCCTGCCTCCCATAAGCATGGACCAAGCGATTCTCCCTGAGAGCAACACACTACGCCTCCTCGGCCTTACCCTCTCCTCAGACATCAAATGGAACCACTATATTGATTCCATAGCTAAATCTACTGCGAAGAAAGTTGGGTCACTATGTCGATCCAGGATTTTTTTTCCGCCTGAATCCATCTTGCAAATATACAAGTCAACCATCTGTCCGTGCATGGAGTACTACTGCCATTTATGGTCAGGCGCCCCTGCCGTTCTCCTCAGTGTTCTCGACAGGCACCAAAGGAGAATCTGTAATGTGATAGGTACTGATCTGGCGGCTCGACTGCAGCCACTTCCCCACCGTCGAAATGTGGTCTCCCTTTGTCTGTTCTATAAATACTTTCATGGCTTCTGCTCGGACGAACTTAAGTCACTTGTGCCTCCTCAACAAGTGTTTACTCGTGTAACCAGACTGGCAACTGGGTCCTACCCATTCACAATCAGGTTAGCCAAATGCCGACGACAATTCTACTCCTGCAGCTTCTTCTCTCGCACTTCCCGCCTGTGGAACGCGCTCCCATATTCTTGCTTTCCTGACAGCTACAACTTCCAGAAATTTAAATGCAATGACAATACTCATCTATTAACCACTGGACTCTAGCTCTCTCCCCATCCCCGTATATCCTTCCCTTTCTCTCCATCTATGTATCTGTTATCGCACCTGCATTCTCAGCTTTCTATTGCTCCTTTCTAACTAGTTTGTACTCCTCACTCTTTTCTAATTAATCTTTTTACAGTTATGTAGCCCTCCCGCTCATCAGTGGCATTTCTGCCTTGCTCGGGGTGAAATGATAAAAAAAAAATAATTAATCGATTTTAAAAATATTTCAAAAGATTTCGGACACTTTAGTAAAATTAGAAAATTGAAGGTTAAATTACGCTGATTTAAAAAATATTACTTACTTATAGCATAAAAGTAATATATAACAAATTATTAACGATTGGTCGTGTTCATCTGATCGAACGTTTGACGGATTAGGCGATGGTAGGTTGTACGGAAGCTGAAAAACGACAATTTTCTTAAATCTAAGTGAAAGAACAAAACTCTTAAATTACATAACCTTTTCATAATAATGGCAATTTTAGTCTGCCATACATGAAAATAAGGTAACAATATAATAAATTAATAATTATTTAAAAATAGGAAGGCGTAACTACGTTTATTAGTCTTTGCAACTTTGGATTCGTAAATTTCGTTTCTAATTAATTATTATATCACATTCAATAAATGTCCAAATATAGAATTTTACACGATTTTAAACTATTATAAATTATTAAAATTAAAATGTAAAAAAATGAAAAAATTATTGTAAAAATTAATTATTCATCAGAAAATTTTTATTTCTTCAAACAATAATGTCCTTAATATTACTTATTTCCAAAAACAATTAAAAGCTTTTCTAATTAAGTAATGTCATAGTTTTATTAGATTCATTATTTTTTAATTCAGAGCAGATTTTCAGTTAAATGGTACAAATTTGAAAAAAAGGTAGATGATTTACAATCTCCAATGACTCCTGCTTATAACAAAAAAATAATTTCATGAAATAAGATTCTGTGCGAAATTTAATGAAATTAAGTAAGTGGAAGGTAACATATTTTAAAAAAATTACCAAGATTTTCTAAAAAGAATTTTTTTTAAATAATTTAATTTATTTGGGAATAAGTTCTGAAAATTTCATTAAAATCGGACAATTATTTCATTTGTACAAGAATTTTCAAACGAATGTGCTTTCAACAGAGAAAAATGTTAAACTTTGTAGAAGGCGATGATGTAAACAAAACAAGCATTCTAACCAAAATTTTGAACGTGTTAGAACGGATTGAAAAGATTAAAAAAATAATTAAAAAATTCTTTGATCTTTCCTCTTAATAACAACATCAGCAATTTGACGATAAAAATTTATTTTCGTTAATTTGTGGCCTTTTGCATTGCACTATGCTGTTTTTCCCGCAAATTAGTGGATGTTCCTAAAATAGCTACAAGGAACAAGAAGACGTGGAGGGCTATGATCACCTACGCCTTGAAGTAACACGGTACATAAAAGAAAAAATGATTCTGAGTAGCGTGATGATAGCACAAGCCGTTGGGATCAAAGGAAAACAAAAAACTCGTTAAATAACACTTTTTTGAAAGGAGCAAATATGTGTTTAGGTGTCTTTTGAAACGAAAACAAAATCCACAAAAGAATGAAATTATCAGTACTTACATAATATAGCATGGGAAACAAATCAAATGCTAAAAAATTAAACCCACTTCAGAATGGGTGAAATTTAAATCGGGACAATAATCACCATGGTAAATTCCCCTATTCTCTTATACTTCAAAAGAGAAAAATGATTGAAGCATTTAGAAACAAATTCCTTAGTTATATTCAATAAAACATGCCTAAAAGTAGAATTGCTCTCAAAGTATATATACATATATAGGGAGAGAGAGAGAGAGGGGGGATTCTTTGGATATAAAACAATCACGCATAATCGTTACTATACAAACTACAATTTCTAAGTGTAAATGTCAAATTTGTAATTGTTTTAGAAAAATATCAGTGTTTTCATTTTGATATGGGAAACGGATTGTCAGCTCAACAAAAATACGTTTGTCAATTTAAATGTCTATTTTTCTTGTTTATTTTTTTAATAATTTTTATATACGGTTCTAGTGAGAATAAGAAATAAAGCAAACATAAAATTTGTTTCTAAAATTTTAATCTCTTTTCTGCTCATGGCAAAACGTCATCACATTTGAAAAATTGATAATAACCAGATAACGTTCAAAATGAACCTAATCGAAAATTCTTATTCTAAAACAAACTAAGATATATATATATATATATATATATATATATATATATATATATATATATATATTCCGAATCAGTGTACAGGGTTCGTCAAAAATGAGTGACAAACATAATTTCGGGTGGTTTTAGCGCATTTTATTTTTGCATTTCTCCAAGGCGCTTAATACAAACTCGGCCAAAATCGAGTCCCTGGTAGATCAAGATATGCGAACGAATATTTCAATTGACACACATGGAGCGTCAAAAATTAATGGAAAAATATTGCTTTTTGCGATCGTTTATTTCTCTGAAACGCTTAGTTGTATTCCAACAGAAATCGGGTCTTTTTTTGTAATATGCCATAAAAATTTCACGTTTTCTACAAGGTACCAACCCCTACGACGTTTCAGGGACAATTCATCTACGTCTTCTGCGTCACAGCGTCATCCCATCACATTACATGTTCCTGTAACGCCAAACACATTCTTTCCATTGTACATACATTATTCCTGTTTATTGGCTATATTGATCAAACGTGAATTACCGAAATACGAAGATGCAATGGAATAACAATGGTGCCTTCCAAAAGCTAAGTAAAGTATTAAAGAATGGAATAACATCATTAAAAACAAAAAAAGTGTGCTCAAATGCTGTTATATCAATCTTCCTATATGGCCGTGGAATTTAGAAAGTTTCATTTCAAATATGGAGGAAACCAAGGACAACAAACCTGATTCTATGGAAAAATGCTGCGAATAGCATGGACCTCCTCTTTAAACCGATCTCTATAATAAAAGTGAAACATGTTATACTGAGACACATTTTCTACCTTTTTCTTTATTTTTCTGACACACACACACACACACACACACACACACACACACACACACACACATATATATATATATATATATATGTGTGTGTGTGTGTGTGTGTGTGTGTGTGTGTGTGTGTGTTATGGGGACTTACCAGTATGACACATGAACTCGTCCAACCTGTATATAAGTAGCAATTCAGCTTCGTAGATACAGATTAAATGAGTTAAGTAGAAAGACTGAGCGCGGGAGATAGCGTTCCAGGAGTAAGAATTTTTCAGGTTAATAATTGCTCATTGGCATATATTTGTACTTTTGTCGTTGTAATGTATTTGTTTAACACTATTCACTCTTTGATCTTTATTTCTGGCCACAACAACTTTGGTGACGGGGTTACAACTATATATATTATACTACATCGATGGCAGGAATTGGAGTTTTATGCACAACGCAATCATCAACTGTGTACAGAAATTTCTGTAATATCCATATGATGATTACATCATGCAAGAAACTCCGAGTCGCACTACCGGCATAGTATAATATATATATATTTTATTTAAGATATGATTAATAGCACTGTTTATACAACATTGAGCACTATTTTATCAACACCTAAATTATATTTTATACACGTGGATATACTTGAGCGTAACCCAATATGTATTTTAATGAATTTATATATATATTCATATAGATATGTGTGAGTTTGTAACCCTGGGTTTCACGCTTTTGTGATCGTCAGACAAACTGATTAATGTTTTTTAAAAAATTGGTTATATTCGTGTATTTTTGTAGAAGTGGGGTAAAAATCTGTCGTCACGACAGACGCAGACATATATATATATATACCTTTGTACACCCATCAACGCGCGCAAGGACACACACACACACAAACACACACACACACACACACACACACACGTACGCGCGTTCGGTCACTGAGGCTTGCATAAACATACACATGCGAATCGTGCGGGGTTCGGTATATATATGTATATGTGTACCGTTGCACACATACACACCCATTCGGTTGGCATTTTTGAATGGTATGTCGCGATGTCAACGCGCGAATAGTTGTCGATTTCTCGTACGTACATATGTACTTTTGATGGGTTCTGTGTGAAACTATGGTAGGTAAGAATTGCTATTATTTTATTTAAGACTGTATTTTTATTTTTTGTTTTAAATTCACTTATTGGCTTGTTTTTTTAATTTTTTTATGGTTGCGTATATTTACATGGTGGAAAAACTAATTTGTAATGCTTGTTAGTATTTATTAATTATTAATTTTACTATGGCAGAGACGCATGATTTTTGTAATCGTTTGGTATAAATTGTGATAATAGGTATTTATTTTCATGTCTGCATTTGGAAATTGGTTCTGATCTCGTGTTTAGTAAGTTCTTTTGTGGGGTATGTGATATAATTGCTACTTTCTCATGTAGGCAAAGTAGGCATTTTTTTGTAATGTTGTTGTAAGCAGGTGCTTTTTTCAGTATTTCCCAGCTTATTGTTGGTGAAATATTTCTGTCGTTTAGACGCCATACGTATGTTGATAGTGTAGTGCTGTTCAAGTATTTTCTGTTGGAGAATGAAAGATTGTGGTTGTTATTTCTTTTTTTAAATGGTCCCTCAGTGGTACCGAACGTGTTGTTTATGCAAGTCTCAGGGACCGAACCCACGTACGTGTGTGTGTGTGTGTGTGTGTCTTTGCGCGCGTTGATGGGTGTACAAATGTATATATATATATATATATATATATACATATATATATATATATATATATATATATATATATATCTGCGTCTGTCGTGACGACAGATTTTTTTCCCCCACTTCCACAAAAATACACGAATATAACCTATTTTTTAAAAAATCTATCAGTTTGTCTGACGATCGCAAAAGCGTGAAACCCAGAGTTACAAACTCACAACTATCTATATGAATATGTCTGATCTATCACTGATATTGAGCACTTTTGCATAAGTACCACGCATATATAATATGTAAACAATATATGTATAACAAATTGCATATTTATATATATATATTGATATTTATAATTATATACATACTCTTTTCACACACACATATATATATATGTGTGTGAAATATATATATGTGTTTAGAAGGGGTCGAAGAATACATACCTGAAAGTGACATGTTGAAAATTGGCTATTTCATATATATATATATATATATATATATATATATATATAGTGTATCGAGGCAGCAGATTCTTCACAAATACTGTCAAATATACTGTTAAATATTGACAATGACTGTCTATTATGTTTAATCATAAGCCGTTCTAAACATAGTATTTTCGCTTAATTTTAGGTGAAAATAGAAACAAAAATTGTCAAACATTTGGTTTGATTTTATATTGCTGGTTCTCACCATAATATATATATATATATATCCGACCGACTTGGTATCAGTCGGAGTCGCTATATTTATATGCTATATAAGTTTATATAGGCTTTATAATTTTATAATGGAAACATAGTTTACTGCATCAAAAGATCTGTTATGTTTCGGTACTATTTTATATGTACCTTGTCAGGCAGTGGAATATTTCTTGAGATATATTTCTCGATATGTGAATTCAGAAATTTATTCGCCTGAAGAGAGTCAACTGTGGACTCGAAAAACGTATAGAGACAAAAAATTATTATGGATACAATTTATTATACAAAAAATAAATCATACAGAATAAAGAAAAAATTTCACGACATCTCACACTTTTTTCACCTATACCAATTTTTCACGTTGGAACAACCCCTATTTCACTTTTCAATATATATATCGGATAGCAATATATACATTTTATATAAATTTCTATAAATCAACAAAGTTTTGAAAGAAAGTATATGACAAATTGGAAAAAGGTTTTGTGACGCGTTTCATCTGTTAGGACTTCATCACACTGGGTTTGTTGACGAGGTTGTGAATACACACGAACGAGAAACGCTGATAGTTTTAAAACTTTTCAAAAAAAAATTTTTATTGCCATCTTACGAAATGTATCTATATTCTTTCCCGTTTTCTCAACATCTTTTTTTTTTACATATCCCACATTGTGATAACAGAAAATTTGACATGAACATCAAAACGCATTCGTTGTTTAGGCATGGAACACTCTTGCCTGTGTGTGTTGGCTTTACCGTCCACTTTTATATTTACATACGCTCTTCTCGTAACCTTCTTTCTTTACAACCTGAAATATATCGGTTCTTACACATTTGTCGACACCTTGTTTAAATGTACTGCTTTCAAGTACAGTTCTCTCAAAAATTCCACTGTTTCTTTTTTGGTTCCTCTGCATCCATCTTTTTCCAAATTACTATATATGCAATAATATAAGTCCCATTGGCTGTTTTACACTGATAAAAGTTTTCGAGTTTCGGCACCACAGATTGCTTCCAGCCAGAAATCGACTGTTGTCCAAATTGTAGCCGCAAGGTTGTAGGTAATTTTGTTTAAATATTCCATTGATCGTCGTTGCCCTTTCTCGTCTCTGTCATTCTTTGGATTCAATAATGTCAGCAAAATACATGTTGAAGAATGCCATTCTAACTGCTTCAAGAATTGTGACTAAGACACATACCTATTTAGAAAAAGACGTCAAAGTAGATGCTTTCTTAGTAACCAGATATGTTTTGCGAACATAAAATTTTTATAGTCTGAGATGTACCATTTTTAAATAAAAAAGAATTAACAGTTTTATATTTGTAGAATTAAGTGGACCCTAAACGGCACGCTCCACAGGTGAGGTGGATAAAGATTGCAGGCGAGGAAGAATTTTTTTATATGTTGTATGTTTTTTTTATATATTCACAACATATAAAAAAATTCCATTTTGGATAATTTTCACGTTTTAATTAATGTTAGCAATTTGCCAACCATTATATTTGAAACAGGAAAAAATGTAGATTAATTTTTAGCAACACAGATTTCCGGGTCCATTTGTTACCATAAATTACCCTACTAAAGATGACCTCGAAATAACGTTGAAAGTACTTGGTTACCTTAACAAATGAATGAATATAACATATGTCAACGTTACAGCTTATATCTGATATCTTTTGATTGTAATACGCGAAAGATTATCCGTGAGTATGAACGGATTTTGATTTAAAATAAGCAAACATATTGTTTGCAATTTATTTAATCTGACATGTCCTTGTCCATGTTTCATCTTTGAATATTTTAGTAATACTTTAAACATAATGTTGATCTAAATTTAGAATTCCAAAAACTTCGAAATTCGTAAATAATTTCTAACATTAATTTGTAATAATCTAAAAACAATAATTTGTAGTTTTTATTTTAAATTAAAATTAATAGTCAGTTACTAATACTGATTTATATTTTAATCAAACATAAACATTAATATACAAATAAATTGTTTTTCGGGTATGTTATCACGTTTTCCAAATTACTATTTACTTGTATTTTGATTATTCCTCACAATTCCCTATTGAGAGGGTTTGGTTAGTTTTGAACTTAAAACTTTTAATCTCGCCATCGACACCATCCCTTGATAATACACAAGAAGTGTTGAAACGGAATAGCTACGTTGTAGTGATGTTATAATATACTTATGTTATAAATTTTGAATAATTATTATTTGCTCTACTTTGTATTGAGCACTTTTTTAAGAATGATGCTTGTTGGAGATATCAGAATTTTATTCTATCCTTCCCAACACTATACTCGTACAATCAAAGATATAGAAAAGATTTCATAATTCATATGTTAAACACAAATATTATTTTTAAATTTAAGATATTATTATGGATTGCTTGTGATTGCATGTATGAGTCCTAATATAAATAGTGATGAATAATTGTTGGCCGATTTTGTCACTGTGATATTTGCGCATTTTATCAAGTTTAAAAAATATTGTAACTAGAGTCAGTAAATTGCATGAGAAAGTTATCAATGATAACGTTCTGACCTCAAATCCACGATAATCTATCTTCAACCATCTTTCTGTTTTTTTAATTATTTTTAATATGTACTTCTTACCACATGAAATTTGTGAGTCGCGAGCAAATTTTTACTCCGAGAATCTGGCCTAAAGGAAAATATTTAGGAAAAACAGGTTTAATTAATGACATTCAAATATTATTGGACGTACAGATAAAACTTTATTCGCTATTTTTTCTTTCTTTATTGCGAACGAAATTATACACTATTAACTATTTATTTTCTATTTATTTGTCTCCTATGAACAAATACTACCTAACATTCTACTGGGAGAGCAGAACATTTGGACCAACGCGACGAGTAGTGTATGAAGAATTGGGTTTGCTAATCGTAAAATTTTCTAGTTTTACACATACAGAGTAAATACGATTCTGTAATATTAGTCTTAATTCTTACTAACAATCGCAATATTCAGTTAATTAGAATCGGTTGATCCATTGCAGTTGACTATGTGGGTTATCACCCACCATCGATCACTGCATATCAAACCAGAGAATAAGTCTGTTGACTACCAAACGCGCCATCGCTGCATGTAAGAACCAAGTGTCGGTCAGTTGCCGATCAACCAATCATCGCTGCATGTCAGATCAAAGAATCAGTCTGTTGCCAATCAATCAATCATCGTCGCGTGTCAGACCAAAGTTTCGGTCTGTTACCTGTCAAATTAGCGATAGCTTTATATCAAGCCAATGTATCGTTGCTTTTATTAGCAAATTGACAGCTGCTAGCCGTTTCAGTGTATTTTATTTCTCTGTCGTTGTGATTTGAACTAAGAGAAAATAAAATCGTTGCATGACTCTTTGTCATGAGAATCTAAAGAAATCTAATCTAGAGAGAGACGAACTAGTTACAGGGTGTGTCAAAAAAAGGCAAGAGAAGGTTGGGAACACAGGTGTGAAGACAGTTGCGAAGGTAGAGAGAAAGGAAAAGTGCAAGATATACGGGGTGATTTAGAAAGGAGTGGAGTCAAGTGAATAAAAGATGGGCACTGACATTGCATTTAAATTCATGGAGGTTGTAGCCGTCAAGAAAGCAAGTATATGGAAGCAAGTTCTAGAGACGGGAAGTGCGAGAAAAGAAGTCGTGGAGTAGAATTGTCGGCTGCATTTGGTTCATCTAATTGTAAATGGATAGGACCTTGTTGCCAGTCTGGTTGCACGAGTGAAGTCTTGTGTTGGGCGCACCAGTGACTTTATATATATATATATATATATATATATATATATATATATATATATATATATATATGTACATATACATATATATATATATATATATATATATATATAGAGAGAGAGAGAGAGAGAGAGATTGTGTTAAATTGTAATAGTGTTTAATGCCAAATTACCGTATAAGATATCTTTCCACCAGTAAACTACTGGTGGAAAGATATCTTATGCATGCAGTCATGTTTTCATTAAGTGCTCGATATCAAAGGTAAAGATAGAAATTTTAATGGAATTAATGTTGACAAACTTGTCTCTTAGCTGAGCGGTGTTATTTTAGTCATGCCGACGTTGATGTTTCGTTGGGTCATTGTTGTAATATCTTCACTCGTCAGGATTTTTTGGGTTTTTCTCTCTCTTTCTCTCTCTCTTTCTTTCTCTTTCTCATTCTCTCTCTCTATATATATATATATAGAGAGAGAGTGATGTATTTACAGCAGATTTCAAATATATATATGTATATATTTGAAATCTGCTCTATGTAGGTACACTACTTTGCCTAGCTTTCTATCCATCATTTTATTCTTATCACTATTGATTTGAGTATCTCTCTTTGTATCAGTAGTAGTTTGTTACATATTAGAAACACACAGAAGGTCGAAATATATTATTAAATATAATTTTAGTAAAATTTTAAATTAGAAAATGTTTAATTTAGTAGGTATGTGTGTTTACCTACAAGATTACAGTGACATATATACATATACAAAGATATATGCAAAGTGATAGTCACTGATCATTTAGACATTCTATACCACTTCCCAAATGAATCTATAAATAGAAAGAAACAATCTTACTTTGTTTCCCGGGGCCAATGTACCGATGATGATGGATCTATGATGGTATCATAAGTATTCATAGCTGGTATAATTATTCTAAAAAAATTAATATTCTCTACCACGTGATCCAAGAAAGAGGAGTCAAAATGAACTTTCCAAGACAGAAGCTATGATCTGAAACTGAAATGAAAGCAGTGATGCCTCATACTTTGAATGCATCATAAAAATTCAGGATGTGGATTTAGTAAATTCTAAACGCTTCAAATGAATCGCTGTATGGATCACTTTAAAAAAAATCAATATATGAAATAAGGAAATTGAACATAGAATAGTCTGCGGCAAATGTAGTTTAGACCAACACAGCACATTGCTACAAAACCAAAAAATTAACGGCTCCCCTATTTGTCGTTCCGAGTTGATATCCACTGCATCACAACGCACATCCACGAGTAATGTTCTTAAATAGACTCGACATATCGAGACTGTCATATGGATATCATATATGGTGACAAACTCGTTCAGAAAAAATTAGACTGTCAGCTATATAAACCCGATTTATAAGATCCCTGTCTAAAAATGGCTTTGAGCAAGTAAATCATATAAAGCTTGGCGTTCTTTGAAATTTTTAATTGGTGCTACATAATCACAAAGAACTGTGCTAAATAATGGTAACCACTTAACTGAAGTGATTTCATTAGCAGCAAAGGCTGATATGGAATCAAAAGTAAATTTAAGAGATATTAATTACATAATGATATATTGATATTTAACACCACTAAAAATAAATTGTTAGAGGGGAAAATCCCATCAATACTAGAAAGAGCAATAACAGCTACTGGACTTGAGAAATTGTTTTAACAAATTAAATAAATTTCAATTGACCGTAAAACTGTCTGCTCGTCAATTAATGCCGAATGTTTTCTTTTAAAGAGTCATCTAATATTACCAATACTTTTATAGAGCCATAGACTCACCATATTTCCAAGAACGACAAGCTCTATAAGATTTACTTGCTCAAAGCCATTTTTAGACAGCGATCTTATAAATCGGGTTTATACAGCTGACAGTCTAATTTTTTTGAACCCGACACGCCAACTCTAATTTGAGCGTCGGTAATAACTGCACCAAGCGTACATCTTTAATACTGTACAAATCTGAAACAACCACAGGGAATAAACACGAATATATATTTTATAATCTTCCTGTTTTAAGATATTCAATCCTATTATTTCAAAGTAAAATAGAACGCCCTGCCGATATTACTCATTTGAAAATTACTGAAGTCAAGAAGTAACTTTTATTATTCAAGTAAATCCTAATTTTTCTCGCGAAACAAGTTTTTCTTCCTGAATATATCTCTAAGGAATTCTAACCAATAAAATATAAATTTAATGTCTGTCCGGACAATGAACAATTCTGTGTGCTTTCATGACATACATAATTAAAGAAAAATTCTGAAAATATAACTTCAACTTTTGATACTGCGGCTGGTTTAGAAAAGAGTAAATCAATAAAGTTCGTGTTTTCTCTTGGAAATAGTATAGGCTATATAAATCTAAAGAATTTCTTGGTTCCCCATGTATTTGTTTATACCTACTTCTTCTTCCTGTGTCGGTATCTTCCTCAGGATGTAAGTGATAATGGCTCTCCACAATTCCCTGTCCTTTGTAGCTCTTAATAAATGTTGTCTTTTTGTTGTTATTTCTCCAAAACACTGTTCCACAATACATTTAATCAAAACACTAAGTATGTCAGGCGTTGTTTCCTATGCCTTTTTCACCTACAAACTAACCCGTGAGTATCATATTTTTCCATCCCTCTTTCCTCATTTCCTGGTGTTAAGTTTCTTTATATTCACAATAAAGTAATCTTTCCTTAGTCTAGCATAAAGTCAAGTTAAAGAGAACGATTTTATAAATAAATACAATATGAAATCTGCTAATAAAGGAAAAAAATAACAGTACATATTCAGCAAAAACAGTTGTAACAAAAATTCAAATCTTCCGTGAAGGCCGTCAAGAAAGACAAGCATCCAGCAGCACAGAGACAGATCAAGTTTAAGGCTACAAGTTATTCAAATTCTAGTTTAAAAGGTTTGTTCGTGAATTTGGTGACATAGTAATATTTTTAAAAAATTATTTCATTCCAAACAAGGCAACAAACCCACTAACACGTAGACGTCTACTGAATGTGAAAGAATATAGAAAATATTATTAAGGAACGAGAACAATAAAATAGGAAAATTTAAGAGGACAGAAGATAACTAGTAATATTGCAGATTCCTCTTTGTATTTTATGAAAGACCTCTTAATATATAACAGGAGCACCAGACTATATGCGGCAGTAATATTCTAATACCAGAGAAAAGGTAGACTTGTCAGTTCAATCCCTGAGCCGGGTAGCGTATACATGGACCCAGGTGAAACATGGCGAGTTCTACAAATAAGAACTAGAAGTGATATCCGTAGATATAGGCCGAGGAAGGAGAACAATTTCTCGCCCGTAGATTAGTTTTAGAGATAAATTCCGAATTACCTGTAGGCTACTCGGGTGGATATATATCTGATGAGGGCCAAACGGCACAAAACCGAAATTAGATTTTAAAAAAATGGTGATGATAAAAGCCCGAATGTAACTAGAGTGCATAACGATTTCCTTGTACGTATCTTTCAAGTATCAGTTATCCTCCTTTAAATTCTGACTAAGTTTTTGTTTACTTTTGCTGTAGCCAGGTATTGAACTCACAACTCTTTGGGTCAAGTCACTGAATCCAAGCAACGCCTTTATCCACTGGGCCATATGTCCTAGATATATACAAAAAGTTAAAGTTCGCTTAAAGGGAGATAACTACTACCTACATCTACATACTACATCTAGAACAGACATGAAACATGTAACTAGACGAATCTACCCTGGTGAATGAAATAAAGGATTCAGTTTAAAAATTCAAATTGCCTAAATATGGTCGGAGAGTACAACGGTCAAAATGTCGTGAATATGGCAACGACGATGAGGACAAAAGTCCAAACAGTATAGGGTAAAAACAAAACTTTTATGCCTTCAATGTTAGCGTTCATTAAGCCCAAATATTGATTCTGAGGAAGTACTATTATTATAAACAGAATAAAAATAGGCGATCGCGTTCAAATGTTGACCAACGCTGTTACATTCTATTTCGTGCAAACGCCTCTAAAGAAGGTATAGATACATTTCTTTCTCCTTCAGGTAGGAATTAAATAACAGGATAAAGAGGGTTCTAACGATTTAGGTAGATGCTAGTATCTTTCTCTAGTTGGTTGGCTGCAATAAATTCAAACCAATAAGAAGGTACGGGAAACCACTCTACTATTTTCCAACGAAATGATGGCGTTTCACAGAACAGCCATGAACGTCTACATCTGGAACCGATAGGGCATTAAAAGAAATTCATTCTACACGTGTATTTGGCTTACTCGAACATCAGTTTGTGTACATTTTAAATCCCCGGTAGATCAGTTCGGATTTGAAATTTTATGGTAGTATCGTCAAACTTAAACTAGAATACATTTCTGAAGATGCACAATGACAAAGTTTAAAACATTAAACATAAAACACAAATTTAAATTGGAAATAAAAACAATAATCCTATGCAAAATCTACTTTAAACATTGAAAGATAAGTTTATCTATATTTCAAGGATTTTAAGAGAATGAAGACATTCGACGAAGATATCAATAATATTTACATTATTTTTATGTCTTTCAGAAGCAAGTCGATTTTGAAAAAAATATCGCTCTTGTTGAGCATTAATCAAAATAATCTAACTTGTCAACGTAATCATATATATATATATATATATATATATATATATATATATATATATGTGTGTGTGTGTGTGTGTGTGTGTGTGTGTGTGTGATTATATGTAAAATATTAAACATGTAAAAAGAAAAAATGGGAAAGATTAAAATTTAGCTTTGAAATGTTTAAATATTTTTTAATGATTTAAAATGTATTTCCTTGTTTAATTCTGTTAAAATATACAGAAACAAAAATAATGAACAATATGTACTTTTAAATGCTATTGAAATAAATCCACGCATATGGGCATACGCGCACACACAAATATATATATATATATATATATATATATATATATATATATTATTGGTATTAACCTATACAAGGCTGTAATGCCTCTAAGGCACAAGTGGTTACCGAGTGTGGCAGAATTAGGAACAGACGGATTAATAATGAGCGGCAAGAGGAAAGAGTAATTAAGAGGATATTAATAGCGATTGACATTGAGTTTAAGATTAAAAATGACCTAAGGCATGGAGCTGGAAGGGAGTATCACAAGCAAGAAAAGAAAATGCTTGCATAGAACATACGGCTACATCTAGTCACCTCAACTGGAAATTGATGAGATCTCGTCGCCAGTCTGAGAGAGAGAGAGAGAGAGAGAGAGAGAGAGAGAGAGAGAGAGAGAGAGAGAGAGTCTTACTGCAGTGAGAAAGTGACAGAAACCAAACTACCCGATCAGGACAGATAATATTGCTAATTATTTTTTGAATCTTAACAAGGAATTTGAAGTAGCAGGGCACCGGACTATATTTGGCAGCAATATTTCAAGTATGAGCGAATGGTAGATTTATAGATGTGTAAATAGATTCCGGAGAGAAAATGTGTCTCGGCGTGCGCGACTGACACAATCCACACACTACCGCGAGCTACGGCGCAGAACGGCGCAAGCAGTCCGCAACGACCGCAACGCGTACTGGCGGAGAGTGGCGGAAGAAACGGAACAGGCCTCAGCCAATGGTGATACCAGAAAGCTGTACCGTCTTCTTAACCGGGTCAGCCGTCCATCGCGGGGCGCGAGCGATACTCTCGTCGATGCAGCAGGCAATACGATCGCCGATATGTCAGCCCGGCTTGACAGGTGGCAAGAGCATTTTAGTGCTCTGCTTAACCATGATCCAGCACCAACCCCTGTCCATGCCGGCACATCTGCAGCAACAACGTATGCCTGCAACACGGATCCACCGACGCCAGATGAAGTTCGCGTGGCTCTCTTTCAGCTGAAGAACAACAGGGCCCCCGGTGAAGATGGCCTTCCAGTTGAAATCTTCAAAAGCTGTTCCGAGGTGATGGTGTCATGGTTACACCGCCTCCTGATGAAGATCTGGAACACAGAGGTCGTCCCCGCTGACTGGAGAGAGGCGGTGCTTCTCCCCTTCTTCAAAAAAGGCGACAAACGAGTATGTAGCAACTACCGCGGAATCAGCCTGATCGATATTTCGGCCAAACTGTTCACAGTCCTGCTACTGAAGCGCTTCCAACTCGCTCGCGACCACCGTACCCGCCCAAGCCAGGCTGGTTTCCGTCCGGGTAGAGGGTGCTCTGACCAGATCTTTTGTCTACGCCGGATACTGGAGACGCGCTGGTCTTACCAACAACCGACGGTGCTCTGTTTCATCGATTTTGCAGTGGCCTTCGACTCGGTGGACCGCAGCGCTCTGTGGACTATCATGCGGGACGATGGCATTCCGCCAAAGCTGCTGCGTCTGATTCAGGCCTACTACCGGGAGACGAGGACACGTGTTCGTGCTTACGGTGCTGAGACCGGGGCGTTTGAGGTCCGCACTGGTGTGCGACAGGGATGCGCGCTCTCCCCGACGCTCTTCAACTACGCTATCGACTGGATTCTGATGAGCGCCCTTCAAGGCTTCACTGGGGTTCGGGTGGGCCGCGACTTGGCCGTGACCGACCTGGCGTACGCTGACGACATTGTCCTTCTTGGTGACAGCATCGAGGAGGTGCAGGCGGCCGTCAGCCGAGTGCATACCAGCGCGTGCGCGGTCGGCATGCGCATCAATGCTGCAAAGACGAAGGTGATGACGGCGCTGTTGCCTCCAGAGGCTCAACAACCCATCCTGCTCGACGGAACACCCTTGGAGATGGTGGACCACTTCATCTATCTGGGCTCGTCCTTTGTCCCGAGCGGCCAGGGTGGCGATGAGATCGGGCGTCGCATCAACCTTGCGAGGGCCGCCTTCAACCGCCTCCAGAAGTGTCTCTGGTCAAGGCGGGAGATCGCCCTGCGTACAAAGAGCCGCGTCTACCAAGCTGTTGTGCGATCCATCTTGCTGTATGGCTGCGAGACGTGGCCGGTGCGCGTAGCGGACCTCAAGAGGGTGGAGGTCTTCGACAATGACTGTCTCCGGCGCATCCTGCGTTTCCGGCGGATTGATCGGGTGCGGACATCGACCCTTCGTCAAGCATGCCGTCTTCAACCGATACCGGCTGCTCTCCGACTCCGTCGACTGCGTTGGTTCGGCCATGCTGCGCGCTGTCCTCCGGGTGAGCTGATTCGCGACTGCCTCTTCCCGAGGCCCCTACCGGGCTGGCGCAAGCGTGCGGGGGGTCAGCTGAGGATGTGGGCAGCCACGCTGAAGGGGGACATGGAGCCGATCTCGGGCCCAAATGTCGTGGGATTTCGGAGGTGGAACCGGGACTGGGCAGAGATCGGAGTGGAGCTGGCTCAGGATCGCCGATCGTGGGCCGCCGCTGGGAGAGACGCTTCAAATGTTCTTGGGGATGCCGGCTCAACCCGTCCTGGGTGAATGCCGCTACAATGCAATAATACAATACAAATAGATTCCGGAGAGAAAATGTGTCTCGCTCGACACAGTGAACCAAATTCTTAGCAATTGTCCTATCAATGGATCCAATTTGGTCTTTCCACTTCATGCATCTTGAGAACGTTTGCCCAAGAAGGCGCAACGAGTCTCTTTCCTGGAAGTTAGCTCCAGCCATGCTGGTGGAAGGGCTCCCTCTCATTAATGGAAAGAATTTTAGTTTTGGAGGCGTCAAAATTAACAAGACATATTTTTCCTTTGCTATCGAAGGTAATTTTTGACATCGGCTACCTTTTTGATCGAGACCGTAGTAAATGATTGTGTCCTTAGCGTAGATACCAAGTTAAGAGGTGATGTAATCAGGAAGGTTGGTAATGAAAATAAAACAAAGTAGGACCAATGATGGAACCTCGGGTTACATCCGCGTTAGTACGAAGGGATCAAAACGAATGGCCTTTCAAGGTAACTTTCATTTCACGATTTGATAGGAAAGACTGGATCAGTTCAAAATTGTGTCAGGAGACACGTAAATTTTCAGTTTGCAAAAACCAAAAAAACCAAAAAAAAAACAAAACAAACAAAACAAAAAAACTTTATGCCAAACAGGATAGACTCTTTCCACATTTATCGGCATTACATCAGAAGTTGATCTGGAGAAACTAAATTCATTTTGCTTGATATATATATATATATATATATATATATATATAGAGAGAGAGAGAGAGAGAGAGAGAGAGAGAGAGCGAAATATGTATGTTTTGTAAAACACACACACACACACACACACACATATATATATATATATATATATAGATATAGTTTATATAGATTCTTTCCTTGTCAATGCACTAGTGAACCTAAGTCAATAGTTAATATTAATCACACATATTTAGCAGAGCGAATGAATGTTTTAGACCAAAATTCAATAAATAACAATATAGAAAACTGCAGAATTATTAACCGAATCTGATATATATATTTAAATCTTCTTCTATGTGCCCTGTCCTTTCAGGACGTAGGCGATAATGTTTTCTACGTCTCCCTATGTCTGGTGTCTCTTAGTATGCTTTCTTCTGTTACATCTCGCAACCCCCGTTCCGTCATCCACCTGATCAGCCCCCTCAAATATGTTATCCACTGCCTTCCACTATCTCATTTTCCTTCTAACTGGCCTGTCAGTATCAAGTTCTCCAAGTCCTCTTTTCTCATTGCATGTCCCAGGAACTTCAGTTGTCTCTTCCTGATGCTCCGTATTAATTTTCTTTTGGTTGCCATTCTTTCCAACACCTCATCATTGCTCACATGCTCGGTCCAGGATATCTACAGCATTCTTCTGTAGAACCACATTTCCGCTACTTCAAGTTTTTTCTTCATCTTCGATGATATTGTCCAGCATTCACTGCCGTATTGAAGCAATGTTATCACATAACAATCTAGCACTCTCTTCTTTGTTTCTAGTGAAAGTTTCCTGTGTGTTAGTACTTTACTCAGCTTTTGGAATGTGTCCTTCGCCATGCCAATTCGCCTTCGGATGTCTGTGGCCCATTTTCGATCTCCTGTTAGAAAACTACATAGGTATGTAACTTTTTATACTTGCTTGATTCTAGTATTCCCACCTCTATTTAGCATTTTGGGTTACTCTTTTTGCTGATGACCATGCATTTAGTTTTCTTACAGTTTATTTATAGTCTTTTTTGTCACTCTCCACAGCTACCTTTTGTAGCAGCTCTTGTAGTTTTCTTTCAATGTCTGCAATCTGCACCGTATCATCGGCATACCTTATGTTATTCAAATTGTGGCCTCCAATAACGAATCCAGGCGTAGCATTTAGGGTCCTCAACATATTCTAACTGTACATATTGAACAGATCCTGTGAAAATACACATTCTTGTCTTACTCCTCTTTCTATCTTTGTAAATCTGCTGAAATCGTTGCCTGTCCGTATGCAAGCGGTTTACTGCCAGTAGAGATTCTTGATTACTCTTAGGTCTTTCCCGAAAACGTCAAAGCTGTCGAGCATCTCCATCAATTCTTTGTGTCCTATTTTGTCGAATGACTTCGCATAATCAATAAAACATAGGTACAAGTCCTTCTTCACTTGTATTCAGAGAGCATCCTAATCATAAATATAGCGTTCCTTATTCCAGTGTCCTTGAGGAACCCACACTCTTCCTGTACATATCCTGAATATGTTTCTCGCTCTATTCATCAGGATTCTGACAATCAGTTTTGTAACTTGACTCATTAAGTTGATAGTTCTGTATAGTTTGCACTAGTTTGCATCTGGCTCCTACGGCACTGCTATAAATATCGACTTACATAGCTCGTCTAGTATTGTTCCAATATTATAAATATCGTTTATATTTTGGTAACTTTTCTATGCTGAATTCTTCCAGGGCTATCAGCAGATCGATTACAATGTCGTCTGAACCGGCTGCTTTGTTTCTGTTCAGTTTGGCCATTGCAGCTTCTACTTCGGACTTTAATATTTCCGGTCCGCCCTCAAACTTGTGTATACTCGGTTGCTCTCTCCTGTCGCGGAAAAGATCCTTTATATACTCTTTTCATCGCTGGAGTATTTCCTGTTTCTCCAATATGATAGTTCCATCCTTGGATTTTATGCATCCTGTTGAAGAGCAGGTATTTTGTCCTGTCAGTTCTCTTATCTCTTTATGCATCTCTGCTTTGTTGGTTCTGCTTAGTCTCTCTACCTCTGCGCATCTGTTGCTGAGCCATTCCTCTTTAGTCTGTCTGCATTTGTTCCTTATCTCCTTGTGTAGTTTCTTGTATTCCCTTCCATGTCTTGGCGTTATTTCTTTGTCTCCTTTGCATCATGTCAAGAATCTCTTCGGTCATCCACTCGTTTTTTCTTTTACCAGGAAATGAACAGACTGAAAACCAATATTCTGCAAAACCAGATGGCCAAATAATGGAGACTTCAGCAGCGACAACTATAGAATAATATACGCAGGAGGCAAAAATAATGAAAATAAAACATAATGAAAAAAATGTCGGTCCAATACTGGAGAAAGAAATGAAGAAATGCGTTTTCGGCTACTGCCAGTTCTCCGAAAGAGTTCTCCTGGTCAAACTGAAAGGGAACCCTTGCAACATAGCAATTGTGGTCATCTATGCACCAACAACACAAAGCACGGAGGAAGAAATATAATCTTTTTACTGTACTCTAGAAAATGCCAAAGCTCAATGTAAAAGACAATAAAGCAGGATCATTATGGGAGATTTGAATGCCAAAGTAGAAAAGGGGATGGAAGGTATGGCAATTGGCAACTTTGGTTTAGGAATCTGCAACGAACCAGGAGAAAAATGTGTCCAGGGGTTCATAGCAAATGACCAGGTAATAATTAACACCGGGTTGAAAGAACACCCACGACGTCTATGGACATGGAGAAGTGCAGGAGGTGACACAAAAAACTAGATACACTACATAACCATTGACAACAGATTCAGAAATGCAGTGGTTCAAAGCAAAGCATATCCAGGCGCTGAATGTAGAAGCGACAACGTCCCAGTCATCTGCAAACTAAAGGTGAAATTCCGGAGATTGAAGAAGCCTAGTGCAGCACCAAAACTGAAATACAACGCACTCGTGAATGACCTCAAACTACAGAAAGAAAACACTGACCGCGTAAAAATCAAATACGAAGAACAAATTGGAAAACGACACTCGAAATAGGACGCGCTGAAGGGAAGCAATACTGACATCAGCAAACAACATTGCCTCCATAGGAAATTAGGCGCAGAAAAAAAATGATAAAAAATATATAACAAACTGAATAGAAACAAAGCAGCGGGATCAGACGGCATATTCATAGAGCTGCTGATAGCCCTGGAAGAATTTAGTATAGAGAAAATTACAGAAATAATAAATGGAATTTATAATAGTGGGTAATACCAGATGACATCAACAAGTTTATCTTCATAGCACTACCTAAGAAGCCAGGAGCAAACGAGTGCGAATTTCACAGTCTCATCAGTTTAATGAGCGATATAACAAAACTGATCGTCCAAATCCTGATGAATAGAGCGAGAAGCAGAATCAAACCAGAGATAGAACAAGAACAGTGTGGTTTCGTTGAAGACACGGGAACAAGGAATGCCATATATATGATTAGGATGCTTTCCGAAAGGGCAATACAACTAAAGAAGGATTTATACATGTGCTTTATTGATTATGCGAAGGCATTCGACAAAATAAGACACAAAGAAGTGATGGAGATGCTCGTCAGCCTGAACATTTTGGGAAAGACTTGAGAGTAATAAAGAATCTTTACTGGCAGCAAACCGCTTGCATACGGAGAGGTAATGAATTGAGTAGATATACAAAGATAGAAAGGGGCGTAAGACAAGGATGTGTTTTTTCACAAGGAAACCGAATGCATGGTCATCATATAAAAGGGTAGCCCAATATGCCAAATACAGTTCGGGGATAGTAGAATCAAACAGATACAACAAATTAATTAGCTGGAAAGTGTTATAACTGAAGACGGAACGCGCGACACAGAGATCCGAAGGCGAATTGTTATAGTGAAGGAAAAGGGTACTAGATTGCTACGTGTTGTCAGTTCTTCAATATGGCAGTGAATACTGGACAATAACATCAAA